>CM070075.1:22640199-22966373 GCA_036250285.1 Pyrocoelia pectoralis | reverse complement strand
TGTGAGTATATTTCGATGTATGCCTTCTTGTAGTTTCTTCAGTCTGTGATTGTGTGCTCATCGATATTCCTGTTGGTTCAGTATCTGTTGGTTTTGTGTCCTCACTTGCTTCGGAGGTAGAGTGAGTATATTTCGATGTATGCCTCCTTGTAGTTTCTTCAGTCTGTGATTGTGTACTCATCGATATTCCTGTTGGTTCAGTGTCTGTTGGTTCCGTGTCCTCACTTGCTTCGGAAGTAGAGTGAGTATATTTCGATGTATGCCTCCTTGTAGTTTCTTCAGTCTGTGATTGTGTGCTCATCGATATTCCCGTTGGTTCAGTATCTGTTGATTCTGTGTCCTCAGTTGCTTCCGAAGTAGAGTGAGTATATTTCGATGTATGCCTCCTTGTAGTTCCTTCAGTCTGTGATTGTGTGCTCATCGATATTCCTGTTGGTTCAGTGTCCTCACTTGCTTCGGAAGTAGAGTGAGTATATTTCGATGTATGCCTTCTTGTAGTTTCTTCAGTCTGTGATTGTGTGCTCATCGATAGTCCTGTTGGTTCAGTATCTGTTGGTTCTGTGTCCTCACTTGCTTCCGAAGTAGAGTGAGTATATTTCGATGTATGCCTCCTTGTAGTTTCTTCAGTCTGTGATTGTGTGCTCATCGATATTCCTGTTGGTTCAGTATCTGTTGGTTCTGTGTCCTCACTTGCTTCCGAAGTAGAGTGAGTATATTTCGATGTATGCCTTCTTGTAGTTTCTTCAGTCTGTGATTGTGTGCTCATCGATATTCCTGTTGGTTCAGTATCTGTTGGTTCTGTGTCCTCACTTGCTTCCGAAGTAGAGTGAGTATATTTCGATGTATGCCTTCTTGTAGTTTCTTCAGTCTGTGATTGTGTGCTCATCGATGTCCTGTTGGTTCAGTATCTGATGGTTCTGTGTCCTCACTTGCTTCCGAAGTAGAGTGAGTATATTTCGATGTATGCCTTCTTGTAGTTTCTTCAGTCTGTGATTGTGTGCTCATCGATAGTCCTGTTGGTTCTGTGTCCTCACTTGCTTCCGAAGTAGAGTGAGTATATTTCGATGTATGCCTTCTTGTAATTTCTTCAGTCTGTGATTGTGTGCTCATCGATAGCCCTGTTGGTTCAGTATCTGTTGGTTCTGTGTCCTCACTTGGTTCCGAAGTAGAGTGAGTATGTTTCGATGTATGCCTTCTTGTAGTTTCATTAGTCTGTGATTGTGTGCTCATTGATATTCCTGTTGGTACAGTTTCTGTTGGTTCTGTGTCCTCACTTGCTTCCGAAGTAGAGTGAGTATATTTCGATGTGCTCCTGCTTGTAGTTTCTTCAGTCTGTGATTGTGTGCTCATCGATATTCCTGTTGGTTTAGTATTTGTTGGTTCTGTGTTCTCACTTGCTTTGGAAGTAGAATGAATACTCCTTGTAGTTTCTTCATTCTGTGATTGTGTGCTCATCGATATTCCTGTTGGTTTAGTATCTGTTGGTTCTGTGTCCTCACTTGCTTTGGAAGTAGAGTGAGTACTCCTTGTAGTTTCTTCAGTCTTTGATTGTGTGCTCATCGATATTACTTTTGGTTCTGTGTCCACGCTTGCTTCGAAAGTAGAGTTAGTATATTTAGGTGTACGCCTCCTTGTAGTTTCTTCAGTCTGTGGTTGTACGTGAGTGTAAGTTGAATTTCTTCTTTCTGTTGTTTGACCGGCGTTGACATGAGTATATCCGGTGCCTGTCGAAATTGAACTTGAATCGCTGTTCATCGATATTCCTGTTGGTTCGGTGTCTTCGGTTATGTTTGAAGTTGGTTGAGTGTATTTTGATGTAGGCCTCCTGGTAGTTTCTTCACTCTGTGGTTGTACGTGAGTGTATTTTGAAGGTCCCCATTCTAGTGTGTATCTTGGTTTTGTGTGCGGACTATTCTGTATGTGTCATTGTGGGGTTTGATTTCCTGTTAGATGTTTCTGTGTTTGTCGTGGCCGTATTGTCATTTGCTTCCGAAGTTGATGGCGTATCTTTTCTGGTAGATTCGTCAGTTCCTGAATATGTGTCAGTGTATATTGTACTTCCATTGAGGGTTGTTTGACTTGATCCGATCTGTTCCTTATTGGTGCTTTGCATATTTTCGGTTGGTGTACTGTAAGACGCGATTTCAGTAGTTTTGGTATCTCTTGTTTCAACTTCCTCAGAAGTTCTCAAGGTGACATGTGTATATTGAGATGTTTCTTGGTGTGTTGTATTGTCAGTGTTTGGGTATGTATAGGTGTAGTTCGAAGTTCTCCCTTCTTTTGTTTGTTCTGTCATTTGTGTCTCTTTTTTGTTGGACAATGTTTTTGTGTATGCGGCATACGTTGAATTCATCTGATCATCTATATCTATAGTTACATATGATGTACTAGTTCCCCCTTGTTGTGATGAACTTATTTTACCTGTTACCCTTGTTTGTTCCTGTGGTATCGTGTTCGTTGTTAAGGTCGTATAGTTGTTTTCGGTAGTAAGTGTTTGAGAAATATTATCGATTTGTGTTGGAGTAGTTTCTTTTATATTGCCATCACCACTAGACGAAATTAGTGGTGTGCAGACTATGTTTAGTATGTAATAGTAATCCGGGGGATATTCTTTGGAATGTATAGCTTCACAAAGATATTCACATTTTTGTAGTTGTGGGTTTTGTATGTATGTAATTTGATTCATGCCTCTTTTTTGGCATATTATTGGTGGCACCTCACCATTGGAAGTGTCGTTTCCTACATATGTGGGGTGGTACAATTCCCTACAATGCTTTAAGTGTGGATCAAATATTTGATTGTTCTCACATTTACAGATGTGAATTGAACTTGGTAGGCACACCAGGTAGTGTCTGGGCTTTACTGATTTTGGGAATGGAACTGCTCCTATTTTATTATTTGGACACTTCTTTTTAGGTATTACGCATGTCACTATACCTCCTCCTATCGTTGGTAAACATCGTTGCTCTGATTCGTAAAAGGTGTTTGTTCTCTTGATACATTGCCGATATTCTAAAAATAAATCGTGGAGAAATCTCTTACATATAAAGTATCTGTTGGGTTGCAAGCTTTGTATTTTAAAGCCCTCATTCCTGCATCTAATGTTTGTCCTTGTTGCCTAAAGTGTCGCAACGGTTATTATTTAATTTACGTATAAAAAACATGATACCTGTACGTGATCGTTGCCTTCCGAAGATCTCTTTTCCGTTCTCAAATATTCCGCATTTGGGTTCATTTGGAATCCAGATTGCGTATGTACAATTGTGGTTAAAATGAAACCAAAATAAATTAGAGACACCAACATGTTTCACCACATTGTTCATCATGTTTCACTACATTGTTCATCAAGCTTCGTTTGTAGATTTAATTACCTTAATATTATTTATCCATTTTAACAAAAAGTATTTCAGTTTAACAAAAAAAAAACACGTCCAAACGATAATGTATCGTGAGCGGTACCTAGTGATCGTCAATTAAAACCAGATTTGTTAGTTTGACACGTTTGCGGATTAATAGTATTTTTTGATAAGAAATAAGAGATATTGTTTGTTACAAACATTTTTATTGAAATGAGAAATTATACAGAGACGTAAGATTCAGTACAGACATGGTGCTTGTTAGATTATTAGTTTTCAAAATCTAGTTACACTAATTTAGCTACACTACCAGATTAGCTTATACTTAAACATTTTATCGAACTTTAGAAGTATTTTTTTCTTAATTGTAACCGTACTTATACTAAAATCACAAGTACACTTCTGAGCGGATAAGGAAGGCAGTGGAACGTATTGCATCTTTTATTCCCTCTTCGCACTTTCCAGTGAGTGCGGTATTGCGTATAATACTTACAAGTAATGTGTGCTAATAATATATAAGTATTGCAAATGGCTGTGCAAATAAATAAGAAATTTTCTAAATTTGATCCTTTCATACATTAAATAGGTAGGTACCGTTGTTTTCAATCCATTCTAGTAGTTACATTGGCTGATGGGAAGAAAGTTTTCGTTTTTGTGAAACAGCGATACTTCTTAAGCTTCGCGATCTTTCAAAAAGTGAAGGATCGGTATATATTGGCTCACTTGGATCTTCAAATGGTCCTCCGGGTCCAGAGCAAGGTATGTCTAAATCCTCATTACTCATACTGGGAAACGTTTTGGTTTTCATGAATCCAGAGAAGGGTTTTTGCAAACTGGATCCGAAAATTGATAATGTAGATAAACCGCTACTTCTCGTTGGATATGAACTGGTGGAATCCCTATCTGCAATTAGATTTTTTCTAAGGACGGCCCAGTAGCGCCTGTAGATCACTCCCGCAATAATCGCAACAATAATAAGGAATATAATTAGCGCCAGTACCGCTCCGACTAGGCCTTTATACTCTCCTGTTGTTAGACAAACCGATTCTTCCAATGGTACAGCTCGCCTCGCTTCCTGTTGTAGTTCCTCACGGGATTCAAATACCTATAAAATGGTACAAGATTATTGCAGATCTAATTAATGCATTATTGTATTCGCATAAGCACCAACCTCTATCATTTCACGTACGAATTCTAACTCAGATTCATCATTCGTTTTAGTGTCCGTAGAGGCAACTGCGGTTTCATTTATTGGGGAATCTAACTCCGATATTGTGTTATTGCTGTCTAGTGTAAGTGTTTCATTTATTTCCCTTTTTCTTCTACCAAAAGAAGGTTCTTCGCGTCCGCGTCCTGTTTCGCAAAAAGCTGGTTTACAACCATCTCTACAAGTGTGTACGGTTGCTTCAAAAACCAGGAAGTTAGATTCGGGTATTTTAAACGCGTTGAATCTGGCTTCTAAACTGTCCCCACTTCGTCCTTTGTCTAATTCTGGAAAAACGTAGGGATCGACTGGACACCTAAAATGTACCTACGCTATCATTACTGAATATATAGTTAGTATTTACTGTGTACCCTCTTCGATCTATCAGCTGCACTGATCTTCCCGAGTATGGATCTCTTGCAATTACGTTCGTCGCGAAAATATCTGTCACGTAATTATAACCATCCTGCGCTTCCAATCTAAACGTTAATGGATCCCCTACTGCGATGGTTGTTGTTGGCCGACCTTGATAAAGTATAAGCAATCTAACTTTAGAACTTAACGTATTTTCCGCGGGAAGATATTCAATGGGTATCGGACTGCCAGATCTAAAAAAAAATCGTTAGCGGTCCTTCTATGTTATTTCAGTTTTTACCCTGCGCCAATGTAATCGGAATACACTACAGCTTCTCCTGGTCCACGGAAAAGACACGTTAAATTAAATCTCTTATCGACACCAGTTTGCACGTGATCGCTAAATTGTACTACTACTATATTTGTCATCGTGTCTCCATATCTCTGTGTGCCACATTCTGGATAACCCTGCGCTCCGCTTATTCTAAGTATATGCTTTACTCCTCCATTTCCTCTAATGAAACATCTGTCGTAGAATCCATAGGCATATATTCTACCGTAGAACCCTTCGGGTGTTACTAAAGTAAATTCCATCCCATCTTCGTTACAAATCTGGCGCACTAAAACATCAAAAATGTCACGATGTTTTTGCAGGCATTCTAGCTGGTATAGGTACCATCTAAGCAGTCTCCATCGCCATTTTGACGACTTAATGTCCTTTCGTAATAACTAAATCCGCCAGTGGTGTCGAAAACCTGAGGATTTTCAAGTTCTAAATCTCTAGTGTCTCTGTCGCTAAGCTCACAGTTTTCTTTTTCTCCATCATATCCGGTTGGGGTCTCTCTGTGAAGTAATTGTATTGACGTCATTATACATGTTTATGTTACTTACTTGTAATTAAAAGATCTACATATAAAATCTCTACTGTCGGTGCATTCTCGTTCACAATCAGCGACTGTTCGAGTTATTATGAATCTTCTAACAAATTGTTTACGCAAACGATGCCTTGCGCCTGTCTGTTTAAAACTATCTCCTTCTTCACAACGGTATCCATACGGCCGAGTACCCACGGCGTCTCCATCATATATAGGACCATCAGGACCTGGAGAATAAGGTCTTCTAAAATCATAAGGTGGTCGTTCATCATAACCTCCACCCGGTGGCCGGCGATCACCCCCAATGGACGGTCTTCTAACGTCGGTAGGTCGACGTACATCATACGGTCTTCTGTTATCGTAAGCTCTATCTCCATCACTAGGCCGATAAACGTAGAATGGGCGTCTATCGTCGTAAGGTCTTATATCATTAGGATAGTGTTTGTCTTCATCGTATGCTATTATCATAGGGCCGAAGGGGACGTTTTTCTGGTCTCTTAAAGAACTTTCCTTCCCAATAATATTTGTGATCGTACTCTTTTCTATCATCCGAGCCTCCATATCGCCCACCATATTCACTACCATAGCGATTATCATATCTGTCATCATAACTTGTACTTGGGTACCTATCGCGATGTCCACCACCTGAAGGAGGGTAATAGGGATATTTGTCGTTAGGTGGATAACGTCCATCTTGAGGATATCTGTCGCCGGCGCCACTTATCGGGTACTTATCGTATGGATATCGACTGCCTACCGAAGTGGGGTATCTATCATAAGGCGGATATTTACTTCCTCCACCACTACTTGGTGGATATCTATTTCCACCGCCGCTAGGTGGATATTTGCTTCCTCCGTCACTTGGTGGATATCTGCTTCCTCCTCCACTTGGTGGATACCTGCTTCCTCCGCTGCTTGGTGGATATCTGCTTCCTCCGCCGCTTGGTGGATATCTGCTTCCCGCGTCACTTGACGGATATCTGCTTCCACCGTCACTTGGCGGATATCTGCTTCCTCCGCCACTTGGTGGATACCTACTTCCTCCGTCACTTGGCGGATATCTGCTTCCTCCGCCACTTGGTGGATATCTACTTCCACCGCCGCTTGGAGGATATCTACTTCCTCCATCGTATGATGGATATCTGCTGGGATATCGACTTCCACTTATACTAGGTGGATACCGACTTCCTCCATCACTTGGTGGATACCTATCATATGGTGGACCTATGGGATAGCGCCCGTCATCATCGGGATATAGTGGACGAACTGGTCGTCGTCGATCGTCTGGGTATATTTCGTTCGGATACCTATCTGGATATTCTGGATACGGCCTTCCAGGTTTATATTTTCCTCCGGGGGGATAATCCACACCCGGACTGCTGGGAGGATATATTCCCGGTCTGTGATGACTTCCGGGGTAAGCCTCTCCCGGGCGTGAAGTTCCACTATCCCCAGGTGGTCTAGTTCCTTCGCCATCTCCGCCAACTACATAATCTGTAATAGTTTTGATTTATTTCTACGACAAGTTGATATTATAACACGAATTTCGCTATACGTACGCATTAAATTTTCGTAGTAGTCATAATCTGCATCATATATAATCCTCATTCCATCTCTTTGGTTATAACGGCTCAATCTACACGTCCTGTAACGTTCGCTATAAACAGCAGATCTACACTGAAAACTAGGCTGACGCAAACACTCATCTAGACACTCGCTAAGCGATCGTCCAGAAATTTCGGAATGGTGATCTCCACCCAGTCTACTATTTCTATATCTTTGAAATGCAGTGTCGGGTCTCTTGCCACTAAATAAATGAGACGTAACGGAATTGTCAGGATACTCTGACCCTCGAGCTAAAATATGTCAATAGAGAGATATTTTGGACATTCATATAATCAATACTAACGACTATCTAAACAAGCAAAATCAAAGAAATGGTGCGTTTGACTACTACTGACACCTAAATCGTCTTTTTGGGAAATGGAATCCTCTTCAGATAAAGTACAGTGCTTCGTCATTTCGTCGTATTCCAACGAACGACAAAAATACTTCTCTGCCCTTACGCACATTGCTTGACAATCTTCCAAGGTGATGTTTGTAAATAAGTCGACTTCAAATGGACCTCCTAATCTTTTATTTTCTTCTTTTATAAAAACGGCCAAACCGTCACATCGTCGTTCAGCTGTGGGAAATGTACATTTACGATATGGTCAGTTATAGTTCACATTTTACCATTTAAGCACGTATTTTCTAGATAATCTGAACTGGGATCGTCTTCTAGTAGTTCTGGATGGGTTCGTCTAGTAAATCTGCTTAAGATGCATGTTCTCATCGACGAATCAAATGTTGCAGATCTGCAAACAAAGCTAAACTCGTTCAAACATTTATCTTCACATTCACTTCTATTAGATGCCGTCATTTCTTTCATATCCGCCGTAGGTAACTTTAGCTTTTTTCGTGGATGTCTTTCGAAGACGTATCTCCTATTTGGACATTCTCTTTCTGGACGATTCGCTAATTTAAAGTAATTAGAATTAAGTATGGAGTTATAATATTATGATAATTAAGTTGGTTTTACGTACACGCAATGCAGACTTCCGTAAAATGGACACTATTGGGTACTGTCATGAGATTTCCGATTCCTTCTGGGGCCGCTTGTTCTCGTGTAAGGTAACATGTAGATTCTTCATATTCCGGACCTCCATTGTAAGTTGCTATTCTACTTCCAGGTTGAAAATCGAACGACGTACATGTTCTTACGATATTGTTAGATGCTCTATCTCGTAGACATAAATCTTGACATTTTTCGAGGACCATAAATGGGGGCGCCGTATCTCGTACAATATCATCATCGAATCCTTGCAATTGAATATTAGGTAATCTTTCATACATTACTTTACCATTCATGGACCCCGTACCACAAGATGTTTGAGCTGGAAAAGTAATACTTTATCCCTAATTTAGAGTCCGTTGCATACTACTACACCTTTTGTCATCATTTTTAGAACTGTAAGAACCGTAATTGCTTGGACCATGTTGGGTATGATAGGGTAGTTTCTCATTTTGATTCCTATGTTACGTATATGATTGCGTTCACTATCTGGACATAGTTTTGCCCACCTAATTAAACAAAAAAATAGAGTAAGAATAATAATTGTCAGTGATGGATGACGATTCACACGGATATCTTTTGTATACTTTTATTTGACCAATAAGTGAAATAAATTCCCACGTTTGCGCGCTTCCTTTCGATCGGTGGATACGTTTATCGAAACTTCATTCAGAAATGGGCACGTGTGGCAATTTTTGTATTATTAGTTATTTATTAACACGATTTTTGCAATACCGTCTGCTTTTAAAGGACAGGAAACGAGCATCCTGGGCTGTAACAAATTCACGGTGTAACCTACGCTCTAATCTGTTCATCGAATGCATGTAACCGACCGTAACGTCAATGACACATTATATATTTATAAAATTGAAGAGAATGTCCGAATTTTAAGCGAACATTATATAGTTACTAAATTGTTTTATTGTTTACAGTTTCTGGAAATCGCAATGGCTTTATTCAGATTTGGGAAGTTTCGGATGCTTCAGAACGTGTCGAAGACCTTATTTCCTCAGCATAGGAAGATAACCCATCATGATCTTGATCATGAATCAATTCCAGATCGTGTTCGCAGGTAAGATGCGTACAGTTGTAAAATTTAGGTGACAAAATATAAAAAGCAGCCATGTTTGTTTCTTCGCTTAAGCAGTTTGAATTTAGTTAATACTTTGATAAAAAATATACAGTTCCCGTTATACTGTAGTATGTAACATTAACACTAACTTCGCTCAAAAATAACATTATACATGGATTTAGGACACGTTTGTATATAAACCTTCACTAGTTTTAACATAAAGTTCTATTTTCACCATATTGTTCGTCAGTAGATAGGTGTATGTATACTGACCAATAATTTAAAATATCTTATGATGTAAACAGTCAAGACTAGCTTATAATCTCCTGGATAACCAGAAAAACAATTCTTATAATAATAAAATCAGGAAAACACATTAACTTGAATTTAAAATCGTTATTTCTTCAAACCAAACTCAAACATTTTCCATACTATTCGTCGGCGTCGTACCAAAGTAACATAACAAAATTCGTTCGCAAAAATCGCCAAAAATTTAACCCCCCCTCTCGTATCAACCAGCGCCCTACATGAACGTTACACATCAATGAAATGACCCCCGCTTTTCCGAAAAAAGAGTTTTCCAATATTACCCCAGGAGATTTAGGTTTTAACCTAAAAAAAAATAATGTAAAGCTGAATTTTTGCACATCGATAGTATTGAACCCCCTGAACAACATATCAAAATACCTAAACTTGCCTATGGGTGCTTCATAGATTTAACGACGTCACAAGATGGCGGCTTCCGGTAAACACTAAAAAATTCGTATCTCCGTTAATATTGCACCGATTTCGGCGATTCTTGGCACAATCGATAGCTACGTAGATGCTCTACAATGTACTTTAGAACACTCATTTCCGAAAACGTGACCGTTTTTATAGCATTTGAAGAAATGTCCACTTGAAGGCTTTCCGCGTGCGCTTTTTGGCTAACGTACTTAAAAACTATTAAATGTACGAGATTTTGTCACCAGAACAATTTTATTCCTTCATCTTTTAGCTTTCTATATTGTGCTAGATTTGCATAATACGTTAATTAGTTCCGATGATATTAAATGAGTACCGTACGAAAACAAATTTTTGTTTATGAAAAATAATTTTACTTTCAATCAGGAGATCGGTAATACTGCCTCCTCACGCATCCCTCCTGCTCCCCAGAGACAATTATCGTAATTACGTATTTGAAAACATATTCCCATGCTCATTTAATTAATTTTTTTTAAATATAAAGCATCAACTAGATCAGTACTTTTTGGTACTATACATAGTTGTTTTCATTTTAATTAACTACACTAACTATCTTAACTATATACTACAGTATTATTATTACTACAGTATTATTATTATGCATTTAGATTATAAAACAAAATCCTGATTGTCTAAGTATTATAGTGACTAAGGAGCCTGTATTATAATTAGTACAGTCAATTTAAACACAAAAATATACAAACATTGCAAAAAATCCTATGTTAGGTTTGCTTTTTTTATAGTGTTAGGTTCGATCCCAGTAGTAAATACTCAATTTTGTAACTTCGAAAAACTTGTGGGAACTGGGGGGGGGGGGGGGCATCAAAAACCGCGATTTGTTCGGACTTTTTTCAGTTTTAGCCTCGTAGCTCAAAAACTATGAGTTGTAGTGCAAAGAATATAATTATCTTTTTTAAACTAGACTAAATTTGCTACCATTTGAGCCCAACCGGAAGTCTGCAAGTATAATAGCTTTCGAGATACGGCTCTTCAAAAATAGGCAATTTTTCCAAAATCTGTTTTTAACGTATCACTCATGATTCGAGCCAGATATTGCCGCAACGACGTGCCCTACGACCCTTGGCACGGAGGGAGAAATTGTAGGACAGTTTATCGCCTTTTATTTAAGCATAGATGCATTCCTATAGGCCTAACAGTTCTCGAGAAAAAGACGGAAAACCGGAAAACAGTGAAATCCTCCACATATATGTAATAGCGTTAGTATGATTAGAAGACATTTTCTGATTATTCTTATTTAGCCTAGCGAAGGAACGCTCAAAAAGGGCTTGTAGACAGACTTTTTTATCCTAAAGATGTTATTTCTGGGATGTGTTTGGTGATAACAGACCATCGTAGTCGGAAATGGCCAATTATAAAATAAAAGCTGATTAAATTTTCTACAAGTTTGCTTCTATTCGTATTTCTCTATCTCTATCCGTTGAAGAAAATATTCGCTGGCAAAAATTGACATTTTTTTTTAAATCGTTTTTACACTACGTTTTTCGGCAAATGTTGTGTCCTAGCTCCTAAAGTTATGGGTTTATAGCAAAAAATGGTGGAATAAAAGTTGTAGACCATTAAATTTGCTATAAAATTCATATACAGTTTAATATTTTATCTCAAATAGATTAGATGTTATAGTTATTTAAAAAAAACGTTGAGTGTAAGATGGAATAGAGGACACTAGAGAACAACTAATTTTGTGGGAGGTTTGGAGCTAAATCTGATATGTGAGTATTAAATACAGATTACGTGCATCCTTATCCAAACAATTTCAGTCTTATGTGCCACCATGTTTGATCGCCTCTAGTCTTTTCTAAATACATTTATGATAGGGTTAATGTTTGACGAAAAGAACAAAAGTATTTTCTCAAGGCAGCTTTTATTTTATAATTGGCCATTTCCCACTACGATCGCCTATTCAAGAGATACAAAGGGAAAACCAAACGAATCCGCAAATTTTGTTACGCTACGGAGTTAGCTCGTACGGTAGGGCCGGGGACTTTTCGTATAATTATCACCAAACACATCCCAGAAATAAAATCTTATGGATCAAAAAGTCTGTCTACAAGCCCTTTTTGAGCGTTCGTTCGCTAAGCTAAATAAGAATAATCAGAAAATGTCTTCTAATCATACTAACGCTATTAGATACATATATGTGGAGGATTTCACTGTTTTCCGGTTTTCCGTCTTTTTCTCGAGAACTGTTAGGCCCACAGGAATGCATCTATGCTTAAAGAAAAGGTGATCAATTGTCCTACAATTTTTTTCCCCGTGATAAGAGTCGTAGGGCACGTCGTTGTGGCAATATCTGGCTCGAAACATGGACGATACGTTGAAAAAAGATTTTGGAAAAAGTTGCCTATTTTTGAAGAGCTGTATCTCGGAAACTATTATCACAGATTAGTAACTTATCTGTGCTATTATACTTACAGACTTCCGGTTAGGCGCAAATTGTAGAAAATTTAGTCCAGTTTAAAAAAGATAATTATATTCTTTGCAGTATAACTTGTAGTTTTTCAGCTACGAAGCTAAAACTGGAAAAAGTCAAACGATCATGTCTGTCTGATTATGTCTCATGTGAGCAGTGACTTAAATTAATTAAATGAGCATGGGAATATGTTTTCAAATACGTAATTACGATAATTGTCTCTGGGGAGGAGGGATGCGTGAGGAGGCAGTATTACCGATCTCCTGATTGAAAGTAAAATTATTTTTCATAAACAAAAATTTGTTTTCGTACGGTACTCATTTAATATCTTCGGAACTAATTAACATATTATGCAAATCTAGCACAATATAGAAAGCTAAAAGATGAAGGAATAAAATTGTTCTGGTGACAAAATCTCGTACATTTAATAGTTTTTAAGTACGTTAGCCAAAAAGCGCGCGCGGAAAGCCTCAAATGGACATTTCTTCAAATGCTATAAAAACGGTCACGTTTTCGGAAATGAGTGTTCTAAAGTACATTGTAGAGCATCTACGTAGCTATCGATTGTGCCAAGAATCCCCGAAATCGGTGCATTATTAACGGAGATACGAATTTTTTATGTTTACCGAAAGTCGCATCTTGTGACGTCATAAAATCTATGAAGAACCCATACTGCCGTCATAGTTAAAAACGCAGTAAGTGTAAAAAAATCAAAAATGAGGTTTTTATTGTTTATTATGAATGTAATGGCGCGAAATCCGAATTTTTGGTCAAAAACACAGTATCTCTTATAGGTATTTAAATAAAAATCAAAAAAGTTTTGCAGTAAGTGCAAAATTGATTCCTTTTTGCAGTTAAAACGTAGTATCTACCGTATAAAAAGAAAAAACACAGTAAGTGTTTGCAGTTACTGCGTTTTTCGTAGTATGTGTAGATACTGCAGTTTAATTTATAAAAGTGTGTGGTTTTGGAGGGGGCGAATTGGAACTCGCCTTTTATCATTTTTGGTTTACATTGTAAATTGCGACTTAATTTTGGCAGAAAAAATAGAAATCAACTTTTTTGAGCCTGGCCACACTTACATGAGTGCCGACAGCTTCCACCACCAAATTGAAAAAAGTTTAAAACACCAAAAAAGAACATATGATTTTCAAGATTTTGTAAATGCTGTGGCTTCAGCTAACTCTCAAAATGTAAAAGTTAAAGCAATGGAAAAAAATGATTTATTTAAATGGAAAGACTTACATTCCGTTCAAAAAATTAATAATGTACGTTTTAATGACCCTAAACCTTATCTTGCCCAAATTGTCCAAATTACTGCCATAAGAGGCAATAAACATTTACTTTATAAAACATCATTTGAAGGAAACGAATATAAGCTGGATTTTTTAAAATACACCTTCCTAAAAAGGGGAATTTTTGAACATCCCGAACCAATTAGTGAAGCAAAGGGCATAGAAGAATCGACTAAAGCCGGTATAATTAAAATTTTAGGGCCCATAATGAAAAAAAACTGATTAGAATTTTGGAAGAATTTACCATTAAAAAAAAATTAGGTTTTCTAAAAGTTAAAATAAGATGTGTTTGTATTATTTTGATGTATACTACTATTTGATTTTTTGAAATAAAAGTATTAAAATTCAATGTTTTTTTATGGTTGTTTGGTCTTAATTAATTTGCAGAATAAATACCTTATGTCAACTTATTAAAAATTATATAAATAATGTGTTAGATGCTGCATTCTTACTCAAAAATTGAGAAAAATCTTAAAATTTTTAGTTGCAGTATGTGAATTTTTTTTTAAATGAAAAAACAACAATTTAGAAGATATTGTAAAAATATGAAAAGTTTAATTCTAAACTAAAAATACTTACAATATTTACATAATTTATTACCTGCCCAAAATTCTTCATCAAATTAGCAATATTAAAAAAAATCCGGTAGATACTGCATTTTGACAAAAAAAAATGAAAAAATGCTGCCTTTAAAGTGCAGTATGTGCCATATTATTTAAATTTGTACAGATATATGTTTTTTCTGTATTTTTCTCTTAAATATAGGTCAAAACTAACCTCCATTCGCAAAAAATGTAAAATATACCAATTGACCAAAGGAAAATAAGTAGTATAAACTTTCCTTCTCGATTTCTTGAAATGTCAACTTTGCAGATACTGCATTTTAAATTATGACGGCAGCATAGGTAAGCTTAGGTATTTTGATATGTTGTTCAGGGGGTTCAATACTATCGATGTGCAAAAATTCAGCTTTACATTATTTTTTTTGAGGTTGGACCCATATTTTGTCTAAAGTGACTGGGCTATATGTATCTACAAATATTATTGAGAAGTAAAATGCAAGTTCACATTATTTTAAGCACCCCCCTCCTCCTCCCTCCCCAACGTATTTTGTGAATGACCCCAAAGTATTTCTTTAAATTGAAACTATATTTGATTTTAATATGTTAAGTTGCTCGTTTGAGTCGTTTGTCCTCTTTACAGTATTTATCTTTTTTAGTTAGTAAAATAAGAGAAAAGGCATGTTTGTGGTATACTTTAACGCGTAACAGTCTTTGAAATTAGACTGTACGCCTGTCACTTAAGGCTCCTCTCCTAAGGAGAGCTCTACAATTCATACAAATAATATGATCAAACTATGTTGTCTCTTCTTATTGCCAATTATTACTCACATTATCAATTTCTGTTTGTCGCGAGGAGTGTACCCTTACCCAAATCAAAAAGCGTTAATAGCTATCAAGACTTATATACCAATCAGCATCCTGTGCGCTATCTCAAAAATTTTAGGGAAGGTAATCAGCTGAAGGTTTTCTTAGAAACTAAGGAGAGCTCTCTGCAATTCATATTACTAAAATGGTCATAAAATGGCCATTTTGGACGTAATATATGTATTTGTGAAATTAGGTGCTCAACAAAAAGCAAAATTATTGTGTTTTCAAATTCTAACAAAACTGACATGTTTGTCACATACATACGATACATATACATAGGAATATTTCACTTTATACCTCGAAAGAAAGACAGTCGCACAGAACTGTATTTTGAGTATAATTTATAGTTTCTTTACTGCAGTTCGTTCTCTGGTAGATTTTTTGATCTGATCACCCATTCGCCGCGCCATCGGGAAAATTTCGATATTAAGATATTATTAAGATTGAAAATTAACTTTTGAAGTTTTGTTGAAATTAGGATTCTATAAGAATTCGCACCTTTTGAACTTGTTATTTTTCAATTCATGATCGTTGTAAAATAGTCAGGAGACTTCCTGGAGAAAGGCGACATCGATATTTTCCTGTACCTACAACAATAGGTATACGGATCTTACTCAGGATGTGATGTCACTGGAGAAGTCCTCTATTAGTTATTCCGAGAACATCAATTGTTTAGCGATGGGTGTTAATGCAATTTCTTCAAGATCTTGAGGGTCATATTGCACGCCTGTATATGGCAAGGGTTGGTTTGGAGTTTTTTGAGAACGCCAATTTTGATTAAGACCATCGTATATTTAGAGGGTTTATTTGTATGAATAACACAATTATATTTCAATTTAATTTTCTTTTAGATACGAATGCTTTTTCTGCCGAAAAGATATTGACGGTTGGGATATTCGTCAAGCAATGAATGATATTGCTGGCATGGATATGGTGCCTGATCCGCGCATCATCATATCAGCGTTATATGCATGCCGACGTGTTAATGAATACTCTGTTGCAATACGATTTCTTGAAGTTGTTAGATTTAAATGTGACTGTACTGGAGAATTTGAGAAATTGTACCCTTATATACTACAAGAAATTGGTCCCACTCTTGAAGAATTGGGTATAGAGGGCCCTGAAGCGTTAGGATATGATCGGCCCGAACTCTATTTTCCTGAATCTTAAAAAAATTCAAAATGCTCTTTTTTCATATAATATTTGAATAAAAAGTTGTTTGCTGGTAGTTTACTGAACTTTGCTCTAATATGGTTAGGCACAAAGACACTGTACCTACAATATATAAAATCCTATGCAAAGATGACTTTGAGTACTTTAGTCTAATGTAAACTAATCCTTATTTTGATAAAGGGACATGTTAGATTTTAAGATCTAAGCTAAGAGTCCCACTTCTCCATATAACAAGTGTCTCTTTAAACATTAAACTGAATAATTTAACATCGTAATGGTCTTTGCCCCTATATTAAATTACATAAATGCTCCAGTTTAATCATATGTTAACGTTGAAGCCCCAATAACATCTTAAATTAGCATTTTATTTAGAAATTATCATTAAAACGTCCAAAAGTAATGCGATGTTGTAACTATTTTCAATTTGGAGTTATCCCCACCTTTATTAGGTATAGGTGTTAAACTTCAAAATATTATGGTTTCAAAATCGGAAAGCGACTGTGGAATTCAAATTTTAACTGATGCAGATTGAAATAATTTCTGAGGTTGTAATAATACTTTGGCTCAATACTTATACTGACAAAAATGTAATACCACTTAGGTGAATATGTGAGAGCCACTCTGGAGATGTTTTTTAAAACACATGGGAAGCGACACCATCCTTCAATATTAAAACCTTCGTCGCCATGAGTCAAGAAAAGCAAAGCGGTTTTCAATGCCTCAAGTTTTACCATATTTTGGCACACATCTACATTCAGAGAAAAACTAAACAAATACAGCAGAAATTTGAATGTCCTTTGAATGACGTACTCTTTAAATGTATACAACAAGAATAAAATTTGAGGAATTAAATCCTTGTTTCTATCCAAAAGGAGTCTGTCGTTTCGTGGAGACGGCAACAAAATCTCAAGAAACCTGGTGACATTGTCGGCAGATGTCCAAAATGAGCAGCTGAGAGTTGTACCGCAGTGCTCTTATGTTCTTTTGGAAATTGTACAATATCTTTCATTTTTAGTTCCAGGGCACTTGCGGTATTGGATGATTTATCAGTTTTAAACCTGTTAGCAGAGTGTCGTCGTGACGTCTGGAATCCAGACGGACGCATATGTTGAAAGCTATTGATACTGTCAGTAAACTGGTTCAAGTCATACTTGATGTTGCCAATGCAAATTTGAACAACTAAATAACATAAACCCAAGCGCTTCGCAGCCTGTATTTGAAATGAAGTAGTCACACAATTTCGGAAATTGATAGGACAGAAGAAGGAAGATCAGCTGAATGGGGTACAAAACGGACGTCTTTTGTCGTATTTTAGATGACGTGACTGGGGATACATTACGCGGTTTCAAACATTCTCGAAGGATGAAATCAAGAAACGTGATTATCTGCTTTAGCAGACAATTACGTGGGGTATCAGATAGAGTAATATGTTTTTAAACAATTTTTGGTGAAGAGGCTTTCAAACCCTTAGAACTTCTAAGTACCTTACAAAAAAACTTATGTATTTATGTATCTCTCTTCGTATTTTTGTAACAATGCCAGCAACAGCAGCGAATTCGGGGGAGGTCATGTTCGACTCTAAAACGAGTTACAAATATTTCACAGCCTATACTATGCACCAGGACAAGTAATTCAGCCTAGGTTTGTTGGCTGTTGATTTTGAACTCGCCAGAAAAGTGAATCTGGAATATGCTATTAACGATTTTTCCCAAAACCCTTTAGAAAGGTGCCTAAAGATAAATGTCAAATTGTGATTTTTTGTTGGGGATAGGTCGCAGTGCGTAGTTGTATCCAAAAGATAATTTAATATTCTACTATTCCATGTTCCTGTACTTATCTATGTTTATTTTTTTAAGTAGGTAAAACATTTTTGTCACGATCCACCACTGTTCTTTAATTTTGGTGAGCGAATGTTAATTTGGAGGAAGTAACAGCAGGGTGTATGTATTAAAACTTAATTTTTTTTTACTAAACTTTTTTTCTTTCGCATTAAAGTTACCTGGACTGATATAATGCATAGAAAAAAAACAGATGCTTCGTTGTTCACGCAGTAATGTATAGTAGATAGAAATTGATTCGTAGTACCATAGACTTTCTACACTAGTAGTACCAAAAGTCAAAACTACTCTGTACGTGTTTTAATTACAGACTTTTGCTTGAACATTTGTCTAGTTTCTGACTAACTACACAAATATGCGTAGAAGTGAACATGAGTAGGTACAATGTAATTTTTCGTAGATGATATTAAAAGCTTATTTCCACTTTTGTTTACTGAAACACTAATTTCACGTATGTGGCTTATGTGGAAATTGATCGAAAGGCCTTAATTAATTAATCAATTAATCAGTTATCGAATCATGTCACAACAACCCATGACAGATCAAATATATACAGGGTTTTTCAACGAAAAGGAGCCACCCTTTATAACTTCTAACAGAATCAAAATTTGAAAAATCGGCGATACCCGTCTATAATAATATCGAGGGGGACACTTTTTGACATAAGTTTGAGATTTCATACCTTAACCCCCTGGGTCCCACAAACATACCCTTAATTTTTTTAAATGGCAACATGGGTCATGTGATACGTCATTTGAAAGGTCTTTTGATATCTTGCATTACTGCGTTTAAAATTTTAAAATCGTTCAATTCGTTTGTGAGATATTTTAATTTAAAGTTTTAGAGAACTGATATAATTTGTCGTTATAATAATGCAATATAAAAGTATTACTGACTTTTTAATTTATTTTAAGTTTTATTTCCATGTAAATAAAAAAAAGTTTAATACAATGAATTTCGTATCAATTTATCTTGACTATAAAAGCAAAAAAAAAATAAAAAACAACCATTTTGAAGAAAATTATATCAGTTCTCTAAAACTTTAAATTAAAATATCTCACAAACGAATTGAACGATTTTAAAATTTTAAACGCAGTAATGCAAGATATCAAAAGACCTTTCAAATGACGTATCACATGACCCATGTTGCCATTTAAAAAAATTAAGGGTATGTTTGTGGGACCCAGGGGGTTAAGGTATGAAATCTCAAACTTATGTCAAAAAGTGTCCCCCTCGATATTATTATAGACGGGTATCGCCGATTTTTCAAATTTTGATTCTGTTAGAAGTTATAAAGGGTGGCTCCTTTTCGTTGAAAAACCCTGTATATCGAATGTGCAATATAATTATAGTTATTGTAACAATGTAACATTTACGTATGTATCATATAAAAGCTTCTCCAGGTCCTACCTACAGCATTAATCAGTCCTTTTCAATTTAAAGTACCGCAATTTTATCCTGTATTGAGATTTTGTGCGTTATTTGTAGCATTACATTACCGCTCTCGGTGTCACATTAAATACATTTTTTTATACATATTATGTGTTTAAATAAATAGTAGCAGCAATAAAACAGTTTTTTTTAACAAAACATTGTGAATTATTACCTACCTACTTCTTTCAAAGTTATTCAACCGAAACGTTTTATAATTTTTTTACTTTAGTTCATTGGATAAGATAATGGATACCTACCAACTAAGTCGCTTTCCTACTGAATCAATATGTGATGTAAAGTTAGTTCTTAATTAAAAGGTACTGGTTGGTACAGTAGTTATTATAAGCAGTTTAATAATCACCTACATTACTCTAATTCGATTAGTACTTCAATGTTTATAAATTATTGTATTTGTTTAAATTTTAGCTATCTTGTTAAATGTGATAAGTACATACGAGAAAATTATGATAGACGAGGTTGACAAAAATTAAGGGTAACTTACAAGTGTCGCTTAAAGTGTTGTTGTCACTATCACCTGCACACACCAACTACTAATTGTCGATAGTAATTTTTATCTATACCCCTGCCTATGACATTATAGGGCCTTGGTACCTCTGCAGTTGTCCGGATGTTCTTTTGTCCCAGCTTCCGGGAAAGCATCAAATACGCGGGGTCAGTGGATGGTCATTGCTCACCAATAGGTACAGTATAATAAACTTCTGCAATTTGATAATGTACTCATTTTGAACTCGGAATTTTTTTATTATAAGGTCATCTTGTTTACAGTGCAATCGCATTTTTTCGATCCTTTCTTCCAATTACTACTATCTCTTTTTATTTAGACATTATTATTTAATATACCGCAACTATTATTTTTGTTAAATTTAATCGAGGCATTTAAATGCACATTTATGCGGCCATAAATAACACTGTTAACTGTATGCTTAACAGTTGGTTTTGTTTCATATTATCTTTTGTATTGTTTTAATTTTCTGTCGATACCCGAACTAATTGGGGATGAAGATAACTCAGATAATCGAAAGTTCTAATAATCAAATTTTCGTAAGAAAGCGCTGTTTGTAATGAATATACTTATACAAATGTACAACAGCATCACAACCCCTTTTACTGCTTATACACTACGAGATCCAGATCGCTGTTTTGTGAACTTGGCATTATGGTCGGGATAGGTTTGCCCAGTTTCACCACTACCTTTTCGTTCCCCATCACCCTTGCTCTTCACCTCGGTCTTGCACAGTCAGCACAGTTTCGTAATCATTTAAAATATCAAGGACCGTTATCATTTTCAAGCCGCCCTGTCCTTATTGTCCTTATTGTTAGTACTACAGTTTGACAAAAGAGTTTACATCTTCATTGTGGCACAGTTTAATGCTTATAGATCTTCTTGTCTTTATACTGTGATTGTGGTTTTCATTATTTGTGCTTGTTTCTCTAACATCTTGCTGTAAGCTCTGCTTAGGTTGTCCTACAGGGTCTCTTTCAGCTAACTTTTGTATGATCAATATCTCAGTCCATTTAGCGTATTATTGATAGGAACTTTATTTTATGCCCTGTAAAAGTAAGATATTAAACATAAAAATTACGTTTAGTTTAACCGGAAGTGAGACTGTTTTTTTTTTAATTAAATGGAACGGTATACTATTTTCTCAAACTAAAGTGAGGCTTATTACAACACCTTCATAATAAAAAAATTGTCAGAAATTTGAATTTAGTGATTTCATCTGGTGGGCTGTAAGTAACAATAAGGATAACAATAAAAACTTTTTAGGTACTGCAACCTTTTGGTCTATTGTGCTCATCGCTATTGTCTACCTTTTGATACCTGTATCTTTAACAAAGTGCAGGATTTTAGGACGATTCTTCATTACTTTCTCTTATGTACCTAATCTTTTCATTTCCAAGTAGGTGTTCCCTTGCCTTTGTGTATGACTCACATTGGCAAATGACGTGGTATGTATCTTCTTTCTTCCTCACCACAGCCCCTGCATAAAAGGCTGTTGGCCAGTCCCATGTGCAGGTGTTTGTTCAGACGGCAGTGGCCTGTAACCATATCTGTCGCAACTTTTATGTTCGTCCTGCTTCACTTTAAGATGGACGCTGATAAATCCTCGTTTGGGTTTTCCAGAAAGAACCTGGGCCTGGGAGTGGTTCTGTCCTGGAATTTTCGACCAGTGTCTGCAGTGCTCTTTTATGATTAGTTGCCTGAATCATCATTTGGCTGTGTTATATCTATGTAATCCCACAGGCCGGTTCGGGTGGTTTCTCGTTTGCAACTTTCGCAAGCTCATCAGCAACTTGGTTTCCTGTTTACTGCGATTTCTGCATACCTAGTTGCCCACATTAGTGTCACTGTGTTACATTTTAATGCGTTTAACTATTGTGTACATCGAAGCACTAGTCTTGAATTTATCACATATGAATCTACTACCGCCGAATCTCGCCCAGGTTTCCGTATAAATACGACTTTTACGTCCCACCACGCCATAGGTATGTATCCCAGGGCAATACTTGAATTTTCTACGTTTGAATCTAATGCTGCAATCGCTATGCAACTATAATAGTTTGTGAATGCGGATGTATTATAGATATTTTCATTTTGTGGGTCCTGGAACTATCATGTACGGAGAATTGAGAGGTTTCGGTTCTTACACACAAGAACAGCAATACCTATTTATGTTTTTCGGTATCGCTCCATTATCAACAGAATCAATTGCGCAATATACCTACATATGAAACCAACACTGGAAAAGGTAAGCTCCAATGTAGGTAATATATTATTCTCTTAAACGTTATTGAAGCAAATGGGAAACAATACGAAATCTCAGAAATCAATGTAGTACACATCATCATACGAAGAATTCAAAAAAAGTTTTGCCGTGAAAAATTTTACGGCGATCCGAATAGTAGTTTGTCCGTAATTAAATTATTAAGTTGCCCTAAAATTGGCGAGAGCCGAACACATGCCGAACGTTTCCGAGTTTCCCGATGGCACAATGACGTCACAACCCATACAGGACCTGTTGATTCTGGCTTGCGGAGTTGTTTTTTTACGATTTTCAACTGTTTTCACGGAATATAAACACTAGGTGAGTGGTTTTTTTAATTACATAATTTGTTGGTGAATTGAAAACAAAAGGACACTTGAATATCTTGCACACAAAACTATTTCTGTGGCCATATATAAGTGGTCGATTTGCAGACCGGATCAACGCCGCCGGTTAATACAAAATCATTATTAATTATTTCTTGTGTTTATCATCATCATATTCGGTTTTATCACTTTAAGAACATAAGTCGGTATGCCTAAAAATTAGAAAAATAAGTTCACCGATTTCTTAATGCTGTTTTATCGCAGAATGTAGATGCTGTTTACTAGGTCAGGTTAAGGAAAGAAAAGTTGTTTTGCACTTCAACAAAACAATTCTTGTGTTTGGTATACCTCGGAACTGGAAATTTACAGATAATTTGCTTAATATCAAACCTTATAAATGCCACAAACCACGTTCTTACTCGTTTTTATTGTTTGAAGGGTATAAGACGATAAATACGATAACACAGTCAATAATTATATTTTATTACCACTTTCTTCTAAAACGTAAGTACAAGAAATAAAAAACACACGGTGTAATGAGAAACGTATTAACCAAACCGACGCAATGTTTACGTTTAGCTACGCCGGTCCCAGAACCTCGAGAAATTTATAAAAGTTCCCCAATGGTATTTTGCGAGACATATTTTAATCGTAGTTTAGAGCGTTACTTTATTACGTTATCAAACAATAAATTATGTTACTAAGATGTTCCACTGGACATTATGATGAGCAAGAAAGGTTAGGACGGGTGTCTCCCGGTCACGATTTCTCACTACCCAAAGAAATATACTTGACATTAAATAACATCCTTTAAAACCAACAATATCATTGTTTATAAAATGGTAAAATACAACGAAAAACTACATAAATACAAGATAAAAACGACTAAAAACACTGGTCTCCATACGCTCCGTACATTGCCGTGTGGGACGTGACGTCACAGGACCTTAGGGCATCGTCGGAAACGCGTTTGGGCTGTGCTCGGGTCCAGCTGATAACGAAGCGACTTTAAAGCGCTATTGCTAAGGAACGGCTGGTCGTAGACGACTATTTCTTGGGGGGGGAATGATTCATTATGATTCCTCTATGAGAAAAAATGGTTTCCAAAAAATCGTATTTTTCCCCATTTATACATTAAGTGATTTTAGCGTTAAAATAAAGTTGCAGAGGTTTTATACTTAATGTAGGCGGTTAATAGGGATTTACGGGCTTGGCTTGAATTTTTAAAGCTTGACATAAAATCAAGTCAAATCTACAAAAAAACAAGCCAAGCTTATTATTATTATTATTATTATTCTGGGGGTGGTCCCAATAGGATCCCGCACTGCGACCTTTTGGTCTATTGTGCTCCCCGGTGTTGTCTACCCTTCAAGAATACCTGTATCTTTTACAAAGTCCAGGATTTTAGTAGGGTGAATCTTCGTTACTTCCTCTTGTGTAATTTTTTCATTTCCAAGTAGGAGTTCCCTTGCCTTTATGAATGCCTCACATTGGCAAATGACGTGATAGGGCGTTTCATCTGCCTCACCGCAACCCCTGCATGTCGGGCTTTCAGTCAGTCCCATGTTGTGCAGGTGTTTGTTCATGCGACAATGGCCCGTGACCATTTCTGTCGCAAGTTTTATCTTCGTCCTGCTTAACTTTAAGATGGACGTAGCTAGGTCCCCGTTTGGGGTTTCCAGGAAGATCTTGGAATGACTCTGTCCTGGGATTTTCGACCAATGTCTGCAATGCTCTTTCGTGAGTATTGCTTGAATCTCCTTTTTGACTGTGTTATAAGTAATCCCACAAGCCGGTTCGGGTCCTATGAATGGTTTTGCGCTTGCCATTCTCGCAAGCTCGTCAGCAACCTGGTTACCTGCGATTCCCGCATGCCCAGGTGCCCACACTAGTGTGACTGAGTTGCACTTACCTAGTGCGTTTAGCATTTGTGTGCATTCAAGGACTAGCCCTGAATTTACCACATATGAGTCTATTGCTGCAATCGCTGCTTTGCTGTCTGTCACTATAAAGATTTTCCTTTTGATAAGGTTCTCTTTTAATAGTTGAGCAGCCGCCGTCAGGATTGCATATACCTCGGCTTGGAATACGGTCGCTTGTTGTCCTAGGCTTACAGAAATTCTGCAGCCCCGTCCATTGCTCCCGTATACTCCAGAGCCGGTGCCCTTTGTGGTTTTCGAGCCGTCTGTGTAATACACGATTCCATTCAGCTTCGCTTTACTGGAATTGCTCTCCCATTCTTGCCGAGTGGGGATTGTTGTCTTAAACAGTTTGATAGGACAAACTGTTTTGGGTATCCTCTCAGTGTTCATACTAAGGGTTTTGTCTTTGGAGATTTCGTCAAAGATGAGCGAGTGCCCCGCCCTTGACGATCCCTCCTCGCCGTTAACTCTCAGCCGGTATGCCCCTCTGAGCGCCTCTGCCCTAATTGCTAGGTTTAGCGGCGGTAAGTTCAGGAGCCAAGCTTAAGTATTATACAAGCCAAGCTTTTCCAAGTCAAGCTTTCAAGCTTTTCCAAGCTTTCAAGCTTATATTCCCAAGCATTTTTTTGCTATTCCATGAAACATAATTCTTAGAAGATCCAGCTGATGATTTTGAATTCTACCATAAAATATATTCATCGCTATAAAAGAAGTAGCTACGTATAATTTCGGGTATATTTGAGATAGTCTGTGCTCTACTCAAACAAAATATTATACCATTAGTAAGAAAAGAATATTTTACTTAAAATCATTGTAAAAATCGCAATGAGCGCAACGGTACCTTGTACAAAATCTGTTGCACGTCACGCTGTAACACTAGTTTTTAATTGTAAAATGATACGGCTATTAGGTGATGTCCTGGAACGGTTTTTGATTTGTACGAAGTTAAAAATGATAAAAATTATAAATTAGAAAATGTACGTTCTACTAACGGCTCTTCGGAATTTTCAGATAATTTGTTAGAATGTATGTATGGACATAATATCTATTTTCGATTTGTACTCTGGCAATACATTCCACGCCATGTCCACCGTTAACGGTCCACGTTCTGTCGATTACTAAACAGCTAGTGGTCGATATGGGCATTTGCGCACATTATGCTTTTTGAAGCACTTCTTGGTGGTTTCGTATTAGTTGGCGTTGTTGATATTTTGGTGTAATGTTCACCGTCGGCGATCTGGACTATAGGTATAAACTATTTTGCCCATTACTTCGAGCGCATTCAACACCTTTGTAGTAGCGGTATCAGCTGTATTGTTTTCAGAACTAAATTTTTATGCCAATTCCGCAGTTATGGTAATTCTCCAGAATTCTCAGAAACATTTATCATTAGTTCATATGATATCCAAAGTTCATTAACGGTACCTATTAACAGTTTAAGTGAATGGAATTTTCCTCTCAATCTATAATATTTGCTATCTTCATTATAAACGAAGTTATAGTACATTCTTGCTTATCTTGTACTAATTTGATCTAATTAATCTAATCAATGCTGTTTACAACACATTTATCAGTTTGTGTAGCCTTCCATGTATCTATTGAACAAAACAAAATACGAGGGACAATATTAAAAATTAAAAAATTAGGTAGGCCATGGAAATCAAAAAAATGTAGCCGCAGTAAGAGCAATTCAATAAGGCAGACACTTTTTAGTTGACATTTTCCGCTTCATTTGCTAATTTATCTTAAATAATGAAAAAGATGGTTTTAAGTATAATGAAGAAATGGAATTAACTCGAGAACATTTTTGCATAACGATTTACTATAACTTTAAGAAAGGTTTAAGTGCGTATGACTGTGATGCAAGATTTGGCGATCAGACCCCTTCCTTTGAAACAATTTACAGATGGTATAAGGAATTCCAAACGTGGAAGAACTACAGTTGATCACCAGCAAGACGTAGGCCGTAGGCCCTTGCATTACCGCTGTGACAGAGGAAAACATTGCTGCTGGGAAGAAGATTATGGAAGCAGATAACAGAACTAGTTATGCCTTCTAATAAAGTCACTGTAGTTACGCCGTGATAGAGGCTCCAACTGGGGATTGGATCCTCATCTAATAAAACAATAATATACGGCCATCTCTATCTGAAAAAAGTCGTAAGTCGGTTTGTACCCCATCATCTTACAGATGGAACGAGTACGAATTTTCCACAGGAAATCATTTTGACAATTTCCTTAAATGAAGTGCAGTGAGCAATCTAGCCTTCATGTTATGTAAATTTGCAGATGCATCTTATCAAACCATATACTGATTTGGGAAATTGTTAATGTTTAATTGTTTAATAGTATGTACCACAAATAACATACTTAAGTTCTCGTTGCGCAACATTCCCTACATGTAATTATGTCTCCAATGCTTCATATCTAAAGTTGGGGCAAACCAAAAAGCGTTGCACGTCACGAGTTTTATATACATGTCAACAGTGTTGTCATATGGATTAAAACGAAATAGAATAAAATACGAAATGGAAGACAATAAATGACAGATGTCCTTGGTTGCACCATTGTAATTTTATTTATGATGCTGCTGCCAACTTGTAGAATTATTTTACCCTAGAATATTACCTTTAATCACAATCCGAAAAATTAGTATCACATTGGTACTGTTTTTACGTCATATGTCACGTGCAACGCTTTTAGGATTGCCGTGACTTTAGAATGCTAGTAAAAGTGATTGGAGAATTGCTTCACTCTACTAGTTGAATAAATGAAGGATTGCGAAGATGAAGTTAGACGACGCTATCAAACACATGATTATAATATGTAATTATCAACTCTAATGTTATTCAAATGCAGGAAATACCATAATATTTATCAATTGTTTAACGCGTGTGATAATGAAAGTTTAATCACCACATCAGTTGATACGTACTATAATAACTATAATCCCTCCTAATCCTAAATAAGTTAGTTATGTGAAAAATTTCAATTTCGTGCGATTCCTCAAACCTTCTCCAATCCACAGCAGTAATCCTAAGTCAACAGGTTTAATTTCGACTTTTTAACTTTAAGTAGTAGTAATATTTTGCGTTTCGAATTTTGAAATTCGAATTTCAAAATTTACAATTTCTATTGGATTTCTAACTTTGAGTAATTCTATTATTTCAACTTTCAAAGTTCTGCTTTTCTGCTAAGTCTAACATTTTCGTTTTTAAACCACCAACATTGTGGTAGTAGATACTTAGTTTTTTGGAACTGAGGGTTTAGACTTCTTCATTATCTTAGGAACACCATTAATATATTTAATCACTAAATCTTTTTCTCCAGACTGAGTGCGTGCTTGAAGTTCTTCATTTAGATATTTTAGTTGATCGCGTTGGTTTGGTGTAAGATCCGATCTTACTTTAACCTCCTTTTCATTAATCACAATTGATCTTCCATGTTTCAAAAAATCTATAGCAGTTTCTTCACTTTTAAAAATAACTTTAGTTGGACGAGGCACATCGTTTTTCATCTTTCCTAGCCGAATTACTTTGATAGGTTCAGACGCCATATTATATTTTTCCAAAATAGTAGTAACCATAGTAGTATCATCGCTAATTTTGTCCGTTAATGCAGTTTTTCGAGATTCAATCATAACATTGCGAGATCTACGACGTCTATCTTCCATTTCATCGAATAATTCAAATTTGTTAAAGTTAGTACTAGTTTCTTTTACATTTTTCAATTCATTATACAATTCATTCTGACGCTTTTCTATAGAATCGATTCTAGAATTGATTTTTCTAATATCGGCATTGATAGATTTGAGTAGCTCAGATTTTAGAGTTTTAAGTTGTTTATTAAGACTTTATCAATGGTAGCTTCAATTACTGAAGCATCTACCGTAACTTCATCACCGTCGCTATCGATTTCATTCTTTCCAGGATTGCAATTATCACATAGCCAATAATCGCCATTCTTCTTATTCTCGGCCTCATTTAAGTAGTATTTAGCTTTAGACTCATCTAATCCTGTACAGTTAACATGATAATACTCAGAACATTTAAGGCATTTTAATGAAGCACTGCGGGGATGTATAAACTTGGCACACGATTTACAATACATCTTATTTGTTAAGCAATTCAGTATTAATAAATAGAATTTTAAATGATTACGAAATTGTATTGCTAACAATAATGTTATAACACTGTATCAATCTATTCAAGGATGCTATTAAACTCACAAAATTTTGCTTCAAACAAATATTTCTGCGTATTTAAACGGATTCCAATAGGTCACAACTATCAATTTTACATAATTGCAATACACAGGATCTAGATCACACTTATATCCAAAATTAGGCACTTTGATTTGAATTTGAAATTTACATTTTATATTTACATCTTTGAATAACTTGAGTACTTTGAATTTGAAATTTTTAACTTTGAATTTCTCAGCTTTGCGTTTTTTTATTTCTCTTTTATAGTTTCAGCAGTAAAAAAGGGTCAATACCGCGGTATCAATACCGAAATCCCGGGATTTCTTCCGGTGTACTAAGCTCTATGTTCAATAAACAATTTCGGCTATTATTATTTTTTTCTTTTTTCCCCGTCACTTACCATCGAGGACATTGTTGACAGCTTAGAATGCTTAGATCATTGACTGTACATGATGGGGTTTGTTTGTGTGACCACGTAGATAAGATTATCGTGTTCATAACTTTGTTTGTTATGAGTTATGACTGCTTTCTTGACAAGGTAAAAATCCCTGTTTTTATTTTAAGCAGTTGTAGGTACCAAACCAAATTTTTAGTTATGTACTATGTTCTGTGTTAATGTTTAACGAATAATTATGTACAAAAAGTGAGATATTTATTATACAGGGTGACCCAGGGCTGTGTGATTGGTCCATAACTTTTTTGCTATACAAGATATCGACATGCGGTTTTCACCGACAAGTAAGCACACTTATACTGCACATTATAAAAATATTTTGATTATATACAGAATGTTCCTATACAGGGTGGTAAACCAAAGTTATGTTTTTTTAAATGGAACACCCTATATATTTCTACATTATTAGTTTTTACATGAAAAAATAATGGCACTTTGTATAGGTCACTATGGGTCTAGCTCTCCCCGTTTCGGCGTTATTCAACGTTTTGTTCGAAAAAAGACTCGTATTTGATGGGTCACTGCCCAGTAGGCCATGGGTATTTTTCGAAAAACTTGCCACAGAAAATTTTAGAATAACTTGGAATTTTAATAAATAGTCGACTTTTGGTCCATGCATGCACACACTATACAGGGTGTGCTGAAACGCAAAAAGTCGAATAACTCTTTTTTTATAAATGGAACACCCTGTATTTCTGTTCACGAGTCGATTAAGTTTTTTATAAGCTTTCCACTGATATACAATTTGTATGGTCAATTCTGAATAGTTACTGAGATTTTCCGGAAAAACTATTGTAATTATGAAGAAGTGGTTTTTTGCAAGTAGGCTGCTGTCAGCGAATATCGCAAGTGATATGACAGTTAATTTAGATGCTAGTGTGATAATCTACATTGTTACTGTTGCACATTTTTGCTCGACTAAAATGAATTTCATACATAAAGAATTAATCAATATGGTTTACTGTACAAGGGTGTCGCCAGAAAATTTTCCCAGAGGGGGGGCAAGCACTATTGGGAGTTCGTGGCTCTGGCGTTTTTTCAAGATTTCGTACAAAATTTATTTTTATTTTTAATAACTTGCCTTTTTTCTTTTTCCCAGGGGAGGCGATGGCCCCCTGGCCCCCCCTTGGCGACGCCCTTGTTACTGTATTGGTGAAGTCGATCGAAATGTTTTGTTAGCCAGTAGAATATACCATCAAAAATCTCCCGATACGAGAATACCACAAGTCATTTCTTTTCAAAACTTAGAAATCGATTTGAAGAATATGGCAGCATTAAATATGGAAAAAAAGAGATATTGGTAGGGAGGATTGATGAAGAAACTCAAGTGGATGTTTTACTCGTGTTGCAAGATATCTAAACACTTGCGATATTCGCTGACAGCAGCCTAATTGGAAAAATCTACTTCTTCATAATTACAATAGTTTTTCCGGAAAATCTCAGTAACTATTCAGAATTGACCATACAAATTGTATATCAGTGGAAAGCTTATAAAAAACTTAATCGAATCGTGAACAGAAATACAGGGTGTTCCATTTATTAAAAAAAAATTATTCGACTTTTTGCGTTTCAGCACACCCTGTATAGTGTGTGCATGCATGGACCAAAAGTCGACTATTTATTAAAATTCCAAGTTATTCTAAAATTTTCTGTGGCAAGTTTTTCGAAAAATATCCATGGCCTACTGGGCAGTGACCCATCAAATATGAGTCTTTTTTCGAACAAAACGTTGAATAACGCCGAAACGGAGAGAGCTAGACCCATAGTGACCTATACAAAGTGCCATTATTTTTTCATGTAAAAACTAATAATGTAGAAATATATAGGGTGTTCCATTTAAAAAAACATAACTTTGGTTTACCACCCTGTATAGGAACATTCTGTATATAATCAAAATATTTTTATAATGTGCAGTATAAGTGTGCTTACTTGTCAGTGAAAACCGCATGTCGATATCTTGAATAGCAAAAAAGTTATGGACCAATCACACAGCCCTGGGTCACCCTGTATGTATTATCATTAGTAGGTCGAGTAGCAAGTTGCACATTTTCTTTACTGAAGTGGCATGAGACATAAAATTTTTGTTGGTCAAAGCGTATATTACCATTCAATAATGGTACATATAAAAGTGGTTCAAAGAATAACTCTTCCGTCTGGATTCTAAGTAGTTTAGATAATACGTCTTGGAATAAATTAGTGGAGTCCTTCTAATTTAAGCAACTAAAAAAGAACGTTATTGCTGAAGTTCAGAACATGCAAACATAATCATAATTCATAAATATGCACCATGGTTTGGTTGTATTGGAATCGGAATCGTCAATTTTATGCGTCGTTGCTTTTCATCTCTCTTCGAGTAACATCATTTCTGTTTATGGTCCTGTAGCAACTTTAATTACATACTGCATTGTGTTAATCATAAATGGAAATGTATCCTTTGAATGTTAAAGCAGTTCACTAAACTGTGTTAATTTTTTAGAATTAATTATTGAAAAACATCCTATTGTTTTTGTTTACTTTTGAAATGACAACGGATGAAGAATAAGGGTTACCTACCAACATTTATTTCATTTCTAATATGTCAATGTGAATTGTGCACCATGAAATGCAGTTTCAGGGAAATACATATAATGAATACAATTTTGGGAATTTAGAATTTAACGAACACGCCAATGTCCCCTGAAACAAAGAAGCATGAATGCGAATGACCATTTAGACGAGGAATAGTGTTATTTTATTAGAGTCCAGCTTTTTTTAAAACAACAGTTTACACGTTACATTGTAGTTAATGGTGAATAAACAGCTATAAGCATTCTATAAGTTAACAGTGAAGGTGATTATAAGACACTTTCGTTGACTTTAATTGAGTACTGTTTCTTGTAGTTACCACCTGGACTACTATTTCTCTACATTTCACGACCTATAATTCAAATTCAAAATACTGCTGGTTTCCAGCGGTGCAAATGAAAATAAATTTTGTCGCATTGTGAAAAACGACAACATTTTGATTAAAGATTGCAAAATTGAAAATGTACCAGTTTGTTGGGCTGGTTCTGTGCGATATTCAATCGAGCATCCTTATAGGGCAACTGGATATCGCGACGCTCAACTTTGCCGAAATTTTTTTATGCGTCTATCATCCTAATCAAAGTATTTGGGAAATTTCTGGCACTCTTTCAAATATTATAACTGGACACCTACACTTGTAATTCCTTATTGGTTGCACGATGTATTTGAATGTAATGCTTGGTAGCATGAAATAATAAAATGTGGACCAAAGTAAAAATTAATTTTTTTATAGAATGCAGAAGTGTAAAAGCTGTAACGGAAGTTACAATTGTTGATAAAGATTTTCAGGTTCGTGCTGGTAATAGGTTCGATAAATTTTCTTTCTTGGTAGTGCGTTTGGACCTACCTTTCATACTTTTTTCTTCCCAGGCTAGCTCAGTAGGGATAATCTCGGATAAAAAGGGTTAATTCTAAATTTGGTGAAACTTTATCGGTTCACTAAGGTTAAATGTTATTAAAGATTGTTTTCATCAATTAATTTGGACAAATAATTTTGTCTAACTGCAAATGCTTATTTATGACAACTCCAGTAAGTTTGACGAGGTCCTTAACCTTTCATTTAGCGTCGCTTATTTAAACAAATTACGTTTTTACTTTCCTTACAGTTCGGTAAAAAATTAGTGAAAAATCTATTAAAATCAATACCAATAATTCATTTATTATGGATCTAATAAAAATAAACAAAGATACGATTCCTAAAAAAAACTTAATTTCTACCTAAACAAAACAAACTGAATGGCCAATTTATTTCTTGCTAGCAAGCGTGACAAAAAGCCTTGTTTATATACCTTATAGTAAGGTATATAAACAAGGCACAAAGCAACGCTACCTAAATTTAGCTTATATTTAAAACTCAATTCAGACGTAAATAATAAAAATATCCATAAAATTCAGTTTTTCGTTCACTATTAGTTTGAATAAATAATAGTTTTAGGACAGTACCTGATATTTATTGTACCTTAGTACGAACGCGTTGATGATAACCTGCGTTGCGCCGCTTGCAAAAGGGACGTGCTGATCGGACAGCTCCTCAACGGTACCTCAGCTATGAATTCACTCCAAGTAGAGTTGCTTTCTTCTTTTATTGGTGTAAAATTCACATATAAAAGTTTCAATTTTACAACAAAGCGAGTTTTTATCACTACACAGCGATTTTTATAAACACCAGGCGAGGTAACAACACGGCGATTTTTCGTTGCCCTCTAATAATGTTCGTTTGTAATTTTTATTTGGATACTCACACTTTCTTACTTGTGCGGTTCCTTTCTTCAATGCCAATCTTTAGCGTGACTTATTTAAGTTCATTCGCACTTTCAGCATTAACTACACATCTGTTTATACACGCCGAGATAAAATACTATTTATTAAACGTATTTAGGCCTTTTTACACCGTAGTGGAAAGCTTCACGCACTTAAGTGGTACCCTTTTAGTACCGAACGTCGCTTTGTTCACTAAATTCACTTTTTAATTTCAAAATTTTGGTACGGAGCTGAGTGGTCGTACCTCACCCCTTAGCGGACTTCAACACTCTAATATCCCTTCACTAAAACCACCTGCCTTTATATCCAATTTTATAAATGGTACCTTACGTCTGGAGATAGGCACACTTGCACTTTTATACTATTCGTCTTGCCACGAAACTCGCTTATATTTAAAATAAAACCTACGTATTAACTTAACTAAAAACATTTCCCGTATATACAAATCTTTCTTTAACAAACTTAAAAAGTAAAAAGTAAATAAATTTAATTAACCAAAATAACGCCCGTTACAAAGCTGCCAGTCAAAATATCTGGGGAATAAAAAAATGTCGACCAGTACACAAATATGTCTCAAGGGTATCTCAGGGACCCACCAAAGCCGTGGACAAGGGTCGAAACTCTCTGGAAATCATGAAGTTGTATTAGTGGTATCATAACACTTTGAGAAAGAAAATGTTTTCTGCCAAGGCATTAGCACAGGATTTAACGAGGCAGAAATGATTTTTCTTATAGAATCATGTTCAAACTTTAATTTGGTTATAGTTTGAAGCTGTTGCCCGATAGGTACAGTAACGTGCAAAAAAAAATTAAAACAAGTTTTCTGCCTAGGTATTAGCACAAGATTTAACAAGGCAGAAAATTTTGTTCTTTTTTAACTATATAAAAGCTATATTTTAAGAGTAATTTGAAGCTGTTACTCGATGGGTACAGTTCGTATCCAAAAAATATTCAGGAGAGAGGACATGGCGAATTTCTGCACAAGTTCCGCCCAGACAGCAAAAGATTTTATGGATGGTCCGTATAAGTACTAGCTTTTAAAAATCATTTCATGCTGTTACTCGATAGGCCAGCTTTTTTGCAGCCACCTCTTGGACTAGTACTCGGATGTTCTTCCATGGACTGAACGGCGGCAGTTCAGTGACCCTAAATCAGGGATGCACAGACTTCTTCACACCAAGGGCCACATATACTAAATATTATTGAGGGGCGGGCCGCAAAAAAATTATTTATTTTAAGAAAGTCCCTAGCTAGAAGCTCCATGATCGATGAAGGAATTAGAAAAGGTCTTAATTTCAAATCAAACAAATGTTTATTTATTATATTTGTGCCAATTTTTACAAAAAAACTACTTAAATATGTTAATTTGATGGACGACATTGCATCGACTTAACAATTTCTTTAATATTTGAGTCAATTGTTCACCAGAAAAACAACGGCGGGCCGCGGTTTGTGCATCCCTGCCCTAAATCCTCAATAGGATTCTACTCCGGCTTGCAGGGCTAAAATGAGTGGTGAGAGGCACATTTTCCGCATGTCCGTTCGTCTGCCATAGTACAACGTGTGGTCGATTTTGGAGGTTGGAGACTGTGCCATAAGACTTTACCGTTGTTGAAGCAATCCCTATGTCGTGAGTGGAATCGATTGTCGCTAGAGGAGAGCCGAAAATTTGAAGAAACTTTTGGAATTGAGGCTGAGGGTGGCCGTTCGCGAAATATTCATCTCCGTTATTTCTCGCATCCCGTATAACGTCTGGTGTTCAAACAGGACAAAGTGAAGTGCGAACACATGATTTTAATGAAAAACATTAATAATTCATTTTATAAGAAACACATCAAAGTAACGAATAGCTTAGTAAATAGATTAGGATGGAGTTTGATTACAGTGCTTATGTAACACATTAAAATTTTATTGCAAGACTTGATATGATAATATTCTCTATCAAAATTCTCATAGTGATTCAATTTTATTACATTTATATGATAATGATGTAATTAATAAAACACGTTTTCAGAAGCTGCTTTATCTTATTTGTCTCCAAATCACTTTTTTTAAACTCCATAATGACGATTAGACATACAGTTTTTTCCGCCGCAAGTAGATATTTACATTTGCTGTTTAGTGTTTACTTAATTTACTATAAGAGAACCGCGATTCTCCCTAATAGGAAAGTCCCTATGTTCATGATACCGCAAAACCATCCATGACTCCATATAGGATAGGAACTCTCTTTTATGTTAGTTTCATGGAAAAATTAATGTCTTTATTCTTTGTTTATATGAAACTGACTCTGTATAGGCCAAATATTGCAATATTAGAGAAAGTTCACATTAAATAAAATTTCTCGTATTAGGTACATAACCAAAACACAGTAACGTATAACAGATCCACAATTCTAAATTATTGATCTAAAAAACATTAAATTGCTATATTGAACTGAGGCGAAGTTAACGGAAATAAATTATGAAAGTGATTAAATTTGTGGTTAGTGGAAATATTTTTTGTACAGAAACGTTTTCACATTGAGGTATTTAAATTTAATTGATTTGTGGAACGAAAGTAACTATATTATTGTTTTCAGTTTATCGCAACCGAATAATGTTGTTTTAAATGAACTGGTGGATGGCAAAACCATTACAAAATATCAGATCGTGATTAAATCAAACTCTTGCAACATCAACATCAAATTAATAAGCACTTAATTACAGATTTTAACATGGGCACGTAATCGAATTTTGGAATCAAAGCAATGACCTAAAGCAAAATGCGTCGAGGGGGCCTAAGTTAGTGTAGTTGGTCCTCCAAAATATAGTTCAACTGCGGTTTTCGGGATTTAAAATGTAGTATCTTTGTACAATATTGTTGCGCTGTATACAAAAATATTCCCTCTAACTAGAATTTATAATTTATGGGTGTTATTACACCTACGCAATTGAATTTCGAACACAGGCACGACTGCACGAGGCCTAAGCCCTCTTTCACACTTACGGTTTTGCAACGGCACCCGCGCCGTTGCAGTCGTTGCGCCGTGCTGCGACGGCAGCCGTGTACGGCTCCGGCATAAAACCGTTAGTGCGAAAGCATACATTTAAGACAATGTGCTACCATTACACACGGCACCGTTTCCGTACACGGTCACGTTAAGAAAACCGTAAGTGTGAAAGAGGGCTAAAAGGCATCCAACTTATTAGCCCTCTTTCACACTTACGGTTTTCTTAACGTGACCGTGTACGGAAACGGTGCCGTGTGTAATGGTAGCACATTGTCTTAAATGTATGCTTTCGCACTAACGGTTTTATGCCGGAGCCGTACACGGCTGCCGTCGCAGCACGGCGCAACGACTGCAACGGCGCGGGTGCCGTTGCAAAACCGTAAGTGTGAAAGAGGGCTAAGGGGTTTCAACGTGACAAAGTAGGAAAAATGTACGTTTCCAACTTTGTCATGTTCAAATCCCGAATGTCGTTTTTATCTTACTACTTTAGTATGTGAAATTAATTACTGCATTTACATTATACATTCCACACAGCGCCGCCGGAGGGGTAAGGCAACTAAGGCACAGATCAGTGTGTCGAATTTATTCCCGTTAGCTTAATATCGCGGGTCTATATCACAACAACGACCACTCCGGTTTTTGCTATTTCATAACGGCCACCTTGATCACAACGGCCACTTATATTATTTGATCATAACGTGAACAAGGTGGCCGTTATGATCAAATAGTATTAGAGGCCGTATGTGATCAAAGTGGCTGTTATTAAATAACAATAACCTAGGTGGCCGTTATGATCATTGGCCGTTGTGATCAGGCCCCAATATCGCTCGCTCGTGAATTACTTCTAAATAAGTGAAACAGGGCATTTACATGGCCTATATACTAGCGGATAACCTATAAAATAACTCAAGAACTTGTAGAATACTCAAAAGGGGATGGTGTAAGAAAACGAATTTTTACATTAATTAATATTAAAGATTGTGAATAGAATCTTCATATAATGTTTAAAATTCTCATGAGTGGGCAGGAAGAAAAGTACACAAATGTAAGATGCGAGATATTCCCCTTCCTCTAAAGTTGGGAAATCTTACAGTGGATAACCTATAAAAGAGAAATAAAAGTTAACAAAAGTTGCACAATTCATGATTGCTTTGAAAAAGAACAATTCAGTATTGTAAATAGAAACATTGGTACATATTCCCGAGAAGCATCGCACCTCCAAAAAAATAACAATACAAACTCGTAATTGTAAGACCGGCATGCGCATAAAAATTTGTTGAAAATTATTGATCCCTTTCACACGCATGCCCAATAGTATTGCTTGTAAATATCGATCCTTTTTAATGTTACGGAACGGTATTTGCCTTTTTATGATAACGCCACCTTGGCTCCTATAGACAAATGCGAGAAGTTTTGACATTTCGTTATTATTAGCTATTATTTATTTATTGAATTTTTAAACAATTTAGTGACTCGCGGTCATTATGTTATAGCTTTTCTTAGTTACCTGGTAATACATACACTCTTATAGGGGAAAGGTTAAAACGGCTTGGTGCATGCCCGGATACTAAATAATTACCAAAAGTACTATATTACGCAACAAGTTTAGAAAAGTTTTACTAGACGAGTGTGACTCGTTTTGTGTACCTACTCACTCGCTTCGCTCGTACACAAGAGTCTAGTAAAACCATTTTTCTAACGCAGTGTGTACCTATACTATTTTTTCGCATTTTTTACTGAAATTGTTTCGAAAGATTCCATTTAAATTTTTATTTAACTATACAGGGTGTCCCAGGCGGAGCTTACGCTAGACGTATCTTGAAAACCGAATGTCACAAAAATTTGAAATTTTGGGGCCCGAGTTACTTTTTCACTTACAATCGACTAAAAATATTTGCAAGGAAGTAGCACTTCCGGTTATACCGGAAGTAGACCACAACTTCGTTATTTTAAATGGCAACCCCGATTTTTTTTCTCTGATTCTAATTACCCCTTTTATTTGGTTTCCAAATCACCCTACATGTCAAATGTCTGCATGGCCACCTTGACTTTATAAGTGATTTAATGGAAATTTTGTGGAATGCAGAGGTTCACGCCAATGGCTGTAACTTTTGAACACTTTAAGATAGAAATGCATGTGATACATGGTTTTATAGAGGAAGAAGTGCTCCTTCTAGTCGTACCATAGCTTCTTCAAATGAAATGTTCCAAGGTCACGTTTGGCCTCCTTAAATATTCGACATTTCAAATGATGAAAACTCCATTTTTTTAAATGGCAACTCCATGGTTTGTTTTCATCATTGAACGCAGAATTTCACCAGCTTTCATTCGGTATCCATAAAGTATGGTGCGTGGAAAACGTTTGTCAAAATAATCCAACTCTGTATGTTTAATGCGATAATTGGGTAAATATCAACCCAGCAATGGACAACAAATTTTGACAAAGGTTTTCCACGCACCCTACTTTATGGGTACCGAATGAAAGCTGGTGAAATTCTGCGTTCAATGATGAAAACAAACCATGGGGTTGCCATTTAAAAAAAGGAGTTTTCATCATTTGAAATGTCGAATATTTAAGGAGGCAAAACGTGACCTTGGAACATTTCATTTGAAGAAGCTATGGTACGACTAGAAGGAGCACTTCTTCCTCTATAAAACCATGTATCACATGCATTTCTATCTTAAAGTGTTCAAAAGTTACAGCCATTGGCGTGAACCTCTGCATTCCACAAAATTTCCATTAAATCACTTATAAAGTCAAGGTGGCCATGCAGACATTTGACATGTAGGGTGATTTGGAAACCAAATAAAAGGGGTAATTCGAATCAGAGAAAAAAAATCGGGGTTGCCATTTAAAATAACGAAGTAATGGTCTACTTCCGGTATAACCGGAAGTGCTACTTCCTTGCAAATATTTTTAGTCGATTGTAAGTGAAAAAGTAACTCGGGCCCCAAAATTTCAAATTTTTGTGACATTCGGTTTTCAAGATACGTCTAGCGTAAGCTCCGCCTGGGACACCCTGTATGTATTACAAAATTAAATGACCAGTAAACTGGCACACAACTTTCCCATGTTTACTACAATGATGTATTAAATAAAATAGTTTTTTGCATAATAACTCAAAATAAAATAGTTTTTTCGTAATAACATAACTCAAAAAAATAAATTTATATTTTGGGATATATAGGGTGTGTCATAAATATTTTGTTAATTTCCGGATAGACCGGAAGTAAATTGGTATACTTATCTGTTATACTCGATTAAAAGAGTCGTAATTAAAAAAATGCTTTGAGCAAATTTTGAGAAAATCGATTTTTAATTTTGGGCAGTAATAAATTGGCCACGTTGAATGTTTGTTCTTTACCAATAATAATTAAAAGTTCTGGCCATCCTTTGGCTACAATTGTCAAATTTTAATTTAGTTAAACGGTTCTTGAGCTAGACCCTATAAAGTAAAATCTTGGAGAATTACTATATTGGCCGCCATTTTCAATTTAACATCAAATGAAGAACGGTGTTTTACTTGTAACCATGTCTACTAACTTTTAACCAAGGCAAATTAGTTTGGGTTAAAATTTGAATGTTTGCTCCCAAAATAACGCCCCTGGTTTGGGCCCCTTTAGGGCGATTTTGATGAGAAGCTGTTTAAGCGATGAAGTTTTTTTATTTAAATTTCATCAAAATCGATATAGTAGTTTAGACTCCACCCACACCCATAACGTTATGCACCCACGCACCCACAGAGAAACATTTTTCAAAGATGATGGTTTTGTACTGTGTTTGGCCGAACGAAGTGAGGCGGCTAATAGAAGGCAAGCCATGAAAAGTAACTTCTCCTCAAAATAAAATATGCTATTTTTTCTTCAAACTTTCTCAAATTTACGTCAAACATGTATTTTGAAGGGTTTTTAAGGGATATTATTAGCGGCGTTCGTTAAATTAAAGGTCATTGTCAAGTAGGTATTTGTTTTCACGAATTGGTAGGTAAATGCTGTTTCCTTGGAAACGCAATAAATAACCTTATTATTGAGTGAGAATTACATTGTTGTTGCCATAACAACACTTTTGCGGCCTACTATTGAGTCGAATAATTACCTAATACATATCTTGTTGTTAATGTTGTTTCAAGAAAAAATTGTTTTTAATAACAATCAGTTTCGAAAAATGTTCTAAATCGCATTCAGAAACATGAATCAGAATTTGCAAGAAGAAAAACCATTGAATAAAGAATAGAGACGAAGGAGTATATATGCCTTCGACCTTGAAATCAAAGTGGTGGCAAAATGGCTACTAACATGTTTCCTGTTACATATAAATTGACAGAAACAACTGCCATATTTAATAACTCTAATTGGAGTTCAGTAACTGTAACAATCAACAAATGAATATTTCAAATTTTGCAGGTTATAGTCAACTGTCAACACGACCAAAATGTAAACAAAGATGACTCAACAGTGGTGTACAAATGGCTGAACTTCCGTAACTACTTTTTATGCAGCAATGATACGATACTCTCCTTCCTCTCTATTCTTTATTCAATGAGAAAAACAATTAGAAAATAGCTCTGCGGATATTTTGAGTGCTGCTAAAGAAGCCTGTTTCAGCTTACTTCCCGTGCATGACAAAATAGTTGCTAGTTGCTATGCAATAATGTTTGCTATACACTAATACAGTAAAATGCTTCATTACCACGATACACCTACAGACGGTATGATAATTATTTGTCTCAAAGGCATTCTCTTTGCGCATGACGTCACAAAGTTGATTTCTTTTCACTTTCCGATTGATATTTTGTGTAAATACCTACCCAAAAAGTAATTACTTTAATAATAAATGTAATTGCTCAAGCTAAATCTTCACAATTTCCCACTTTACATCCAAAATTTGCATGCTTTATAAATAGTATAAGTACTTGAGTTTGCATCGCAGATGACGTCAGCCAGTGCGCATCGGCATACCGTCTGTAGACAATAAATGGCAAATAAACAAAAAAAAACACTGAAGAAATTAATAAATTTATTGATGTGTTTCACTAAGATGTGTGATAGAAATATGCCCGAACCACTGAACTCAATAATATGGAGTTCAGTGGTCCGAACACGGAAAACAAGAAGAAATATCTATTTTAGCCAAAGAAGCGAGAACACTCCAGTTATTTCACTGAACTCATAATATAATAGAGTTCAGTGGAGTTATTTCCACGAAAATTAAAAGGTATTTTATGTAACTACATACAGTGTGTCTAGTTAAGTTGGCAACATATGGGAAACTTTTTTATTATTAATTTTACGAAAAAAAGTTATTCTTTATAAAAAGCTCTGCATGTTCTAAAATCTAAAATACAATCATCAGATATTAAATTTTTTCAGTCGTGTACGCGGTTTGTCAAAAAATATGAATTTTGCTCAAGAGTAAAGTAGGTACCTTTATTTTTGACAATATCGAAAATTGTTATTAAAAAAAGTTAATCAGAACTAAAAACTACGTTCAAATATGCAATTACATCCTGCTAGTAAAAAATGTTTTTTTACAACTTTTTCTCAAATTACAACCTACCGGAGAAAAAGTTGTAAAAAAACATTTTTTACTAGCAGGATGTAATTGCATATTTGAACGTAGTTTTTAGTTCTGATTAACTTTTTTTAATAACAATTTTCGATATTGTCAAAAATAAAGGTACTTTACTCTTGAGCAAAATTCATATTTTTTGACAAACCGCGTACACGACTGAAAAAAATTAATATCTGATGATTGTATTTTAGATTTTAGAACATGCAGAGCTTTTTATAAAGAATAACTTTTTTTCGTAAAATTAATAATAAAAAAGTTTCCCATATGTTGCCAACTTAACTAGACACACTGTATATTCAATAAATTATAGAATTGCCAGTTTTTTAGGCCTTAGGGCGCAAAACGTACTATTTACATACGCCCGCAAATTACTGCAAAAATTATCTAATTTTGATACGATTTTACAAAAAAAGTTGTCTTTTCGATTTTGGCTTTTAGTTTTCAGTTAGGAAAAAACAAAATACGGCACATCATTGCACAAAGTATATTTTTTTCATATTCATATTCTACTACATAAAATGTTGCCTCAATAGTTTTTCCTTTTTCCCAGAGGTACGGGGACCAAAAATCTCACCCTTTCAATGGCGTACAGAAACACAAAAACCCTCGGAATTTTTATGCAGATAGTACGTCCTTTGGAATCAACAGGACAAGTAGGTATATGCACCTAAATGTTTTTAGAATAAAAATTATTCATAAACTTCGTTTTTTAATATAAATATGTTGAATTTACAATGTGACGAATTTGTGTGGCAAATGTGTCGCGAATATTAAAAAAGAAAACGTGTTATTATTATGGCTAGGCATATTATAATTTTTTGGAATTAATTCCCAATTGGACGCAAGTTTGCATAGCAGAAGTAAGAGTAAAAAACAGCCATCGTATGATTCTTTCAGCCGGTTTTAACTTTTAACCTTGATCCTAGACAAACTAGGACCTTGATTTAATCATTTGTATGCGGAGTGACATTGAAAAGATAATCTAAATTAAATTGACCCAAATGATGCGAAAGGTTTGTTGTTGTTGCTATGATTCATTTTCGTTAAAGGTGTTTTCATACTGATATGAGAGAAAAGTTGAAGTTCACACGCGCTAACTAGTAGTAGTTGAACTGTTACATCGAAGCATCGAACCCATACAAGCTACCATTCGTGTTTCTCCGAATACTTTCTTCGTGTCTCCTTCTATCAGTTTATAAGGTATAATACAGCAAAATAATCTTACCGAAAGTTAGTACAACTTGAAATTTTCAACTCTCATCAATTTAAAGTGAATATAAAAGATTATGTTTTGTAATATTATTAAATATACGCCGCGCACGAGTCGTGAAATTATTCGTAACTGTGCTTTGCTGAGAAATATTTCGAAAACTTCGACTACTGCAAATAATGAAACTCAACGGCAACCTAATACCACAAAATATACGTCAAAATGGACCAGACTTCGTAAACATTCAAACAGCAGGTAAGTTTTTCAGCTGTCTACGTGACATTTCGCTCGTATACGTTTAGCGGTTTAGCAACAACCCTCTCGAACCTACCCGTTTACCGCTTGCATCTCACTCATGAGTAAAGAGTAAGTAGGTAGTATCGTTGAGTGAAAGATATATATGTCTTTATTCAATGGTAGTATCAAATTATAAACTCCTTTCATTGATCTATTTTAGTTCAATTATCAATATTGATATAATTAATGCTATCAGGAAAATACAGTTTCGAATGGTCACGTACTGTAACCAGTTTCTATTCTTACTAAATATGTAATGTAGTGTCAATTAAAAATTATGTACCTACGCAAAAAACTTGGAACTGATCACGCTAGAAAGTTGTGACTTGAGTAAACAGTAAAGGTTCATCGTGTAATCTACATTTTATATTCAAAAGTTTTATTGCATTTGGTAAACGGTAACGTTGAATAGTTTAAAGTTAAACTATGCAGCTGAAATACCGGGTGACACGCAGTCACTTTCTATGAACAATTAAATTCTTCTCCGTCACGATTCCATTGTCTGTTCTTGTGGTTACTGGTTACGTTATTATCACAGTTATTATCATGAAATAAATTTCGCAATTGCAAAGCACACAAATGTCAAATAGGAGTAAGATATGGAAAAAGTACACACAAACCTATCGCCTTAAATAAACTTTTCTTTAAAAGTGGTTAAAGTTCAACGATTTTCTAATTCTTGCTATCTATTTGACCTTTTACAATGAACTTTTTTAATGTTTCTGAAGTTTGTTGAACGAAATTTTTAATTTGCTTCATTAATTAATTAATTGACAGGGCGTTCTAATTAATTGGGCATACCTACTCGACAGCGCTTTGTAACTAACAAAACAAGTGTTTTGAAAAATGTGAGTTTAAGAAAAAAAAACCCCAGGAAGAAAAACCCCCGAAAATTGAAAAAATATATACTAAACCTACAAATAACCTAGGCGCTTTAGTGGCAATCTACGTTTAAGTTTAACATTTTTTTTACTTCCAAACTTCGTTTAGTGTCATGTTGCCATTTGGTATCAATTGAACAAAAATATACTAAACCTGCAAATAACCTAGGCGTTCTAGTGGCAATCTATTTTTTTTTAACTTCCAAACTTTGTATATTTATATATTTATTCACAGCCATCTATAATTTATTTTTCGGGGGGTTTTCTTCCGGGTTTTTTTCCTGGGGTTTTTTTTTCGGGTTTTTTTTCCGGGGTTTTTTTCCAGGGTTTTTTCCCGAACCCCCATTTAAGATTCTAAAGTCGCCCCCGTTTCCCACCCTCGTGAGTGTCGGGGGGTGAAATTTGTTACAGAATCGGACGTCCCCCTCCAAACCATCAAACTTTTATTTAGCAACTTTTTTTGTCAGGGGTCCTCATTTCGAGAAATTCCGCTGGTAAGGTTAAAATGGGACAGTCGCGTGTTTATCCGTTTTCAGCGCCACCTGTTGCAAATAAATAAAAAGTTCTCAAATAAAATCTTGATATTTTTTTATGCTCTTTCTGAATCTGCAATAAAAAATAGGGATTTCCATTTAAGATTCTAAAGTCACCCCCGTTTCCCACTCCCGTGAGTGTCGTGGGGTGAAATTTGTTACAGAATCGGACGTCCCCCTCCAAATCATCAAACTTTTATTTAGCAACTTTTTTTGTCAGGGGTCCTCATTTCGAGAAATTCCGCTGGTAAGATTAAAATGGGACACCCTGTATAATAATTGACAGCACACTGTGTTGTCAAATTGGATTCACTTTGTACCTATGGAAGATTTTATTTAAGAATATTCTCTACCCCTTTTTGAGCCTCTGACTTCACCATGGACTTACAAATTTTAAATGTTGCTCTTTGCACACCTTAGTTTAAGGTTAAAGAACTAGGTGATTGCTCCCTTTGGATTATTTTAGGATTCCCCTACGTTAATCAAAAACGAGAACAACGAGGTATTTGAATCCTAATTTATCCTTTTAAATTTCAGTACTTTCGGGTACTTATCTAAAAAACATAAACCATCATCCTTCGCTTCACAAAAATTTTGATTTATTAAATATCATTGTCTAAGGGGAGGTTTTAAGTTGTTTTATTAATTCAATGTAAATTAATAAAGGTTTTAAGTAGGTACACATTTGTAGTTTATTATTTTCAATAACACGTAAGTAGATATTTATAGATTTTAATTACTATTTTAGTTGTGATGTTGATAATTGGACAACATTGCATTGCAAAGTACAATAAATAAAACTGAATTAGGCTATCCATGTTCGTGGCTTCTAGTTTTATAGGAAATTTAATTAGCATTAGCTTTCATTTTCACTTAGAAGAATTTTTTAGTATCCACCATATCCAAACATATAATGGAAAAACCGAAACATCCCCCCCCCCCTCCTCTCACCTTAAGCTCACTTCCAGGGACGGGGACGTATACTATGTTCACCTACTAATTACTCCTAATAAAGTCCATGCACTCTACAGTGTATTCATTGACTGGACTAACTTCAACTTTATAGCTTCGATTGTTTGATACCTCAAAATGGATGACAGCGACGCTCAATGCACCTCACCGTACATACCTATACGTTGGGCATTGGCATTGTTTTAACATCGTATGGACAGAAAAATGTAATATTTACCTCGGCCGTCAAGTGTCAATAACGCTTAAGCCCCCAGCACACGGCGGTCGCGACCGTATTGACGTTCTTGACGACCTTGATAAATAAATAACTATTTCTCATTTCACACAGTAATGGACTACATTGATAAATACCATTTTATAAGCATTTTATTACTTCATAGCAACAATTTTGTTTTTGTCGTACCTTTCTTTTGATTTCACGCGAAGCAAGCTGGAACAGGCTTCATTAGCACCACTCATAATACCCGCAGAGCTACTTCCTAATTTATTGTTTTTCTTGCAAAATCAGATTCATGTTTCTAAATATGATTTAGAAAAATTTTCGAAACTGATTGTTATTAAAAACAATTTGACGTTTCTAACGAGGTTGCTATGTTACTACTAAATATTCATCTATAGTGTATTTCACGAATAATTAGACCTCTGCAATATGGCTGCCATTCCACTATGAACAACATCCAATTATAAAATAACTAAAATACTATAAGTGTAACATTGTAATGAAAGGGATATTTCAGTTGGCTACTCTGAACCGCATTTTCCATCCTTTCCTACAACATTATATGTAATAGCAAAAGACAAATATAATAACAAAACAAATACTTTGAGAAATCCTTTCTCAAAGAACAAATACGACCTTCAAACGTCTTAAAATATTATTTTCCAACTCAGTAGCGTATCACGCGGAGAGGTAACTTAGGTTAATAAATTGGAAATTTTTCAATTAAATTAATTAAAATAAACATCGTTAAAATAAAAGAATGTTCCAAACAAATATCATTATTGTTAAGAATTTCTGAAAATTTACCATTACTAATTCGTAATTAATGTTGAAACTGCAAATTCTGTGATTTTTAATTACGCAATAATTATTAATAAAAAAATAATTTACTACGTACTTGTTCATTGTTTTAAAATTTGTATTGAAATAATTAATTAATACTAGGTGAGCGTGGTGATAGTGAATTTATTAATAACAAATTCATTCAAATAACATGTGAAATTTACTCCAACAGTCTTAATTAAACGTTAAGTTTCTCCAGGGTTTTGGGGACCTCTCGAGAAGGTCTCCAAAACCCTGGAGAAACTTAACGTTTAATTATTCAAATAAGTTCTTCACTTTTTTTATATGACAAAAGGTACTACGCCAATGAGTGCTCCCGCGCTTTATTTGGTAACAAATTTAAATGGCGGCCATATTGCAGAGGTCTAATTATTCGTGACATACACTATACCTACTATTTTTTAAATTTAAATGTGGCCTTTCGATACAAATTGTATAAAAAATGCGAGAAAAGTGGTTTTACTTGACTCGTGTGGCTTTTGAGTACTCGCTCGCTTCACCCACAAGCCACACTCGTCTAGTAAAACTTCACTTTTCTAAACTTGTTACGTAATATTGGGGCAAATAAAACGATTTTCGCAAAAAGGCCACCTTTAATTCAAAATCTTTTTATATTCCTTATTTCATGCAAGATAGCTTTCTTTAACACGAATAAATCTATTGTAATTTGATTTTTACTTGTTCCATGCAGGTGTAGGTAAGACGCAAGTTTCCCTTTTGCCTTAATTAAGTCAACGAACCTTTTTTCCAGAAATAATCATTGTACTCCATGAACCATAAGGTCTATACATTTTCAAGTACTTATCTCTATCTGTATCTTTTGTTTGGAGTTTACCTTGACATAAATTCTTTAACTTATTAGATAAAAAACTTTTTTTTCTTGTGACTTCATCTCTTTTTACGTAATCCTGACCTGGGCATATTCTACTAAATTTAAAATAAACATTATAAAAATTGTCGGATTTTTTCTTTATTTCGTTACAGAAGTCATTTTTTCTTTAATTACCGCTTTGCCACTTACCTACGCTTCGTTTTGTGACTTTTTCTAACCGTTTCTAAACTACTTCATTAACAATCAAACTTCTTTAATTGCTGAATTTTTTTAGGGTCAACTTGCTATTCAAAGAGACTTATTTTGATGATAGGTACATTTTTTCAGTTCAGTTTAATTGATTTTATACTTTCCAACGCTCAATACGTTGTTCTATATATCTTTGTCGTTTTTTTTGTTCTCTCTCTCTTTTGCCTCAATACAGGCTTCTATTGACTGTTTATTTTTTACCTGACAATAAAAAAAAGAATACGGTTAGGTAGTTAAAAAAATACACAAGAACGGCAATTTTTAATTAATACTTAGTAAAAAAAACGATGAAAAACTACATTTATTTTCTCCAATAGCAATCCGTACAAAAGTAGTCATAGCAAGATTTTTTACATATTATCGTTTAGTGAATTATTCAATGATATGGAATTTCAGAAGTAGGTTGTGGTAGTCAGTATGTCAAGAAGTATGATAACGGTGATAATGATAAAATATGGGATTGCTACTCAAAATTTACACTGATAGTAAAGATGAAGATGATTTATTTAATGAAGCTCACATAAGTATTTCAATATTATATTAGAAAAAAGATTCTTAAAAAATTTAAAACTACATAATTTTATTACTATTACCAAAGAGTGTAAATATGGATACTCTGCTATTACTTTTTAATTATTTAGTTTGGAAATTCCTCAAATGGAATGAAAGAGGTTTTGAATACTTATACAACAAATACCTACCATTGTATTTGCTTATACCTAATATAAGCATTCATGGATTTATAAAAAACGTGGACTCTATACGTATTCATACCCAATAATACAAAATTATATGTCAGGTGATTTTTATTATGGGCAACCTAATTGTATCATGTGGGAAACCTCTATTTCTTCCTTACAGATTTTCTTAGTCTGTGAGAAAAATCTTAATAACTTTTATAATCGTTGATTTTATACTCTTTTCCCCCAACAGATGTAGTAAAGCGCCTCCCAATAAATTTTAACCAATGTAAGCAGCAGTTTTACACCAGCAAAATTATAAATACGTTACAGATGTCAAATTCATTTACGCCAACTACAACAATTTGAAATCAATTGATTGCTTATGTTACGGGTTTTGAAAATTCGACCAATAAAAAAGTTGCATTTAAATGTGGCGATAATTTTTGGGGAGGAGCTTTACTATATCTGTTGCGGGAACAGAGTGTAGACATATGCATTACTCATAGTTTTTGATAAAAAATGAAAAGTTATTCAACACGGAATAAAAATATACAGAGTGGTCCTTTTAAGTTAAGTGAGTTTTTGATGTTTGAAAAATATAAAATATGAATCCTTTTTCTAAACACCCTGTGCATAGAATCGAAATCCTACGTAGTACAAATGAAAGCCTTAAAGGTCAAAATAAATCGATATAAATTTGCGTTACTGAAAGTAAGTGGTTTCCGTATTATTAGGCGTTGTTTAAATTGAAAACCTATTTTTCTTAAAATCACAATTTTCTCAAAATTGGTAATCGATAGGTATAGGGAACGTTGAATAAAGTTGCCTTAGTTTTTAACGTGTAATCTAAAATTGTAATAAAATAGAGGGGGCTGCATTTTAAAAAAGCTAACTTTGATATACCTATTACAATTTTGTGAACCATCCTGTATAATTGTAAATAATTAAAAAAAATAATCGTTGTCAATTTATATGTCACCAAAAAAATGAAGCTGATATCTTGTACCCTTTAGGCACAAGAGACCGAGGGAATAGTCGTGAATCACCCTGTATATAAAGTTCAAATGTCACTTACAATACAGTCGAAGTTCATTTGTTTTTGGGCTGCATAAATACGTTGCAATTCCATAGTTTTGATTATTTTATTGAATTTCCTGATCCGCAATTCTATTTAATAGTGGAGGGGCAGATGAAAATATGACATTTAATTGCGCTGTAAAATTGTTTTTTCTACAAACGTCAAAAAATGACACGGTTTGCTTTGCGCATTAATAACAATACACGAAATGACCCTTTTTTTCACTTGCCTACGTTACCATGACACCGTGCGCGAAATGACGACGCCGTGCGCGAAATACTTACTTCGCGCACTACTATGAGAGTTTTGCATTTTAACGTTAAAATAATTGTCAACTTTTTCACGGATGTAGAAAAAATTTTGTTTGCAACTCGTGCCCGAAATACTTTGGTGATCTCGACTATTTTTTTAACTCGGCTGCGCCTCGTTAAAAAAATCAGTTCTCGATCACCAAAGTGGCATTTCGCGCACTAGATACAAAAATAACTATTTTGCGTAAGAAGGAATTACCTGTTACGTCATCATACACGGATTGAATTCATTGTAGGTGTAAATGACCAAAAGTTTTGGAATTTCCAAACAAGTTTTTCAGGTTCAGCCCTGCTTCATTCAAAATGAATTTTTCCAACATCGCTTATGAAAATGACACTTTCATCACTCAATGTGGTGAGGAAAATAGGCGTTTGGCACCACTAGTGAGGAAAGTTCATTTCTGTTAGAATACAAAGTCAGCAACTAGATTCTCGAAAAAATAGGAGAGTAAAATAATTAAAAAGAAATTTAAAATTGAGACTCATTTTTGCGATGTTGGAAAAAATAGTATAAGTACACAATCCGTGATGAAAGTGTGATTTTTCCACTCGAAATACTATACATATATACTCGTGAGTATAATAGATAGTGTATCCACGGATTGAGTTCACTATAGGTGTAAATGACCAAAAATTTTGGAATTTCAAAACTATTTTTTCAGATTCTGCCCTGTTTCATTGGAAATGAATTTTCATCATATTTTAAATTTTTTTAATTCAAAGCCGGCTTGATCGTGGAACAAAAACTATTTTCTTTGCAAGTAAAGTACCTTTTTTGCGCTTTTTTGTGTATCATAGAGCAAAATTTTATTAAGCAGAAGAAGTTGAAAATTGACTATAAAATAATAATCAGTATTGTTGGTAAACAAATGGCAATGTATTGTTTGAAATGTTGTACGCATTGATTCCTAGATCCAATCGATGATAGTTGTCTTAATAAATGAAAATAATAGTTTTGTGAGATTGTGCCAATTATTTTCAAATTTTGCTCTATGATACACAAAAATGAAAAAAAGGTAGGTACTTTACCTGCATTGAAAATAGTGTTTGCTCCACCACCAAGGCGGCTTTGAATTAAAAAAATTAAACAGATGATAAAATTTATTATATCCAATGAAGCAGGGATGAATCCGAAAAAATCGTTTTGAAATTCACAAATTTTTGGTCATTTACACCCGTGGACACATTGTATATACCTATCGTATATCGTATATATTATTACATGGGACGGGTCCTTGCTACAACTTGAAGAGAAAAAAAATTTGTACACGCAGTCATTCGTTGGTTGTGACGTCATCGACCATTTTTTTAAATTGCATGATCTAATTTTTTTGTCTATTTTTGTAGAGAATTTTAAGTAGTTTTCATCTATCTAAACATTTACTACGACCATTTTTTTTAAATTTATTTTTTATTTTATTTTATTTATTTTTTTAATAATAATAATATAATAATAACTTTATTTAGTTAAATAATAACTAATAACATCTTAAAATTGACATCATGTTATGTCGAGTTTTACCTTTTTACTTGCTTATTTACTATTAACTACTTACTAAAATTTGTTCTTGACATATACTTCCGTTTCGACTTTGAAAGCAGACATAGAGGTACTATATTTTATTTCGTTAGGCAATTCATTAAATAACTTTAATCCTTTATAGTATAATGAGTTTTGGCTACTAGTTTTATTGTATTTTGGTAATCTAAAGTTGTCTCTCTGCCTGGTTTCATAGCCGTGAAATTCGCGATTGTGAAATAAATATCTGTTTAGGTATTCCGGTAATTTATTATGTAGACATTTATAGATCAAAACAAGTACATTAAATACAGTATTTTGCCAAATGCTGAATAACCCCGTTTTTTCAAGCATGTACTTTACATTTGTTAATTTTGAGCATCTTAATATAATGCGGAGAGCTTTGTTTGCTGTTTTTGTAATTTATTTATTTCACCTTCGTTGCTTAAAAAAATTATAGTACTACAATAATTGAAATACGGCTCTATAATTGAACGATATACTAATAGTCTAAGATCATATCCTAATTTATTCGAGATTCTTCCTAAGAAGTTTATTTTCCCACTAACTTTCTTTATTATATATTCTACATTATTACTAAATTTTAGTTTATTGTCAGTGACATTAGAAGTGTTATACTTACATGACATTTTTGGTGTAAGATAATTAGGCGACATAATATTTACATTACTGTGTTGCCATTTTATGAACATTTTGAGAATCCAATAAACTAATTCGATCTAGTAGGCCGTTACATCAACGCTTTTATAGAAAGAAAATTATTACATAATCAAGAAAATGTCATGTATAACACCTGTAATGTTGAACTGGCAAATAAAAAATAAATAAATAAAAAAAAATTTAAAAAAGAAATAAAATGATCGTAATAAATTCACTTATGACGGAAGCGACACGAGCCAAAGGCGAGTGTTGTAATTCATCAGAGTGAGTAATAGCTATTACATGCGGGTAGAATAAAAAACTTTTGTACGACTTTATATTCAGTTATATTATTATTAAAATAGCGTTATTTGTCAAGCATCGTGACAACAGACGTCAACCGGTAATTGTTCTGTCAGAGAAGGCACACTTTTTTTACTATATCTGCATTTGATCCGCCAAAGAAATGCATTCACCAATCGCGTAATAATTATTACTATTGATTAGTGAATTTTAGATTTTTTTTATATTTAGGCACTATTGAACTATACCGTTTTCGATCATAGCTACATACCAATTTTTTAAAAGTATGTTCTTTACAACAATATGGATAAATTAGTTAACTTTAGCGCTTATAATAACGTCGCTCGGCATGCATCGTATGATTAATTGAACCGTGAGTAATGACTTATTACTCACGGATAAGTAATAGTTATTATCTATTCAAAACTAGCGATTGCGAATGTTTGCAAACATATTACTTGCTCTTCCTTTCCTGTAATGTTGACATTTATTAAATTTAATATTGTTACCTTGCATTGTATTTTAGTTTTATGTTGAAATTAAGTAGATTGTTTTGATCAAATATTATAATTTTAATCTCTTGTTTATAATTTTTGTTGTTGCTTGTCTTTGTGTTTTATTGGTTCATTACATTTAAGTACAGTTCTTTGTTATTATTCGTATTTGCAGCAATGAATTAGGAAGTTTTAGTTTAATTGGATATTTAGCTATAATTATGTTGTGCAATAGATTACTATTATTAATATTAAATACTTAGAGTTAATAGTCAGTATTATAATTGTTTTTATTATGAATTTTGATACAAGATATAATTTGAACACGGGATTGTCTTCACTCGCGTGGTAAAACTGAAACGTAGGTACTCTGCGAATGTGGGGAAAAATCATAGATCTCGTGTCTAAAAACGTTGCTCTCGTTAAGCGTTTTTTGCTAAAAGTTATCTTTCTCGATTTTTCAAAAAGGGTCCATTGTTTTCCCATTTTTTAAATCCAGACTAAAGCTGTGGTAAGTTTTTAATAAAATAAAAGTGCCAGAACTGTTTTATGAACCACTTCCAAGCCTACTTTTCCAGGGAATACAGTTATTGAATGTTGTATTTAAAAATTAAACGAGGAGGGGGGGGGGGCTGTATAGTTGTGAAGCATCTCCTTATTTATGCAAAAGTGATATTTAAAATGTTTTTCTTCACAAGTGATGCTTTGATCTTTTTTTAATAACTATTTATTTTTAGCTTCAGTGGCTTATCTGTTAATAAGATAATTATTGATTAATGCGTTTGTTTTTCATATTTGTCTTTCTTGATAATAAAATATTTATGAACATATCAGCGCCTTCGTCCTATAAAAAAGACCGAAACGGTAGATAATCTTCTGTAACTTAGAGCAACAGTTTGAGGTTTGATGGTCATAACAATTTTGTATATCACTACACTACACAGTATGTTTCTTAATTGTTGTATAGATCTGCAGCAATGTCTATGTCAGGGGTGGCCAACATGCGGCTCGCGAGCCACATGCGGCTCTTTGAAGGATTATTTGTGGCTCTCGATAAATTTACCCGAGTTCCCTTTTCATTTTTTTGTTATTATAGTTAAAAAAATTATTATCGTTCCGTATGTGTTTCAAAATGTCTTTTAAATTACTGACAACAAATATGAAAGACCAAGTGCAGCGTTGTAACAAATTACGGCTCGCGAAAAATTTCACATTTTGAAAAATGGCTCGGACTATCAAGTAGCTTGGCCACCCCTGGTCTATGTTAATGATGTCTCGTGCAGATTTGGGATTAATAGGAGTATACCGGGTGTTTCAGACCACCCGTAACGCCCAAATATCTCGCGAAATACAAAATGCATTGAAAAAAGAAAAAATACGTCTAAAAATTTTTTTAAGACTTATTTGATAGTAATAGGATGTCCCCACTGCCACCCGGGGGGGGGGGGGGGTACTTCGTAACCTTAAATAGCATAGACGTTCGTGACAGGTGGCGCTATGATCGCCGAAAGAAGTTTTTCCAATTACCTATGCTAAATTTGATGTCAGTTTTGTTAAGTGACAATCAAAAATGTTAATGCTTTGTAAAAGGGAAGAGGGGGAGGTTTATTTGTCCCCCCCTCCCCCACACCGCCACTTCACCCCTACGGCCCATAACCTAGGATGGGAGAACGCAACCATTTTAGATTTAAGCAATTATTCCACGATTGAAGAAGTTAAGTTTTGTTAATTTTCTTTGTCTTTGATGGAAAATAGAAAAAAGAATTTGAAATAGGTACTTTGATTTAACGAGTTAAGAAGACATTGACATTCGAGATACGTTTAAATCTAAAATGGTTGCGTTCTCCCATCCTAGGTTATGGACCGTAGGGGTGAAGTGGGGGAGGGGGAGATAAATAAAGCTCCCCCTCTTCCCTTTTACAAAGCATTTACATTTTTGATTGTCACTTAACAAAACTGCCTCAAATTAGCATAGGTAATCAGAAAAACTTCTTTCGGCGATCATAGTGCCATCTGTCACGAACTTCAAAAAATGTTTCAAACCAAAAGTTCCTATTTGTTAGTTGACGCAGAATTCAAATCTGCATCATAAACTGGGGGTGCTATTTAAGATTACGAAGTTACCCCCTCTCCACTCCCCCGAGAGTGGGAGTGGGGACATCCTATTACTATCAAATCATAGTCTTAACAAATTTTTTACACGTATTTTTTCTTTTTTCAATGCGTTTTGTATTTCGCGAGATATTTGGGCGGTACGGGTGGTCTGAAACACCCAATATATTAAGACGTCGAGAATTATTAATGATTTGAAGTAAAAAGACAACCGATCATTATACGCGAATGATATTTTGCCATTAAGATTAATTGGATCACACTTCCTTGAAAATAAGCTTCCAGCATTATTGGAAGAGATTCCCTTCACTACAATAATGCGTATGTTCATCCAGCATGATGGGGCTCCTGCATATTCTAGTCGTCAGCTGACACATCATCTACACGTAACATTCCCCGGAAGATGGATCGGTAGATTTCGTTCGTTTCGTGGCCACCAAGTGCCCGGACCTTACCCCTTTCGATTTAACTCAAAAAAATTGGACACATGTTATATGGAATTTTGTAGTGCAATTCGTGTATACTATTCCTCCTGAAACACCCTGTATATTATTGACAGAATTTACCGCGTGTAATAATAAGTAATATACTCAACTGTTATATATAAGTACCTTTTTAGAGTCCATATTTATTAGTGGCAAGTAGCCACAAACCTGATGTTAAAAGTCTTCAAGTCACAATCATATTACCATCAGGGTTGCTACAACAAATAATATTGCGGTTAAGACTTACCAAAACTCCAAAACTAATATTGTAACATGGAACACTTACTGTGGTAGGTACCTCACCGGTGGTTCATAACAAATTTGTCTATCGAAAAGTGTCCGCGCGAAAATAATAGAACCGCTAAGTGGGCGGAAAAAATACTGTTTTTTATAGAAACGTTGACATGTTTACAGAAATGATCTGGCGGTTCTGTGCATTCGGCCAAGAATAATGAGTTTGTTAATTGATGGCAAACTTCTATACAGGGTGTTTGGCAAAGTTCGTGTCGCATACTTAATAAGAAGTTTTGCTCTTACCAATTCCTTCTTAAACTTTTGAATTCGCACATACACTGTACATATTTAGCAAACAATTGGTGGTTGTTTTGGGCCAGTTGCATTGAAATTGTACATGGTTTTTCAGTATAATTGCTGCGAAAATATTAAATTTAACATACACCTACTGAAATGCATTTTGGGACACTTATTTAAATTAATACTTTGTGCCTCCGTAGATTTTCTTTGTGATAGAAAGTTAAACATTATTTCTAAAAATCCTTTATCAAGTGTTTAAACTGGAGGCAAACGAACTTGATATCATGTTCTGTTTTAGTCATTTAGCAGCAGCTTATAGCTACACTATCTGTGTTATATCCATTTACATTTACAGTATCTACCGGGACGGGATATCAACAATGATTGACCGAAAAAAACTGCTTTTCACAGAATGTTTATCAAAAGTTTATTTCAAGTTTCTGGTGAAGTTAGGCACAAACATTTATTTCAACTTCAATGACATTTCATAAACGTACATATATGTTTGCTTTTCCAATAATACTATACCGTGTGACAAGTTTCAAAGCGGGACATAGCCGAATAGCATGGGAAATCACATATTTGCAGTTTGCTGCTCACCAATTATATCTACAAGAATGGTAATGATGTCTATCGAAAGAGCATTATTTTCTGAGCCTGTTTATACCAAATATTTTACCTATTTACTAATTCACTACTTTTTTAATTAGGATAATATAATTTTCAAAAGTTAAAAATATGAGTAGCCGTGACATGTTAAATTCGAATAATTTTGAATATTATCAAATCAAACATTTTCAATTATGTAATATGGCATTTTACTGAAAAATTTAACCACGAATAATGATAGATAATAATAGTTATTATAACAAGGAACGAGTGTTTAAATAGGCAACAGGTCTAAAAATTAATATTAAACATTATTTGCATTTGACATGTCATGGCTGCTCATACTTTTTAACTTTTGAAAATTATTTTTTAATTAAAAAAGCAGCGAATTAGTAAGTATACCAAACAATTTGGTATAAACAGGCTCAGAAAATAATGCTCTTTCGGTAGACATCATTACTGTTCTTGTAGATGAAACTGGTGAGCAACAAACTGCAAATATGTGATTTCCCATGCTATTCGGCTATGTCCCGCTTTGAAACTTGTCACACGGTATGTAGTTTTAATAACTACACAAATATGACTGCAAACTTAGGCCTTTTTATTATAAACTTTAACAACGTGGCGATAAGGGTCAATTTCTCGACGTCAAAATAAGAGTTGCCCAAAATTTTAAATTTCCCAGAATTTTAACGTCATACCTGCATTTACGCCACTGCGAATAGCACAATTTTCAGTTTAAGGATGCGGAACAGTAGTACTGTTCTAGGAGCGGCACTGTCAAACAATAATGATCGCACGGTAATAAGGATATGCAAAGTAGGTACGCATAGTATGTTCAGAACTTTCTATTTCCATTAATAAAATTAATATTCTTATTTTGAAATCATTATTAACACTTTAACATAGGACTTATAGCGTTGAGTGAAAGGCTACTTCTTTATTCAATGCTTATAGTGAATATAGTGAATTTCTGTTTCTACTATAATAAAGATTTTTTGATGGTGCATTCAAATTGAAGCAAATCCTCATCCTTTAACTCTTCTGCATGCGGAGTTTTTACTTTGGGGGAGGGGATAGGTCATAGTACAACTTTAATCTACATTTGCGTCATAACCGATTGTAGTCAGAGGTCGTTTACAGACGATCACAGTGACTAAATAGGCATACATTTCAACACCTTTGTAGTTAATTTTAGATCTTAAACGAGGAATAAATAGTTCATTTATCGCAAATCTCGAATATATTCCATCTCTAATGTCTGAAGGGCGAGAAGTCATTCAAGTTTTCTAAAGTACAATCGATCCTTTTAAGTATTATTCCACTGTATTTTATTACATTCTTTATACTTGTGTTTTTTTTCCTTCTAAAAAATTCCGATCAGTACAAAAATTATGTAGGAAACCAGAATCCTTATAAAATACAGGGTTTTTCAACGAAAAGGAGCCACCCTTTATAACTTCTAACAGAATCAAAATTTGAAAAATCGGCGATACCCGTCTATAATAATATCGAGGGGGACACTTTTTGACATAAGTTTGAGATTTCATACCTTAACCCCCTGGGTCCCACAAACATACCCTTAATTTTTTTAAATGGCAACATGGGTCATGTGATACGTCATTTGAAAGGTCTTTTGATATCTTGCATTACTGCGTTTAAAATTTTAAAATCGTTCAATTCGTTTGTGAGATATTTTAATTTAAAGTTTTAGAGAACTGATATAATTTGTCGTTATAATAATGCAATATAAAAGTATTACTGACTTTTTAATTTATTTTAAGTTTTATTTCCATGTAAATAAAAAAAGTTTAATACAATGAATTTCGTATCAATTTATCTTGACTATAAAAGCAAAAAAAAAAATAAAAAACAACCATTTTGAAGAAAATTATATCAGTTCTCTAAAACTTTAAATTAAAATATCTCACAAACGAATTGAACGATTTTAAAATTTTAAACGCAGTAATGCAAGATATCAAAAGACCTTTCAAATGACGTATCACATGACCCATGTTGCCATTTAAAAAAATTAAGGGTATGTTTGTGGGACCCAGGGGGTTAAGGTATGAAATCTCAAACTTATGTCAAAAAGTGTCCCCCTCGATATTATTATAGACGGGTATCGCCGATTTTTCAAATTTTGATTCTGTTAGAAGTTATAAAGGGTGGCTCCTTTTCGTTGAAAAACCCTGTATAATAAATTAAAATTGGATCGCATTTATACGGACATCTCAGAATTGGATATAATAGCACCAAGTTGATCCGTTTTTTGGATGTGAATTTTTAAAGAAATCTTTCTCCTGTTCATGGCTAGACCTATATTTGACTCCCTGAACAAGAGGAATCAGCACTACCCTACGAATAACGTTCTAAAACTGATATAAGCTACAACAAAGTACCCAAAATTGCCTCCATTGGCTTCAATCATTGACTAAAGAGTTTAATCAACGCTTCAATGCATTTCCGAAAACGTTTTCGAAAGTTTACAAAGATGGTAGCTTCTATCACCGTAACGTTCTATCAATTTCATTATCTGCAGTCCAGAGTTTTTTGTACCAAAATAGACAAACTAAAGCTGGCCATAGAGGTTTACCTGTATTGTCTACCTCAAGAGGTAAACCTCGGCGTGTGTACCACTTTGTGCGATGAAACTCCAAAGGCGAACAGACCTCTGGAGTCGACCCAGGTGGAATTGAAATAGTATATTAAACACTAAGGTAGAGAAGACTATGATTATTAGTAGTTGGTGTTGTCCTTTGTTACAGTTACTCTATGACAAATTTAAAGATAGGTTAAATTTAACCTATCTTTAAATTTGTCCTTTGTTACAGTTACTCTATGAATAAGCCCTCTTAGAAGGAGCGAAACGTCAGATTTGTAAGATTTGTAATTCACCAATTTTTTCATGTAATTTGCATAATAAAACAATGGCGCTTATATTATAAGCTCCAGCCTCGATAATTAGCTGATCCTCTTCTTCAAAACCAACTACTAGTTATAAATCCAACAGCTAAAAATACTACGTATTATCGTCACTAAGATTATTGACCGACCGCCAAATTATTTCGCGAGGTGCCAAGCACCGAGGGAAAAAAGGGCGGGAGGTCAACAATGGTCTTCTCTACCGTGGTGTATGTACTATTTTTTCACTACTAGGTATTTATTTACACTAATATATTAATTTATTTATAAATTTTCATTTAAAATAAGCATTATTAAATCTTAAAACATAGTAGGCTTACTTTGCCTTACAACTGTCAAATAGAAGTTAATTCATAATGGTAGTTTTATGCTGCGTTGTCATTGGTGTTTATAATGGCGCGGAACTATTCATTTTTGAATACACGTCATAACTTGATATTAAATTTATACTAGAAGCGCTTTTCATGCACTAAATATGATTTAATGAAATTTCTCCATCATACTAAATAGTGTATGCACGTTAGTTGCTTCAACCTAACCTAAGGCTTCAACAATGTGACAGATTTATTAATAAATGTGTAATTATTAAGTAGTGAATAATGAAAAAAATATTTACCTCTAATTCGATATTTCATAGTCGCCTGTGACATCAAAAACCCTATGCTGTTTCTGCTAGTAGTGAAAAATAGTATATTATTCAACGAGCGTATAATGATGGCTGTTATTCACGAGGTAAGTTTATGGCCACGAGCCGCAGGCGAGTGGCATAAATTACCGAGAGAATGATAGCGGTGATTAATGGGTATTATTAAGGTCGATAAAACAGAGGTATAATGGATACATTATACAGTAGTCGTGGATAAAATTATATTTTCTACCGGTGGAGATAACCAGCCCTCGCGTGTGTGGATCGTGTGAAGCTTATCTCCGATCAGTTGGCAGTCAGAAAAGTGCAGAAAGAGAGCGTCTTTGGTGTTTTCCTCTTTTTTAATTTGCGTGAATGTTTTTATTTGCTTCCAGTTTTTAAGTGGTTTTGTTCACTTCAGCTTTTTTTGCTTAGTGGTTTCGTTTTTAATGTAATCAACATACAGGGTGGCCCAACGAAAAGGTAACAGACGGGTTTCTGGCCAGAGGGAATTTTTGTTTGGGAAACGCAAAAACACGTCAATTTTTATATCAAGGGGGACAACTTTCGAAATGATTTTCAACCTAAATTGATTTCATCCCTTAGTGCTGTGAGAACAACCCCTAAAATTTAAATAGGGATGATGGGGCAAGTGATACGTCATTTGAAAGGTCTTTCTGTCCTGAATTCAGTGCACTAGTTTTTTTATATTTCTTTTATTTTTAACCAAAAAAATTGAAGTTCGAAAATGGAAAATGAGGAAAGAGATTGAGGCATTTAAAAATTCAAAAAAGCTCGGACAGGTCAATTGTTTTTTTCTTAGAGAAACTAGGTACTTTTACTGCTATTTGACAACATTGTTTCACCCCTTGGGTACAGGGTAAACAACCCTTAAATTTTTAAATGAAAACAAAGGTTAATTTTTTCTTGTGCTAATTAATAAAACCAGTTTATGCAAATTCAACCCTTATTTTAATAAATGTTCGAAGTCCCTGCCTTCAGCTTCCATGTAATAATACAGATTTTGATTAAATCGTTCCTCCTGATCTCACCCAGAGCTGGGAAAGATACTTTTAAAAAGTATTTAAATATTAAATACAAAATACTTTTACTATCAATAAAGTATTTGAATATTAAATACTTTTTTGAGAGAAAAGTGTTTAAATAAAAGATCCAAAAGTATTTAAATACTGTTTGAAAAATAAATACTTTCTGAAAGTATTTAAATACTAAAAATATTTAAATACTTAGTTAAAGTATTTAAATACTTAGTTAAATTATTTAAATACTAAAAGTATTTAAATATGACAAGTATTTAAATATCAAAAGTATTAAATACCACTATTGAAATATTTTTAATATATTTTTTTGACCTTGGATGAGATGAGGTCATGTAAGGTCATTAAAGTATTTAAATATTTTAAAAGTATTTAAATACTTCCAAAAGTATTTAAATATTTTTTTTTAATACAAGATACTAAATACTTTTCAAAAGTATTCAAAATTTCAAATATAAATACTATTTTCAAAAAGTATCTTAAATATAAGTATTTAAATTTTGAAATACTTCCCAGCTCTGATCTCACCCCATTAGGTTTTTTTTATGGGGTCATGTAAAGAGTAAAGTTTTTTCCATTGGTCCGGAATCTTTGGAGGAGTTACATTACCGTATAGTATATGAATGCGGCCTGATCACTCCTCAAATGTTGCAAAAGTACGGGAACGATTTAATGAAAATTTGTACTATTGCATGGAAGCTGAAGGCAGGAACTTCGAACATTTATTAAATTAAGGTTGAATTTGTATAAAAGGGTTTTATTAATTAGCACAAGAAAAAATTAACCCTTGTTTTTATTTAAAAATTTAAGGGTTGTTTACCCTGTACCCAAGGGGTGAAACAATGTTGTCAAATAGCAGTAAAAGTACCTAGTTTCTCTAAGAAAAAAACAATTGACCTGTCCGAGCTTTTTTGAATTTTTAAATGCCTCAATCTCTTTCCTCATTTTCCATTTTCGAACTTCAATTTTTTTGGTTAAAAATAAAAAAAATATAAAAAAAACTAGTGCACTGAATTCAGGACAGAAAGACCTTTCAAATGACGTATCACTTGCCCCATCATTCCTATTTAAATTTTAGGGGTTGTTCTCACAGCGCTAAGAGATGAAATCACTTCAGGTTGAAAATCATGGCGAAAGTTGTCCCCCTTGATATAAAAATGGACTTGTTTTTGCGTTTCCCAAAAAAAATTCCCTCTGGCCAGAAATCCGTCTGTTACCTTTTCGTTGGGCCACCCTGTATTGAGGAAACACAATAAAGTTTTCAAAGAACTTTAGTTATTAAACTGAAGCATGTCTGTGGTGTTTGAAGTGCAAGGAATACCACGATCGTGCCCGGAGAGATGCAGTATATACAAAGCCGATAGCAAAGTTGAGAGAAAGCGAACCTGATGCTGTGAAGGATACGGTTGTGGAAAAGATACACAACCATCGGTGCAACTACAGGAAAGAAAAGAAGAAAGTAGACGCATCAAAGAAATCTGGAGAAGGAACCAGGAATCTGTTCAAGTAAACTCTGTGGTAGTATAATCTATTTGAATTCCTCGGTGATCAAGAAGCTCCTGGACCATCGCAGTCAAACCTGAATGACGAGGAGAGATGACATGACTGTACCGATTTCTTTCCGGCGCCCAGTCCTATAGCCCAGTAAAATAAGGAAATTTGGATAAGAAAATGTTTACAGCTTTGAAAATTTGGAAACAGGCTTGTTTTGTGTTCCCTTTGAAGTGTTCAAAAGTCCCCACCCGTACCCCCCCCCTCCGAGAGAAATTGTGGGTCAAAAAGTGTCAACAAACAGTACTGAAAATAGGATAAAACCAATTTTTAACAAAAAGTTAACGGCCATTTTTTAGCGGAAATCGGGATTCTTAAAAAAATGTCAATTTTTGAGTATATCTTCAAACAGCTGTAACTATCGAACTATTTGTCGTACGAACTTCTGCTGACGCTTATTTTACAGGTACATTAATTTAAAAAACTATAAGACACTTTACTGTCTACAAGTAGTCAAAACATAGTTATTTGCAAAGCAACGCTTGAAAATGAGAATTTTTCATTATTTCTTCCTCCATCGCCTTATAAGGATTACCAAAATGATATTTCGTGTATACGTATAGATTCAAAATCGAATTCTCTACATCTTTCATTATATGCACTAAGTACGTAGAATCAATAGTTTTCGACTTATTGATTTTATTATGCAAAACGAGCAGCGATGGTGTCTTAGAAAAAGGTTTAAATGATTATATCTCTGTCAATATTAATCGTATGGAAATGTTAAAAAACGAAAATTGTTCGTAATTAAATTCTCTACAACTTTTATTTGAAGCATTTTGCGATGCGTATGGCCATTCTCGAGATATAAGCGAAATACGTGCGATGCGCGCATGTGTTAACTTTTCGCCGCAAAACGGTCGACATTTAAAAAAATCTATCTCGGCTCCTATTGGTCGTAGAGACAAAAATAAAACATGAAAATGTGCGGAATTTTGTCAGCTACAATTTTCTTAACGTTTTTGTTTTTGATAAAATTGATACTTTTTCAGTTATTTACGATAACCTGTTTTTTTTTGACACTTTGGCCCACAATTTCTCTCGGGGGGGGGGGGGGGGGGTACGGGTGGGGACTTTTGAACAATTCAAAGGGAGCACAAAACAAGCCTGTTCCCAAATTTTCAAAGCTATAACCATTATTTCATCCAAATCGTTAAATTTCGTCTTATTTTACTGGGCTACTACTGAAGCGTGAATTCTTCGCCGAAATGTTGCGTCTTCCAATGCCTCGATATGACTACAAGGACTCTACAGCGATATTGACATTTCTTGTAATAGTTCCCAGTAGCGCAAATGTCCACACCCACACCATGGCGGTGGCCAGAAGTGACTTCGATTGACCTTTCTTGAATAACTCGGTATAATTGTGGTTGTTTGGTTTTCGTCTGTAGAGCGTTCTAACATTGTTGGCCATGTTGAGTTTGTAACTGCGAAATCTCATCTTCTTCTTTACAACTTTGCGGACGCGGACTCGCGGATACAAAGCTCCTTGATCATTTATTTTTCGCAACGTTCTGGATTTGAATTAATTCTGCAGCGAACATTCTCCCGAAAATGTTTTATTTCTACCATATTCTTTAGCCTCCACGATCTCTTCCGGTTTTTTCGTCTCTAACTCAAGGATCGCGAATCAAAAAATTAGCATAGAATGATATAGAATATTATGTCTTTTTCTAATCTTCTAACCTTATCACTAGATTGATGTAGTAGGTATAATTCAAAAATGCTATTAGTACACATTTCAGTCCTTTTGTCTTCGGCGCTCTTAAGAGGGATCTGCCATAATTAAACTGCGAAGTGTTGGTGAGTCTCGTGCATCAATAACAAAACAGCTTACGATAGAAATCGAATAATCGCCCCCGTTGTCTCAAAATAATCACATTTTACCTTTCGCGCAAGTTGGTGCCTAGCCATTATAATCATTTTTCTAAATGTTAAAAATATAGAATTGTCTGGAAATCCTGCCTGTTTCACAATGTAAATACAGTAAAAAAAGTTGTGCTGTGAAATTGAAAAATGAAGGGTTAAGACAATTTGGTGTGAAATTTTTATCTACAGTAGTTGGAAATCCGGTATATGTGGGTTCGAATCTGAATTCGATAAGAATCACTTTTGATTTTCTTATTAGCTTTTTATTCGAAAATAAATTACAAATTATGACATTTTGGAGCCGTTTCCATCAGTTTGCACATTACGGTTTTTTGAATTTAAACAATTTTGTTAAAATTGTAATATTAATATCACTATGCAAGGCGTAACCACACATCGTGCAACAAATACTACCGGAAGTTCGTTGTCCTTTTAAAATACATTATGAACTAAAATATGTTAACACCGGCAACGAACCATTTTTTTTACTAATGCTACTATTGACAAATTGTACCTAGTTCTATTATTATTAGCGCTACGCCTGATTATATGATACAAATGTGTGCACGTACCAGAAATATCTACCTTTATTAGCCCAGATATTTTAATTAATTTGCAATAAATAATTGCGCGTATTATTTTGATTTGCTCTAATTACTTAATATGTAAGTTTACAAAATCTATGCTATGAATTAATTAGGTACTATTATATGTATGTGCGTGTGTGTAATTATATTATTTAGTATTTAGATACTATTATCATTCATCACACTTCATAATGTACATTAGATGGAAGAAACAAAACCCGAAAAAAGTGTTATAACTGAATATTACCTTGTTGGTATGTTAGGCGTAGCCCTTGTAGTCCGATAAAAACTTTCTGGTGATGTAAGAGAACATATTGCAGTCATTGAAATGCGCCTTGAGATATTTAGTATTTTTGGATTTTTTTCCAACTTTGGCTCATTGTAATAGACGTTTCAAAGACATTCTTAGCTTGGATTTATGTCTTTCGTTAGCTCTTCAAAGGTGAAGTTTTCTTCATTATGCGACATATTTATGTAGACGGCTTTATTTCTTTTCTTTGTTATTCAATCAGTGTTAGCGCTATCATTTCATTATCATCGTTTTTAATAATTGTGTCATTAAAAGGATATGGGTGGAGCATTATATTAATACTATACCTATCTACGTACTAAATATGCGACGGAAATGGCCGTTTTGGTGAACCTATGGTGTAATCTTTGACGTAAAGAATTTTAAATTTTGTTTTAATTAAGCATTGTTTACCGCTAAGTTTTTGTGTTAAAATTTAATTTTCAGTTTAAGACACTTCATTATCGTCGTAAAATCTACTTTCAGTTTTGAGGGTTTCAACCCAAATGCTCCCCCACTATCCCCCCTTAATTGGTTAGGTTTTTTATTGGCATTTTTTTTTCAAATTTGAATTTTACATATTAGGTGTTAATTGTAAGGATATCGAAAAATCATTATTTTATCTAATAAATAGTGTCTTAAACCATTTCATTTTCGCGATAGGTACTTTGCTTAACTTCACCAACATTTCGGTTAAACGGGTTAAACAAACTGCGATTGAAACTGTTTCTAAGATACAGTGATTTTAATTTAATTAATTTGCTAGCCATTTTCCTTTAATATTCGTCAGTTCTATTCCTAAAGAAATTTATGTGTTTATATAAAAGAGAAAGTTACCCCATACTACTTTTTTAAGCAGAAAAAAAATTAAAAAGTAAGATAATTAACTCAAATGCAACATTCTTGATATACGATTATTGGCATCCCAAATTATATTAGAGTAAAAATGCATTGTCGTTTTTTTTTGCTATAAATTTTCTGTAACCATCAGTGGTATTTATTTCCAATTTTTGATGCTAAAGTTGGAAAATTGAAAAACTAAAATCCGCACTTTTTCGAGTCTTATTTTTAATAAAAAATTCATTAAAAACCATCAAACAATATTTTCAATAAAAAACAACAAATTCGATAAAACAGAGGATAAAACATCTCGATCTTGATGACACCTTTCTATCACTTCAAAATAGAAAACGTCGGGGTTTTAATTTTGTAATTTTTGGACTTCCGACTAAAGAAAATTGAAAACTTTGTCTGTACAAAAACGTGAATCATTTTTCACTTTAAAATAATTTTGGGGGCCAATAATCACATGAATTTTGCATTGAAGTCTCTGTGATGCGTTGTCTACGTCACCATCCTGTATACAATAGTGCAAATAGAGATAGAATAACACTTACATGAGTAAAAACTGAACCACAAAAGGATATAATAAATGTACCTACTTTTATATTATTACCAACGAATGAATATTAATATTGAAATAAAAATTTTTTAAATGATCGTTTTTTATTTCGTTCTTGTTTTCTTTTATAAGTAAACAAACGCCACGTTTTATTGCTAATTTATTTATAAGAAATACAATCCTTTATTGGCTACATATATAATTCATGAATGGTTATACCATTGAATATCGGCAAATCTTCACTCAAGAGTGTTTTTTTTAATTGCGTAGTAAGACTTGGATTATAAAACTAAAAAAAAATGGACACTGAACCCAATAATAAATAAAAAATTAAATATTCAAACGCAATCTTGTTTATTTGTTAATAAAGCAATTCAAATGTCAAATTATGTAAAAATTATGGGTACATTGTACACAAGTTCTTCATGGCTTGAAAATTCTGTATAATCTTAGTGTCGTAACTTATTAATTATCATAAAAAATATAATATAAATATAAACATAATTCTCAAGTTCAGAAAAGTAACTGTTTTAATAAGAGGAATAAATTATTCGCAAGAAATAGGATTTACCGTGGATCCACGTTAGTTTATCTTAAGTTATTTTACATTCACCTTTGACTCTATTTTAATGAGTCTTTTATGTTGATTGACCGAAAAATTGTTACAAAAGAATGATTTTTTACCACAAACTAATTTTGTCAAAATGGCCGCGTATATGTAAAAGGTACCTAATTCGTTGCTTGATTTTTCTATATGTATAAGTACGGTTTTCTATAGTACCGACTATCGAGACCAAAAAAGTTAGAAGTTTCAGTTAAATTTAAACATCCTGTATAAGATCATAAACGAAATCAGAACATCTGACAACTATCTCCACCAAGAATTCAATCCAAATTTGACGTGAAAGTTGAATTTATGGTAATGCCGCGCCTTTAGAGGAAGTAGCGAAAATTAAATTTAAAGCCGTAATATTTTGGGAATAAATAACGGGGTTCAAGGAGGCTCTCAACATGTAAAAATTATACAGAGTTGCATTAAAAAAATTTTTGTTTGTCACAGGTTATTGAAGCATCCTGTACATGTCAAAATATTTTCCCGAAATGCGCCCTTAATAATAATTAACAACTGTGTATGAATGGAACTTCTAAACGTTTTTGGTTTCGATACTATAGAAGCCCAACGCACTGTTAAAGGACTCTGTATAATGAACAAAACAATAAAGTACCTAAATGCCCCAAAAATGCGTAGGAACTTGAATTTGAAAACTGTTCAGATAAACTTAAGGAAAGTGTTATTGACATTGACAATTTATTATAGTCTCATTCGTATTCATAATGGAATGGAATTGTTTACATACCATTATTTTGTAATGTAATGGAAATACCTATTTTTCATTCAATTTACCTTTGTTAGCCAAAATGTAAATTTTCCTTTTTGTTTTTTTTTATATATATAAGTACTTACTGATGTACTTATGTGTTTTAAATTGCTCCTTGTAAGAGTTGTAAGAACAATAGATAATATATTTTAATTTTATTTGCTAAATGATGATGGTGACCATCTTAATTAACTGTAATTTTTCCATTGTACTTGACCAGACAATTGAACGTTTATAGATGTTTATTGATTGTTGTTAAGCTGGCTATGTCAAATATAAATAACTGCTCATACTAAGGTCAAAAACAGGAATCGCCTCGGGACTAAAACGTGGATAACTGTTTTTTAAGTCATTAACATTAAAGAATGATAATTTAGATAATAAAAATATGATTCCTCTCATTCAACAAAATTATAGGGTATATATTATTTCCTCCTCAGAAAAATGCCAATAAAAATTTTCCAAAATCTCCAATTCAATTATTTCATTTCAATTCACTCAGAAACAGAAATTGCTGTATTTCCTAGGAAAAGAAGGTTTTTAGTTTACCACCTTTTAGTGCAATCACTAAAAAACACTGAAGCTTACATTTCTACTTACACAGTTACACGCTGTTTATGCAGTGCATTAGGTTTGTGGTGAGAGCACAAAATTGGATTGAGGAATAATAAAGTAGAAGTAATCGAATATAAGAGGCCATTCAATTATTACGTAACGCAAAAAGTGACCATTTTTGGTAACCCTACCTCCTCTTGTAACGGCACCGTAACGCAAAGGTCATTGGCACCCCTTCCCCCAGAATAACGTAACGGAAACCCAATTACATATCAAAGGTTATTATTATCTTCTAAATTGGTTTGAACATAAAAACTACTCTTAAGTTTAATAACGAATTATTCCGAGGTCCAACCCACACAGCACAGTCATGTTTCAAAAAGATTTCTAATATATTTCATTGAAACATACATAATGTTTCTGAAACGTGTTTGAAACTTTTCAGAAATGTGAAAATGTCCGCACAATGTAATATTTCTGAGTGGTTTGAGAGGTGTTATTTGAAATATGTTAGGAACGTTTCTGAGTGATTGACAAACAGTACTGTAATGTTTCAGATATATTTCGTAGAAAATTTTGCAATATTACGTGATCGTACCAGACATGTTTCATAAATGTGGAATTCTATTCGCAAATGAATGGTTCTGAAACCTTACTGCAATCTTATAGTACCTATTTTTCTTCCCAGCCGCATCTGATCGTCCTTACAATAAAAAAACAACATTTAAAATAACATTGCTTATATTACAGTACATTATTACAACGTAGATTACAAAAAAGTTTAATAAAAACAACGTATGTATTGATTACTAGATGAATATAAAGATAATTTGCCGTTCAGCTATTTTTGCTTCCTGAAAAAAAAATTGAAAAAAGTTTTAATTCTTACAAATATATTGGATGATAATTCAATAGCATTTGACTTAATTTTGTTTTCAAAAATGACATTAATCATCATATCTAATTAAATAACCACGTAACTCCCTTTTACAGTACTAGGTACAGCCCGAAGTAAATGATAACAAATTTCAATATCCATTTTGCTCAAATATGAAAAACTAATTTCCCGAATTCATATAACAATAAAGATTATAAGAAAAGATTTAACTTACTCTAATTCTCTACTTAAACGTAGTCCAGACTGTGTTAACCATGAAGCAACTATTTGTTCTAATATGGCCTCGGTTGTCATTGGATAATGCTGTCTAACAGTAGTGAGTATTAGTTGAAACAATTTCAATTCTTTGAACGCCTTTTTCTGCTTTTTTCCCAGAAGACTGTATCTGTTAGCTACAGCGTTTGTTAGCAACCTTTTTAAAAGGTTCACAGTCACAGAATGCACATCTACACCACCAATGCGTTTAAATGTGTTTACCTACAAAAAAAAATATCAATAGCTTGCATATATAACCAAAAAAATACGACAAAATGTAATGCCCCATATAAACAAGATGCAGCTTTAAAAATACAATTCTATGAGCATTCGCTGCATTTACCTACTTTTCGTAGTTTTTTTAAATTTTAATTTTACATATAAAAGTATGCTATGTGGACGATAACTATATCTTATTACCTATACTAGGTAAATAAACATTTAGAAAACAAACCTTCATCTTAAAAAATGTTGAATCACTTTTAAGGTTTTGCTCAAAATTTTCTAGCTCCTTCTCTTCTTTTAAGGGAAATGTAATATTAGTGTCATCGATTAAGGCTTCACCATGATCTTGCAAATTGCATTTGCCAATATTAGAAGTAATAACTTGTTCCAGCGAATTAACCTTTATTTATTAAAAAATTTAATTTTCTTAAAATTTCCTGTTGAAATCCTGAAATTTAAATATCTTATTAGATAACTTTATCACATTATATACAAATATTTTGATTTACCTAATTGTGTATCACTATATCTAGCAGTAGATGGTGTTACTGTCATTGTGGAATTGTGCATGACTACGTTGTCGTCATTATAATGTGTTTCATTTTCATTTGTCCGAATAGGAGTTGAAGTAGCCACCACTGTAGTATTAATGCTACTGCTAGAATGATCTCTGGAATGATCACTAATTGCTGTTAATGCTCTAAAACGCTTTTTTGGTGGACTAGGCAATATGGTTACACGCTTGGTGGGATTTTGATCCGTTTCAGAATCGGAAGAAGTTATGCGACCTTTCTTGTGACGAATATGCCTGTAACGTTTGCCATTTGATTCTTTATCTGATGAATCAATATCAGACATCGTTTCTGCCAATCTCAGTTTCTGTTTTCCGCTTTCATATGAATCTATGGAAAGATATAGAAATATAATTATTTTAAAATTCAAACACAATCTATAAGTAGGTATATGAATATTCAAAATTTTAATTCGACAGCATTTTATATAAATTGATTTCTAATTTAAAATAGTAAAAAGGGCATGATTATGAACTATTAACAATGAAATTGTATGATGCTATTATACAAATGTACTTTTTAATAATAACAAGTTGATTAATAAATTAACCTCACTTTTAACGTAGTATTTGATATTTTACTTACCCTTTGAGAATCTGCCATTTTTATGTTTTACCCTTGATTTTAAACAACTATTTTTAAATAGGTGTCCGTTAAATAATAATGCACCAATATATAAACTGCTAAAATGAAATACACGTTATAAATTAAAAATGCGCCAAACACAAAATGGCGAAAACAGAAACAATTGATATAAGTTCACGCGACGTCAATGAACAGTATATGTGTATCAGTCAGCACAGCAGTGCGCACTTGCGCAGTTCACTCACTAGTTTCTGACATATTTCAGGTATATATCAATGAAACCGAAACATAAATGAAAGATTGACATGTTTCTGAAATGCTTCAGAAATGACGTGTGCTGTATGGGAAGGAGAGGACCGTCGTGAAGCAGAAATTATTCGAAACTGATAATCGGATTGAGGAGGTTTTAGGTAGTGTGCACGCGTTACGTACAGGGAAGTCTGGCTTACCTCCCTCCCACCGTAACACAAGCGTAACGTTTTAGGTATACTGGGTACCTGGGTACTTTGCGTTACGTAATAATTGAACGGCTCCTAAGACCTCCCCCATTATTTATTAATTTATTGAAAGATATATACTTGGGAATAGGAGAATAGCTTTTTGGTCATCTTCAGGCAATTATAAACAATGATGGCGAAAATGTATAAGTGATGATCAAAACAGTCGAAACGAGTCGCAAGCCCTCTTATCTCGCCTCTTATTAAGTAACATCATTAATCGTTCAATAAATTAATTACAAAGGGAAATTTTGTGTGTTTAATTCCTCTTTATATTTGATGTTCTGCATATTATTAATGAATATTTTATGTATGTGTAAAATTAATTACATATACTTAAATTTTGTATATCGTTACAGGGCACTTTCAACTGTAAATGCTACAATATCACCCAAATCAACTATCAACTGGATAACAAAAGAGGAAACCAGAGATTTTATGTCAGTATTTCCCGACTTGGTTAGAGATCTTACGGACGATAAAGAGTATCCAGATATTCCATTAGTTACAAAAAGATTTGCAAGGGTTTTGCAATACAATGTGCCGTTAGGCAAGAAATCTCGAGGCCTTTCTACGGTTGCATCCTATAAGTTAATAGAGACTCCAGAAAATCTTACCAGTGAAACTATTCGCTTGGCACAAATACTTGGATGGTGCGTGGAATTGGTAGGTGGTCCACTTTCGTTATTCACTTTCTTTCTATATATTTTACACTTGTTATCCATATTCATATACACCGATTTTATCAATACTTTCTTTTATAGTTACATAAATACTTAATGGTAATTAGCAGCATATTTTAAAATTTGACAAAAAGAATCATTTTAGAATTATTCCACGATTTAAATTAGGGCAAGCTCATGCAATATTCCTTAAACCTACAACTTCAATTTGAATTTTGCAAAATCACAGAGCAATTTTATTTCATTTGCTAATTAAAAGCAACGGCAATTACACTAAATGTTGAACGTAACATAATGAAAAATCAGCCGACTAGTTTGTTATAGTAATTAAGGTATCTAGGGCGTTATGTTCATAACGCCCGTGGTGCCTTCATAACTTTATGTCATACTTGTAAGAAGTTGATTAAGACGATTAAAACAGATGATAACAATAAAATCAGTATAGACTGACATTTAACATCCTTCACCGTTTCTATAGTGATGAGGCATAATTTTACATTTGCGGGCGTTATAAGCTTTATAAAAAATAACGCCCGTTGCTATCTAAAATCCGGTTGTCATGTTAAAAGGCGTTATTTAGTCATTAATGTTTCTTGTTTCAGCAGTTGTTATGGTGAAATAATAAGGTAGTATGACATAATAGTATATTATACACCAAGGTGGTGAAGACTGTTATTATTGACCGAGCACCAAGATTATTTCGCGAGGGGCTTTGCCCCGAGCGGAATAAGGTGCGAGGTCTATAAATGGCTTCACCACCGTGGTGTATATACAATTTTTTCCGCTACTAGTCAAATTTAAGACACAAATTAAAAATAAAAAAAATTCTTGTAAAAATCAAGTAGGTAGCACAGGAATGCAAATTCGCCTTTCCACTACATAATAAAACAAAAATCAAGTAGTCTGATGCAGATTGACATTTCCATTAATAAAACTGTTATTCAAATAATTTTATCGTGTTAGGTAATTTTAAGCGGCAAATACGTTAAAGACAATCTCCTGGGTATACAAAATTATGTTGCACAAGTTTTTGTTAAACAACTATCCCTGAATTCTCACAACGTTTGAATTTGTCCATTATTAACCTAGGTTAATAATAGAAGAAATTATTGACCACTAGGTAGAGAAATTAAACTTCTACACAGCTAGTAGTGGAAAAAAATTTTTTTCCACTACTAGCTGTGAAGTTGACAATTATTGCGTATCCTAGACAACTGAGAAGTTTAATTTCTCTACCTAGTGGTCAATAATTTCTTCTATTATTAACCTAGGTTAATAATAGACAAATTCAAACGTTGTGAGAATTCAGGGATAGTTGTTTAACAAAAACTTGTGCAACATAATTTTGTATATCCAGGAGATTGTCTTTAACGTATTTGCTGCTTAAAATTACCTAACACGATAAAATTATTTGAATAAAAGTTTTATTAATGGAAATGTCAATCTGCATCAGACTACTTGATTTTTGTTTTATTATGTAGTGGAAAGGCGAATTTGCATTCCTGTGCTACCTACTTGATTTGTACAAGAAATTTTTTTATTTTTAATTTGTGTCTTAAATTTGACTAGTAGTGGAAAAAATTGTATATACACCACGGTGGTGAAGCCATTTATAGACCTCGCACCTTATTCCGCTCGGGGCAAAGCCCCTCGCGAAATAATCTTGGTGCTCGGTCAATAATAACTGTCTTCACCACCTTGGTGTATAATATACTATTATTTTAGGTTCACATTCATGTCCTTCGTAGACGCCCTGTATTTAATGGCATTCTAACTCAAATTCATTAATACATCATAAACTCTCTACTTAGTACTTTATTGTTGTCAAGGTGAACCTTACTTTAGAAAATAATATACTGTGTGTTCATTTCAAAAGTATCCGCCCGTATGTTGAAATAATATGAATTTCTTAATTTAGATATTGAGGGCGAAATGCACAAAACGTATCTCGTTCATTTTAGCCTTCACTTTTTTGCCCCCAAGCCACTCCTACTTTTTTATATTTTAAATAACGTCTTCTGTTTTGTGATTACACTGATTACATCACTTTGGAAGATAAAATGAAGTCGCTCGATTGGTTTCAAGCTTCAATGAAAGTATTTGATCATTTATTAATTATTTAGGGATGCAATCATTCATTTAACTAACTACTGTAATGTAATATGCCAAGTGTTTCAAAATTGTGCAGCCATATTTCCAATCCTTTGACTTAAAACAAAGATATTTAGTATATTTAGTCTGTGCTTAAACTTTAAAAATTATCTATTTATGTTGAAAACTTTGCCAAAATGCCACCTGGATAAATTTAATAATAGTAATAGGTACAAGGGCGTACGCAGCTTTTTGGCTAGGGGGGGGCCAAAAAATAAAATTGTTTGGAAACGTGTTTAATATTTATTGCCTATGTTGTTACCCCACAATCCTTTTCAATACATTTAAGCATCATACAATTCCCCTTGGGTACAAATACTATTTATTTAGAAGAAAGGCCAGGAAATGCTTAATTTCTCCTGAAATTATATGACCAATAATAAATTTTAATATTTAGTGCAATTCCTTTTGCAGCCAGGGGTGGGCATTGGCCCCCCCTTGCCCCACCTTGCGTACGCCCTTGAATAGGTACCCAAAACAATTTATAACATATGTTCAAAGTGATCAGCATTTAGCTGAATGACGGGTCAGCCAGCCAAAGTAATGTGTCAGTTCTAATTCTTAGTTCATCCCTGGCGTAAACAGGACTAAGCTAAAGAGTCTATCCAAACCCAGAAAAAATAATCCACATAACACATGACAAAAAAAATGCCAAGTGTCAAATCTTGAAAAAGGAATTTTCGAAACGTCAAATAATAAGAAATAATTACACGAGAAGTATCCAAAAAATGAATCCCAAATTCAATTACAATATAACTGAAATCTAAACAACAATTTAATATAGAATTATATATTGGAAAAATATATTAAACTAGAAACAAAATGAGTGGTTGCACTGTCATGCATGAACCATAATACTGGTTACACCTTTGGGTATGTATTATGAGTAATGTGATTGTGTGATTACGTTACTTCTTGGTAATAGTCGTCAAATAATTCTACGGTCATTTTGCAGAATTCAGATTCAAATAAGATTATTCTATTAGACCTGCGACTAGGGGTTCCATTACCGGTAAACGGTTAACCGGTTAATCGGTTTTACCGCCCAATATGATTACGGTAAATTTCGCCAACAAACACCGGTAATTTCGGTAATTCTGTAGAATTATTTAATGGAGATATACGATAGTAATTTCCTTTAATTATACAACATTGGAAGGGGATTCCCGTGTTTGTTGCTCCGTTGTATGTCGTATAGTCTCGGATTTCGAGTTGAGAGTCTCAATACTCTCAACGTCTCAACTCGCGAGGCTCTCGATTTCTAGAACACACGTAACAACGTGCTGAATTGCTGATGCTAATGATTTTCAGTTGCGTTGTATTGTTGTATATGTGGGTGCGTGTAGACAGCAATTTTATCGTTATCAGTTATGCAATTTGATTGTTAACTTTATTTTGAAAAGTGTTTTTGTATCCTTGCTTTAATTTAAAAAAGTGTTGTTATGTAAATAAAACCAAAATCAACAACCTCCCCTTAACCAATAACGTTATTGGTTAAGGGGAGGTTGTTGTTTTTGGTTTTATTTATTAAACTCAACCCCTTTGTGATTACCTGACTGGATACCATGGATTTGTTGTTATATGTTATGTCTAGTTTGGTCTATTTCCTGTTATAATACTTTATTATTTTATTTTATTATACTTTAAGGATTGGTTATTTGCATTAAAGTGTGAATTAGATTAGTTAGTCGTAAATTGATGATTATAGTAATTAATAATTTGTTATTTAATATAATAATAAATATAATTACAAAACCGGTAATTTACCGGTTAATCGGTTTTTCATGAAAATATTTACCGTTTACCGGTAAAAGAAAATCTCGGTAATTTTGGAACCCCTACCTGCGACTCATGGGTATGCCGAATTGTGCATTTGGTAAAAAGGGGGTTACTTTGAACATTTATTACGACTTGTTTTTGAATTCCTATTGTGTTAAAAGCTAGCATTTTGTTTCAGTTGCATTCATCTTTTCTTATTAACGATGATATTATGGATTCTGCTGAAACACGCCGCGGGGCACCCTGCTGGTATTTAGTGGAAGGGGTAGGAATGCAAGCCATAAACGATGCATTATTAGTTGAAAATGGACTATACGTGTTATTGAAGAAATACTTCTTTGATCACCACTGTTACGTTCCAGCCATGGAATTATTCCACGAAACAGTAATGAAAACAGCAATGGGTCAAACTCTAGATGTACTTTCTATACAGAATGGAAAACCTCAATTTGATTCCTTTACCATGAATAAATACAATTCCATAGTTAAGTACAAAACTGCCTATTATTCATTTCAATTACCCGTAGCACTGGCTATGTATTTAGCTGGAAAGTATGATGCGGAATTGCACAGACAAGCTTCAACAATTTTATTGGAAATGGGACACTACTTCCAAGTGCAGGTAAGAATAAAAATTATTACATTTTCATACTCACCTTACCTTTTTTTTTAAGGACGATTTTTTGGATTGTTTCGGTGATTCATCGGCAATGGGTAAAAAGGGTACAGATATCCAGGATGGTAAATGTTCGTGGTTGGCAGTGCTGGCACTTCAACGTGCTTCACCTGAGCAAAGAATACTTTTTGAACAAAATTATGGTAAACCAAATCCGGAAAGTGTTGCCATAATTACCAATTTATATGAAGATCTTGGTCTTCCCAATACATTCGCAATTTATGAAGAGGAAACATACAATCTTATTAGAACGCATATTCAGCAAACTTCACAAGGTTTGCCTCACAAACTTTTCTTTAAGTTCTTAGATAGTTTTTACAGAAGGGATTCGTAGATTTAGTTATCAGTGTTAAATAAGTGTAAGTCCAATTGTTGTAATTACTAGTATTTTAGGCTTACTTTAAGTGTTGTTTGTTAGTGTAATCTGGTGTAAGAGTCTTTATACTTCTTTTCTAAAATAATAAGTTAAAAGGTAAACCTGTGAAATTCTTTAAAACATTCATATTAGATTGAAATTCTTGCTCTTAAGATAGGATAACAAAAATCACTAACCAATTCACCTCTTTTCCGGGCCCACTGTACCACAGCTCATTTTCAATTATTTCTTCTAATGTTGCCATTTATACCTAATTTTTCCTCCAATAAAAATTGTATGTTGTTGAAATGTTTTTTTTTATTTAATCAGAGTGAAATCTGATATGGAGCTAGTAACGCAAATGTATAGTATGGTATTTCTACGCAACCATTCCCATGAGTAACGGTGTATATGACTTCAAATATTTGTAGAATGGGAATGATGCACATTACAAGAATATTTTGATACACAAGGTATGAATGGGTGCGTTATGATTTTCAGTTCAAATTTGCAATAAGTAAGGGGTTAGAAACTGAAGCGGTATGATATATTTAGAATCATCTTAAAGAAATTATACAGGGTGAATGATGAATTTTCAGTAATTTTTAGTGTTTCTCACAGAAATATAAAATACACCGCTTTTACATCACTGCACGCCATGGTATGGCATTCCAGAAGAAATGCTGTCCTTAGTAACATATGTAGTGTGGTGGCTGAAAGCAAAGAGCATGTAACAAGATATGATCTTTGCTAAAAGGTTGAGGCCAGAGACTTGAGGCCTTGTAATAGGACAGGGAAAATTCCATCTGTCGCGAATTTGTACAAATGGAAATTGTCACTGCTCACCTAATTTTGGTTAGGTTAAGGTTCAAGGTTACATTCATTGAATAAAGAGAATGCTTATATTGATGGCAGATTTAACTGGTTGAAATCCGGGATATTACAGAACGAACTTCGAATACTGTCTATGTGTGCGAAAAGTTAACAATTAACAGAAAGCAATACCTGCAATTTATATTATTTATACATATTTTGGGCACATTTGTTGATTGTGTTTGAATTTAGTGAAACATCAAACGTTTAAATAAAATTAAAACCATTTTCAAACTATAGCGTGCTTTTGAAATTAAGGCGTGGTTTTAAAATTTAGGCGTAGTTTCGAAATTAAGGCATAGTTTAATAAATAAGGCGTTGTTTCGAAATTAAACCAAATTAAATTATTATTGCAAATTATTGTTAAACAAATATAAAACAAAAATAGTTGTTTTACGTATCTTTTGAAAGCCGTAAAGTATAACTTTTTTTTTGACATCTGTCATAAACAACTTTACGGCCGCATTTACTTTACAACCGCTTTTACTTTACTTTACGGCCGCTACAATCACTCCGCAAGTGACGTAACTGTCACTGTCAAAATTATGAAATTGATTTTTAAATTAAAGTTTATATCTTTTTGTGATAGTCGCCTAAAATAGTTATTTGTGTACCAAGATTGTAAAAGTGATTTTTTTTGGCCGAATCTGATGATTGCAGCCGAGGCTAGCAAATCAGATGAGGCTAAAAAAGAACTATTAACCGAGGTGCACACATTTTTTAGGCGACTATCACAAAAAGATATAAACTTTAATTTAAAAATCAATTTCATAATTTTGACAGTGACACAGTTATCTGACAACATGTCACTTGCAGAGTGAATGTAGCGGCCGCAAAATAAAGTAAAAGCGGTTGTAAAGTAAATGCGGCCGTAAAGTTGTTTATGACAGATGTCCAAAAAAAAGTTATACCTACTTTACGGTTTTCAAAAGATACGTAAAACAACTTCGGACAAAAAAGATCACTTTTACAACCTTGATACACAAATAACTATTATATAAATCAATATTTAATAAGCATTATTATTATTAAATTCAACAACTAAAAAAGTAAATTTGCTTATGTCGAAATTTTGATTTTGAGTCGATTAGGTATATCAAACATTGATTAACTTTGCTCTATCACACTGCGAACCAAGCGACAGACGCACGGGCTGACCAACAGACGGAATATTGTAATGAATATTTGTATGTATGTAACTGTTTCTCTTTTACCCGTTGTGTAACTATTTGTCATGTACTTGAGGAAATATGTCGTAACACCTGTGGCATTTATTTTAAATATGTAATTGAATCTCTGATGAGCCACGAGCACACAGTTACCAATGCGAAGGGTCGCATTAACTAACACAATCTCTTCTGTTTTGAATGATGTATGATTATGATTATGAATATGTAAAAGTGTGTTAATTGCTAAAGGTGCCAGAGTTCAATTTTGCGTTCAATTTTATCTTTGGAATGCACAGAGCACAGTGGTTGACACCTCAACCCTGCAAATAACCCTTCTTTTGTCACCCTTTTCGAGTTTCCTTGAATCCTTGTGAAAACGGTTATTTGACCCCGACCCTTGTAAACTTGTGTTTAAAACTGTACCACATGTTCCTAGTTCTTTCTTTTCCTTATTCGTCAATTTGAACTGGGCACTCTCATTTTCGACATTTACGGATTCTTGAATATTTTACCATCATCTTTAATATTAAATGTACATTTATTGAGAGAGATGATTGTGTTTGTATAAATTCTGCATCACCTATTTCTAAAGTCACGAGCCGCCACTAAAATCGCACTTTTAGTAGTCTTGCCAGTAGCACAGAGTACCTACCCTACAGAGGGAAAAGCTACGGCGGTACCTTTGATCTTCTGGTGTCAAGAATAAATGACCTTCCGCCATCTTTTAAGTAGTTCCAATTCAAATATAAAACGTTGTATATTATTTTAGTACCATTCGGTCATTATGATATTCCACTGAAAGATCAAGCACAATATGTATTTTATTCCATATCTATAAATTTAATACAATATAATAACGAAGCACGAAGCTTGATTGTAAAACTACTAAGATGGCGACCGATGTTTTAGCGGGAAGACTAGCGGGTACTCTGTGCCAGTAGTATTATTTGAATCTCAATAATTTTCTCTTTCTGTTGATGTCATTACCTTTTCTCTAAGTTATAAATAGGCGAGCAACAATGAGCAAAAACGTTCAACAATACCATGTAAGATTCCTATGTTCGACTGTGAGAACGAACTCCCGGTATATTTGAATTGGAACATACTTAAAAGATGGCGGAAGGTCATTTATTCTTGACACCAAAAGATCAAAGGTACCGCCGTAGCTTTCCCTCTGTAGTAGTACTCAGGGGTATGACCTATACCACAGAAGATATCTTCTGTGCCTATCCTATACATCCTATACATACGCATATAGTATCTACCTATATTATACATTGGGGGCCAAAGTGCAGGCATTTAATCCCGCGAGTGGAGCTTGTTGCATCGAAGGCGAAGCCCGAGGGCAACAACCACTCAGGGAATATAGGCACATTGGTCCCGAAGTATATACCTACGCTATTTTTTTCACTTTCAAATCTTGCTATCCGAAAAAATAAAAACCAGTTAAAAATAAAATAAAAAATAATAAAATAAAAAAATAAATAAATAAAAATAATAAAAAAATAATAATAAAAGTTAAAATAAAAAAAGTTGGGAATTAGTAAACAGTGAACTCGTTAGTATAGAGTTCACTTTTAGTAAACAGCGGTAGTCATATTTGAAAAAAGTTCATATTTAATCCCAAGGGAATAAATGACCCACTTTAGTCCTTGTGCAAAAAATATATTACGCCCCCATAAAAAAAACCAGACCATAATCGTACAACATGTTAACAAACTGTGGAAGCTACATGTTATAAATATAACTGCTAGCACAACATTAAATTTTCGCCATGCCTTATGCACATACTCTCAAATTCTATTAAGGGACCCCGAGCAACTCGCAACTAGTAAACTCTATATACAGTGTGTCTAGTGTCTAGTTAAGTTGGCAACATATGGGAAACTTTTTTATTATTAATTTTACGAAAAAAAGTTATTCTTTATAAAAAGCTCTGCATGTTCTAAAATTTAAAATACAATCATCAGATATTAAATTTTTTCAGTCGTGTACGCTATATGTCAAAAAATATGAATTTTGCTGAAGAGTAAAGTACCTTTATTTTTGTCAATATCGAAAATTGTTATTAAAAAAAGTTAATCACAACTAAAAACTACGTTCAAATATGCAATTACATCCTGCTAGTAAAAAATGTTTTTTTACAACTTTTTCTCCGGTAGTAGGTAGTAAATTTGAGAAAAGTTGTAAAAAAACATTTTTTACTAGCAACTTGAAACGTTTTGTATATGACATTCATTCTTTTATTTGCAAGTGAAACCCATTTTATCATTGGCTACAGCAATTTTAAGGAGTTCCCTATCCATAGTAATTTAAGAATAAACCGACTATATTCGACGTTATCCTTCCAGTTATTTATAGAGTTCACTGCTCCCAACATGTACATAACCAATAATAATCATATTAATCATAATAATCAAGGACGTCGCCAGAAACTTTTCCAGGGGAGTGCCAAAAAATTTTCAGTTACTTTTAATTACATTTATTTTGATATACTTAGGTGTATATAAAAAAAATGAACACATTTGTAGTCCAAAAACAGAACGAGCCGCGAGTTTATTAGGGTTCGCCAGGGGGGCATGGCCCCCTCCTGCCCCCCTGCCGACGCCCTTGCCCTAGGGCAACGTGAATTAATTACTTACGTTGCTTATTAAACCGATTTTTGCTAATTCCATTATTTCTTGTCGCTGTAATGTCCAGCGGCGTACCTAACTGTCGTTTCAATACCGTTCACAAATCGTACAAATTAATAGCGGGAAAGGTTTAAATTCAAAGCTATCAGGGGCGTTACATCACAAACACATATATTTTACACAGGGTTATTGAAAATATAGGTAACTTTGAATAGCATAGATTAAACGTACTTATATCTGCGCTACTTTTGGGATGCCTTTAAATACTCAGTGACAAAGAAATGACAAGACCAGAAAGTAATGTAATAACAATGGTAATAAGAAATTGTTTATTAAACCAAAGATGACACTACAGGACAGGATAAACTTACTGTACAAGTACAACGATCTCCGTTCGTCACTGTATTAAAATTTTGTTGGTAAGTAGTTGGTCAAAATTACTGCCGGAGTTTGGAATTTATGGAGTTTGTTATGGTTATGCACTACATTTTCAGATGTTTTATATGGTAATTCCAAACTTCGACGGCCATTTTGACCAAGTTACCGAAGTGATATCAAAAAACCAAACCACTTTACAGAATAGCGGGAATATTGTTTGCGGTTTGAACTACCTACTGTATGGGAAATTATCCTAGAGAGCTGAAACTTTTAGCAGCACGTAGCCCATACCTTGATTGTACGCAAGTCGCAAGACATCCTTCATATCATTGTGCCTAAAAAGGGAACTTCCCCATATTATATTTACTGGAGTACTGTTTTGACCACTGAAAAATTAATAAGATCGACCCTCAATTACTGATTGCAGTCAAATTTCCTACATTTATGTTTATGTCTTGGTGAAATCCATTGATTGTGTGTATAGAGCTCAAAAAGAGGATTGCTGGAAATATTCGAAGAAAAGGCACAAAACCTCCCCCTTATTTTGTTCACTTATTCAATATGTAGATGAACGGTGTGAAATGTTGAATGATTGTATTAAGTTAATTGTAGCTTAGCGACTTGTTTTGACAATGTCATTTTCAGACTTTAAATGATGATAGTATAATACATCGACATATAGAAATGGACTGCGCGTAGTTATACTAAGCTGGGATACTGCAGGTGAGAGAGAGGATAAACGTGGAGGCCTAGTTCTAGCTTTATCTGTCGCGTATCTATTGGTTGCTGCATTTTCATGGGAATGCAGCGACCAATAGATACGCGACAAATAAAGCTAGGGGAATGCAGCGACCAATAGATACGTGACAGATAAAGCTAGAACTACTATCGGAGTAAAAATGCAAGGCCTCTGACTTTAGAAGCTTGTATCTCAGTAATTAGCAATCATAATTTAATGAAATAAAGTGGATTTAAAAGATCATTTATTCCTACAAAAAGGTGTACAGTTTTAGATTTTTGCAACACATCGTTAATTTTCTGTATTAATTTATGTGCGAAAAAGCGCTAATTATGACTGAAATCGCACAAGCGCTCGACTTTAAAAATTAATTACGGCTATATTATTGAAACTGAGTGGTAGATACTTATATATTTGACAAGTGTATACTTTTTTGTCGGTGTGAGATGCTTTTGAGGCCAATTGGTTTATTAGTCTTAAAGCTATAATGAAAAAACGACATCTTGTGTAACTCAATACCTGAACGTTCGATATTAATAATATTGACAGTAACATAACAAGGTTAAAGCAATTATATTGTGGTCTAACACGATTCAGAAAAATAATGCCATGTATACATGTTTTGTTTAAAAGAAATTTGGAAAAAAGGATGGATGCTTGCGTTCCTGCGGGAAGTGCGGTACGGGCTGGACGATGGTGTCGTACACTATTGCTATGAAGCGCATGGTTTTGTACAATGCTAAACAATAATCACATTGTTGTGGTTTGTCGCTCACGATTTACGATGTGGTAGATTACCTCTCGCGGGAATATGTGCGTCTTTCTTTCGCCATAATTATACCATTTACTCTGAATTACAAGAAAACAAATTTTCTTTTCAATAAAGCAATAATGCAGCTCGATTTGAGTAATACAGATTTAGCATTTAAAACAATAATTTTTTCTTAAGTTACCGTATATTGCAAAATAATCAAATTTTCGGTTAGGGGTTATAAAACCAGTTAATTATATGAATAATCAATATTTATCGACTGTCGACTTTTGAGAAGTATGTGTGCTACAACATTTGTAAATTTGGTAACAATTTATGAAACAATAACAATTTTATGATAAGTTAAAACTGACCGTCAGCCAGGAAAATACTAAATACAGCGTTTTTATTGCTGTTAATTAAAATAAAAGTTAAACAACTGATTCTACCAATTTGATTTTTACACATGTTAAACATATATAAATGACTCATGTACTGCCCAAAAATGAAGAAATTTCACCCCTCAGTTTTTTCGTTATGACCACTTAAAGTCAGAGGCCTTGCATTTTTACTCCGATAGTAGGCCTCCACGTTTACCCTCTCTCTCACCTGCAGTATCCCGGCTTAGTATAACCACGCGCAGTCCATTTCTATATGTCGATGGTATAATACCGTTGATTGACTTCAATCAACGATAATACTTAATGATAAATATAGATGATAATTTTTTCATCACAAAACAATTCCACAATATCTATATACATATTTAATATCTATCTATATATTCATATGTTCATTTAACATAAAACTTGTCTATGAACTTCTTCTATAAAAACCTTCCAAGATGTTAAAGTAGAGTCGGTGCGGTAAACCTTGCGGAACTTGTTGAATATGGGATCTAATGAGATTACAAGTTTCCTCTTCGTAAACTGCATAAACGTTAGGAAGATCGAGATCTTCATATAAACTCCGTATTATAGCAACGCTTCCTAGGTTTGTTTTACCATAATTTTGTTCAAAGATTATTCGTTGTTCGAGTGAAGCGCGTTGAAGAGCCTGTACTGCCAGCCATGAGCACTTACCATTCACAATATCCGTGTTGTTTTTGCCCATTTTAGAGGAATCACCAAAGCAATCCAAAAAATCGTCCTTGAAACTACCGTGAGAAATTTGATAATATAATGCTTGCAAAATTCTTACCTGTACTTGGAAGAAATGTCCTATTTCCAATGAAATAGTTGAAACGTGTCTGTGCATTTCTGGGTCATATTTTCCAGCTAAATACATAGCCAGTGCTAAGGGTAAATGAAGTGAATAGTAAGCAGTCTTACAGTTAACTATGCAATTGTAATTATTCACGGTAAAGTAATCGAATTGCGGTTTTCCATTTTTCGTAGAAAGGACGTCTAGAGTTTCACCAAGTGATGTTTTCGCTGTTGTTTTATGGAATAATTCAATGGTAGGAACATAGCAGTGGTGATCGTGAAAATATTTCTTAAGTAACAAGTATAATCCATTTTCAATGAATAATGCATCATTTAGGGCATGTATCCCTTCCACCAAATACCAGCAGGGCAAGCCACGACGTGTTTCAGCAGAGTCGATGATATCATCATTAATCAGAAAAGATGAATGCAACTGAAACATCATTTTTGATTTTAACTCAATAGGAAATTCTACAGCTTACACAGCGCGTATTTGCTATCTTGTTTTCGTGACTTTTTCATAATTATAATGAGACATGATGGCTATTCAAAAAGCTATTACTAACAAAAATGAAACTGATTACCTACATAAATTAAATGACCAGTAAACTGGGACACAACTTTCCCGTGTTTAGTACAATGATGTATGAAATAAAATAGTTTTTTGAACAATAACACAAAATAAAATTGGTATTACGTAATAAACTCAAAAAAAATAAAAAAATTAATATAATGTGTAGTATAGTTGTAATCAGAAAACGATGTCTGATTTTCTTCTGAAATAATATATAGGGTATGGCACAATTGTTTTTAATATTTTGTTAATTTACGGATAGACCGGAAGTAAATTGGTATACTTATTATACTCGATTAAGAGTCGTACAGGGACGATCCGAAGACCTTACCTTTAGGGGGGTGTTGGACTAAAATTGCCGACTGTTGATATAGGTTCTCCAGAGACTATTGTTGGCATAAAAGTTTGAAGCTGAATAAAAACAGTAACCGTTGGGCCGATTCGAACGGGCTTGGTGTTAAATTAAAGCCTGTTTATTTCTACGTTGTATAGATGTAACAACTGTTTTTTGGACCATTTCTACGTGCACACGATGCAAAGTGCCCGTTTTTTGGCGTTTACGCCCCATAGCTAAGTTTAGTTACATAAAAGCAAAACTACTGGCTGAAATGGTACGAAATATTAGTATATTGTAAATTCAACTACATATGTTGAAATTTGATTTTTATAGACGCTAGAGACGATTTTGTAACACATTGCATTGTCGGGAATGGTAGGTCGCAGGGCATTACACGAACGTCACGAGATTAATTAGAAACCAAAATGTCTTGTTTTTTGAAAACAATTTTTGATTAGTTTTACATTACTCGTTTGAAAACGAGCCCTGTGGCAATTTGAGTAGTTTTGACACAAAAGACAGCTGAGCAACGCACTCTTCTTTATTCTAGACATTTAATTTAAAAAAGTTACTCAAATTTTTACGAACATTTTTTAACTTAGAGTTCTAGTTTCATCTTGTTCTAGTTCATTTTCGCAGAAAATGACTGGGTCATCACCCTTTTCAGTCAATTCTAAATTAGTCTAAAACATGGAAACTAAACTAAACACAACAAAAACCAAACAAATTTAATTTTAATTGAAATAAATAAAACTAGTTCTTTGAAAGTTCTTGTAAATAAAAAATCTATAGTTAATAATTACATTGGTATCTCTGTTTATAATTTTTCAAGCATTTGTACTTGTGGAAGGTTTTCGCTGTAAATCCTTAAATTTTTATGCTGTTTCCGGTAATCGTCATCCAATTTGCTGCCACATCCTAAGCACTGCATTTTCTTTCATTGTTATTGAATTGAGTAGTAGATAAAATTATAATTAATATTATGTACTAAACGTAATTTTTGATTTTTAATATAATCGTCTTACTGAATATAACGCCGATTCAACCTTAACACCTAACCGGACGGCTTTATAAAAATTTCCCGAATGGAAAACCTTTGGGGGGGGGGGGGGGGGGTGCACCCACAAACTCCCCCCTATCGGATCGTCTCTGGAGTCGTATGCCCTCTACTTCACTGTACAATTTTACTTCTTCATCTTTGTTAACAAAAAAGTTATGAACTTTTAAAATTTTCAACTTCAAACATTCATCCCCCTTCCCCTATGGAAAATAAAGAAATAAATGTAGTACCAATGTTTTTCATGAACTGTATGTATAACATTTCAAAAAATAAAAAAATGCTTCACCTTCACCCTATTCCTCGTTTCCACATACACATATTATTTCCTCCATCCTTTTTACTAACCTTTCGTTTATTTTGTTTCTTCTCAGGTATTCCCACAATTTTTCCTATTAACCTTATCAAATGCCGCTCTTAGGTCCACAAATAATGCTACCATTCTCCCGCTTTTCCTTTGTATCTCCTCATTCACCACATGTTTAATTATGTATACGTTATCCATCGCTCTTCTACCTTTTCTGAACCCCGCTTGGCCGTCGGGCAGCATATTCTTTTCTTTTAACTCCGCCTGTAGTCTTCCTTCTAGTACCATCCCACATCCCATAAATCCCATAAATCTTGCATGCCGCGTCTAATAACGTTATCCCTCTGTAATTTTTTACCTCCCTCTTGTCGCCTTTTTTATGTACCGGGCAAATTAATCCTAGTCTTCCATATAACCATTCCTCCCCTTGTATTCCATCCTCTCCTGCCGCCTTGCCTCTTTTCACCATCCGAATTGCCTTCTTCACTTTCGCCTCCTTTATTTCTTCATCTCCTTCCCCGCTTTCGTCCCCTTCCTTTCTCTGCCCTTCTCCTCCGTTTTGCCTCGTTTCCCCTTCTAGCAGTTTTTTGAAGTACGTCTCTCATTCTTCTATTTGTATACCCATTTTTCCTCCTGTTCTCTTCCTCCCCTTCTTTAAATATTTCCATACTTCCTCTTCCGTTTTTATTTCTTTGATCAGTTCTTCCTGTTTCCTTCTGTTTTCTTCCTTTTTAATCTCACAGATCTTCCTGTACTGCCTTACTTCTTCTTTATATTTTTCTTTCCTCATGCTCCCTTTTTTCTTAGCGCTCGCTTTGCCTTTTGCTTCGCCTCCGTACATTTACCATTCCACCATTTTTTCCAGCCCATATTTTCCCCTTTCGTTTCTCCGTTTCGCCTTTTCCGTCACCTCCTCCATCTTGTCCCTCATTTCCTCCACACTTTCTTGTACATCTTTCCCTACCCATATTGTCTCTTCCATTCTTTCTTTGTGCTTTTTATGCTCTCCTCTGCCCAGACTCGTTTTGTAATATACTCTTCCTCCTTCTCCCTTTCATCTCTTTCTCTCCCTTTCATTGTAAGTTCCAGTGGCTGGTAGTCCGACTCCACCCTCTCCCCAACCTTGAATCTCTTCACCTTTTCCCCCGCCGTTATAACATAGTCGATTGTCGATTCACCCCTCGCCCCTATATACATGAATTCCCCATTTCCCCTTCCTCCCTGGTCCCATTCAATATTTCCCGTCCCCTCTCGTTATATACATCTAACAGTTCCTTTCCCTCCTTGTTTGCCACTTTATCCCTTGTTCGTTTCTTTTTCTTCCCTTTTCTGTCTAGCCTTCCGCCCTCCTCCCCTATTCTCGCGTTGAAGTCTCCCCCAATTATTACCATTCCCCCCTCGTGTTCCTCTATTATCTCTTCCAAGTTTTTCCTCGCCTCTTTCATCCTCACTACTATATGCTGTCACTACTCTTATTTCTGTATCCCCCAATTTTAGTTTCTTCTCCACCATTCCCCTTCTCTGTTGCACTGCCTCTTTTTCTTCTTGTTTCCCCATTCCCCTCTTATTCCCATTATTATCCCCCCTGTTGCTCTTCCTTTTTTGCTATCCCTTTCTGCATGCTGTGCTACTCAGTCAAACTCTCCTGGCATCTCCCCCTTCCATCTCTCCCATTCTTTTTCTTCCAGCCACGTTTCTTGTAACCCCACCACATCGTGCTCCCTAATATATGTTCAGCACTCTTGATCTTTATTTCTGATTTCTGCCACATTCCAGAATAGTATTTTTAGTTCTTGCTGTTCTTCCCTTTCTCCCTCTGTCCTTTTCTTCCATCCCCTTCTTTGCTCGTTCCCCCTTCCGTTAAACGTTTTCCTGTTTCTTCGCCGTTTCGTCGCCCATTCATCTCCCTTCCCTCTCCCGTCTTCTCTTAGTGTTTTGACCTGTGGTTTTCTCCCTTCTCTCCCCTCTTCCTGCTGAGCCCTTTTGTTCTCTCACTCCACACACACCTTTCCCCACCTATCTCCATTTTCTTGTACCCACACCATACCCTTCTGCCTTCCGCTCTTATTCCGGCTGCCCTGCTCCTTATCTCTCTTTGTTTGTTCCTCTCCTCTCGCGTGAGGTCGTGGTCTATGTACACCGTGGTGCCCCTTAACTTTCTTTTCTCATCCATCACCTTTTTCTTTTCTTCCAAGTTCTCCATTTCTACCGCCACCATCTCGTTTTCCCTCTCTTTATTTACAACAGTTACCCTTTTGAATTCTGCACTCACGCTCAGTTTCTCTTCCATCACCTTCTTTAGCTCTTTTTGCGGTTCTGCACTTTTCCACCCTCTTATTACGATGTTGATCTTCCGTTTCTACCTCTCCTCCTCCGCTTTGTTTTCCAGTTTTTCTATTCTTTCCGTTAGTTCTTCCTTTTCTTTTTCTCCCATTTCTTCCTTAATTTCTCTAATCTCTTTTCTGAATTCGTTCATATTTTCCTCCATTTTCTCCTTCACTCCTTTGATTAATTCTTTTATTTCGTCCATCTCTTTCTCTTCCTCCTCCTTCTCTCCTTTGTTTGCTTTTCTCTCTTCTTGTACCACTCCTATCTTGTTTAACCCGGTGATCGTATTACTTTTTTCCCTTTCCCGAAAATTTTACGTTTTTCCTCTTCCTCTTCTTCCCTCTCCCTTTTTTGTACGCCTTTTTTTCGGTACTCTGCACCTTCCACGTCCATCCGCGTTTAAGGGGTCACCTTTACCCTGCCCTTTCCCTTTACTTCCCCTACTAATGCCCTTTATCCCGTATGTCTTTTTTAATTCCCACCTTTTCCGGTTTTTATTTACCACTTTATTCGTACGTTTCTCACTCTGCCGTATTACGTATTGTTTCCCTCTAAATTTTCGTTTCGCTTTTAGTTCCCAAGAAATTTTTTGTCCCCTTTTCCCTTCAAAAAACACTACGGAAATTCCCAGGTATTTCCCGTAATTTCTATCTAAGATATATTCGACCTCTGACTTGTACTGTTTATCCTTCGCACTCCGATATCGTGCTGCGTTATGTACTTACGTTTGGTCATTAGTTACTTCTTATACTTAGTCCACTTCTCCTTTACCTCCACGCCTTCACCGGCTCTCTTTTTTCCCTGCTTTTTCCGGAGTACCACTTTGTACTTTTTCCAACCCGTTTAACCACGATAAATTTGAATAATACCGAGGAGCGTTAGAAATTTGCACCGTTTGCATCAATAACTAGCATAAGAATCCTAATTTAAATTAGTAAAGAAGTAAGACAAAACGACTTGGAAAAGTGAACGTTTCGCGAAACGTTGACTTTTCCAACTTTGTCACGGTCCGTGACCGTGGGCGCCTGTGCTGTAACAGTCAAGTAGGTAGTACCGTTGAGTTGAGTGTTTCACTCAACGGTAGTACTCAATACATAATTAAACCTGTAAGATGTAAAGTACATATCGATAACACAAGAAATTGTAGAATAATATAAAAAATAAATAATATAAAAGCGAAATAAAAATACGGTAAGTTTTGATATTTCGCTACTAATTGCTATTGTTTATTTATTGAATTTTTGAGCAATTTAGTTAAAAAAATTTGAAACGGCTTGGTGCATGACAACGCATTCTAAATAATTATCTCCTTTTCAAATTACTTACGTGACAAAAAAATTATATACCTACCAATTCAACGCACCATCCCAATATCTGCGCCAAGCGGATATTTTCACTGGTAAGTTTTTCAGGAGATTCTAGTAATTTATAAGATGATAATGTAATAAGACCTCGAGATTTTTTCCCCAATGGCACATTGTATTCCAAACATTTTGTGATCCTGTCTTTAACATAGTGTAGGTCTTCAAACATGTTATGGTCTCTAATATCTCGAAGCAAGTCAGGGAATACAGACATGAACTCTTTGATTTCTTCTTTCGTTACCAAATTGGAAGATGTTGTAGGTGCTATAGTCCCATTTATAGTAGAAAATGTCCTATAAATGCATAAAAAATGAAAGTAAGCATATCGCATCAATATTTATGGAAGTGTAAAATGGCAATAAATGCAGTTAACAAATTAAGCTTTATTTTTGAAGTATGTGAAACGTTGTGTCCCTTTCTTGAACTTGCACGAAAACTTAAAATTATTGCCTCATTGTGAAAAATTATTCTATTTTAAAGATGAACAACAACTCGGATCCATCCAACCATTAAAAATTATCACCTTATGTACGTTAAGTTTTAGAAGAAAATTTAACCATTCACACAAAGGCATTCACGTGGGCGGATTCAAAAGTTGTGTCGCATTGGATTAAGTCAGAGCCTCATTTACTCCAATCTTTTGTAGCTAATTATTACTCCCTATCGAGTTATTAAAGTCGTCTTTTTGGTGGAAAGGTCAAAGGTGGCTTCAGATTCCGAATGTATCATTGGAACGCGTTCTGAGCGCGAACCAAACGTACAAATACCAGAATTTAAAAGACAGGTAGAAGTTTATGAAGTTGTCGAAAAATGCATATTATTCTCTAAATTTTTTAGATTCTCGAAGCTGACGAGAGTAATGACAAATGACATATACATTGTCTGAGATTTATATCAAATTGTAGAGGCGAGAAAATAAAACAATATGAACCAACTAAGTGTAAAGCAACTAACTGATAGCGTGATAGCGTTAAAATATTGTTCAAGATGTGCTAAAGGGAATTATTTTATGAAGAGATTAAATTATTGCAAATGAAAAAATCGCCCATACGCTCAAAAATTCGAGAATTGTCGCCCTTCATAGATAAAGAGAGGTTAATGCGAGTGGGCGGTCGCTTAGGACAGTCGAGGTTGAATTACCCCCTACTTGCTAGATGAAAGACGTCCATTTTCTAAATTCATTATACAATAATTATTAGACACGAACATAATTATAATATTCTTGCACGCTGTTCCTCGGCTGATGTTATTCTCTTTGCGTTTAAGATACTGCTCACCAAGCGGCAAGAATATGCGGTAAAAAGCGTAATTACAAATTGAGTTTAGTAGGTATTGGGGCACTCTGGCCTGGGAAAATTTTGAAGACCGTGGGAACTTTTTTGTGGGGCGGTATCCTTTGATGTTTGCCGCCCGTGTGGGGCACTCTGGACCGTGGGAACTTTTTTGTGGGGCGGTATCCTTTGATGTTTGCCGCCCGTGTGGGGCACTCTGGACCGTGGGAACTTTTTTGTGGGGCGGTATCCTTTGATGTTTGCCGCCCGTGTGGGGCACTCTGGACCGTGGGAACTTTTTTGTGGGGCGGTATCCTTTGATGTTTGCCGCCCGTGTGGGGCACTCTGGACCGTGGGAACTTTTTGTGGGGCGTGGGAAAGTTTTAAAGGTGTGAATTTTCTGGGCCCGGGTATCCTTTGATGGCCGTGACTGCTGGAAAAAAAGTTTTGCGTAAAGCGGGACTCGAACAGCGGTCGGTCGTTATGGGCGAGCCATAAAACGCACTGAGCTACCGCTACTTTGGTAAATGACCAATTTAAAGTTGAACACTATAAAAAAAAAGGACCTTGTATATTTGGAAAAAGTCACTCGCCCCCACTCTACCTCCTTTTGTTATTAGTAATCGTGATAAGCAAAGACGTATAAGAAATACGGGCATAAGGCGAGAAACGCATTACTTATACGTATAATATGGACCTAATGACTGTTTTCGAAATATCTCAAAAACGGTTCGAGTTATCGAAAAAATAATCTAAAAATCACCCCCGTCTCCCCCTGTCTGCTTTTGTCCTTGGTAATCACATACTAAAAATTCAAATCGAAAAGGGCCAAAATGGCCAGACTGATTTTCCATAAATTAAGTCGAGGAATGTGGACATAAGGCGAGAAACGCATTACTTATACGTATAATATGAACCTAATGACTATTTTCGAAATATCTCAAAAACGGCTCGAGATATCGAAAAAATAATTTAAAAATCACCCCCATCTCCCCCTGTCTGCTTTTGTCCTTGGTAATCACATACTAAAAATTCAAATCGAAAAGGGCCAAAATGGCCAGACTGATTTTCCATAAATTAAGTAGAGAAATGTGGGCATAAGGCGAGAAACGCATTACTTATACGTATAATATGAACCTAATGACTATTTTCGAAATATCTCAAAAACGGCTCGAGATATCGAAAAAATAATCTAAAAATCACCCCCATCTCCCCCTGTCTGTTTTTGTCCTTGGTAATCACATACTAAAAATTCAAATCGAAAAGGGCCAAAATGGCCAGACTGATTTTCCATAAATTAAGTCGAGAAATGTGGACATAAGGCGAGAAACGCATTACTTATACGTATAATATGAACCTAATGACTATTTTCGAAATATCTCAAAAACGGCTCGAGATATCGAAAAAATAATTTAAAAATCACCCCCATCTCCCCCTGTCTGCTTTTGTCCTTGGTAATCACATACTAAAAATTCAAATCGAAAAGGGCCAAAATGGCCAGACTGATTTTCCATAAATTAAGTAGAGAAATGTGGGCATAAGGCGAGAAACGCATTACTTATACGTATAATATGAACCTAATGACTATTTTCGAAATATCTCAAAAACGGCTCGAGATATCGAAAAAATAATCTAAAAATCACCCCCATCTCCCCCTGTCTGTTTTTGTCCTTGGTAATCACATACTAAAAATTCAAATCGAAAAGGGCCAAAATGGCCAGACTGATTTTCCATAAATTAAGTCGAGGAATGTGGACATAAGGCGAGAAACGCATTACTTATACGTATAATATGAACCTAATGACTATTTTCGAAATATCTCAAAAACGGCTCGAGATATCGAAAAAATAATTTAAAAATCACCCCCATCTCCCCCTGTCTGCTTTTGTCCTTGGTAATCACATACTAAAAATTCAAATCGAAAAGGGCCAAAATGGCCAGACTGATTTTCCATAAATTAAGTCGAGGAATGTGGACATAAGGCGAGAAACGCATTACTTATACGTATAATATGAACCTAATGACTATTTTCGAAATATCTCAAAAACGGCTCGAGATATCGAAAAAATAATTTAAAAATCACCCCCATCTCCCCCTGTCTGCTTTTGTCCTTGGTAATCACATACTAAAAATTCAAATCGAAAAGGGCCAAAATGGCCAGACTGATTTTCCATAAATTAAGTCGAGAAATGTGGACATAAGGCGAGAAACGCATTACTTATACGTATAATATGAACCTAATGACTATTTTCGAAATATCTCAAAAACGGCTCGAGATATCGAAAAAATAATTTAAAAATCACCCCCATCTCCCCCTGTCTGCTTTTGCCCTTGGTAATCACATACTAAAAATTCAAATCGAAAAGGGCCAAAATGGCCAGACTGATTTTCCATAAATTAAGTCGAGAAATGTGGACATAAGGCGAGAAACGCATTACTTATACGTATAATATGAACCTAATGACTATTTTCGAAATATCTCAAAAACGGCTCGAGATATCGAAAAAATAATTTAAAAATCACCCCCGTCTCCCCCTGTCTGCTTTTGTCCTTGGTAATCACATACTAAAAATTCAAATCGAAAAGGGTCAAAATGGCCAGCCTGATTTTCCATAAATTAAGCCTGATTTTTCATATAGACTTGATATAAGTTAAGTCGAGAAATGTGGGCATAAGGCGAGAAACGTATTACTTATACGTATAATATGACCTTAATGAAAGTACAGCTATGACGGAATAAGTCTACTTTTTTGAAAATTTCTCCAAAACGGCTGAAGATATCGACAAAATAAAAGTACAAATGCCTTGAACATAAAGATCCCTATGTGTTTTTGTCATTTATAACATTATCAATGGCGAAATTAATAATTATAGCGGTGATTTCTTATCGGAAATCAGCACATATTTAGGCTGTGACAGTAACAATTTTGAGATTTTCATATGTTACCGGGTGGGCGTCGGTAGTGGTAGCGTCGGCGTCGGCGATGATGGTGAAGAGAAACGTACAGGTGGTGATTAAATAATGTATATTAACAAGAAGATGAATAATTACAGCTACTAAGTATTGAGAAATACAATATATACACTACTAATTAGAAATATATACAACTGTACATTTTGCCGTCGTTGCGGTTCGAAAGTCTGGGAAGTTGCTTGTTGCTCTAGGTCTCAACCTGCCTACTCCTAGAGGTGCTCTTCGAGATGCGAGTCGATCGAAGATGAAGTTCGAAGCGTGGGTCGCGGGTTTATATCCCTTGAACCGCCGGGGATCCCGTTATTACAAGCCCCACCTCCATGCGTTGGTGGGGCTGCGGTGACAGTTCCCCCCTGCTCCGAGGGATTGCGGTGGGTCAGCAGTTCGATGTCTGCCAGGCGGAGGTAGTGGCGAGCGCGTCGATTCCTCGGTGGGATCCGTAGTGGTCCCGGAGGTTCTTGGGGTGGTGGTACTGGAGGTTCTGGATGTGGTGGTACCGGAGAATCTTGGAGTGGTGGCACTGGGGGTTCTTGGGGTGGTGGTCCCGCAGGTTCTTGGGGTGGTGGTCCCGCAGGTTCTCGGGGTGGTTGGTTTGGAGCTGGCCGGATATCGTGGACATGCACCTTGGCGAGTTCTTGGTTGGCCCTTCGGATCCAGTAGGCATTAGTGCCCGCGAGAGCCTCGATTTCGTAAGGGCCTTCCCATTTCCGGGGCAGTGCACCTACTGCCGGTTGTCGAGATCTTTCCAGAATTCTATCTCCCACTTGGAACTGTGTGCGGGCCGGGCCGTACACTGTGTACCTTGACCGGTATCGGTGTTGATTCCGATGGACCTGTCTAATTCTTTCTTCCCTGGCTTCTCCTTCGTTGGCCACGTGCGGTGCTGGTGCCAGGTGCCAGTCCCCGGGCCTCGGAAGCTCATAGCCCAATAAGGCCATTCCGGGTGTTGTACCCGTGGCGGCGTTCTTCCTCGTTCGTAAATTATATAAAATCATGGGCAACACCTTGTCCCATGCTTGGGAGTTTCCCTCCTCCAGGTGGATTCTTAGTCCTTTCTTGATCTCCTGGTTGCGCCTCTCGACTGGATTGGCTTGGGGGTGATAGATAGGGGTTGTCCAATGATAGGACCCCCATTTCCCCAGTGCGGCGTCCCAGGCGATCGAAGTGAATTGTGGCCCGTTGTCGGTGATAATGGCCTTTGGGTAGCCGAACCGCCCGAATACTTCGTTTTCCAGTGTCTCCACGATGCGGTCAGTGGTGGCTGGATTGACCGGGAATGCCTCTACCCACATGCTAAACAAATCGGTGGCGACCAGTAAGTGACGGTACCCGGTGGTTGTCCGGTTATATGGTCCCATCAGGTCCACCGAAACCACTTCCCAGGGACGGGATGGTTGTCGTGGCCTGACGGTGGCATCCTGCAACGGACCTCTTTTTGACGCGGCGCATCTCCAACAACTGCGGACGTGGTCCCGTGCCTTTTCTTCTACCTTTGGCCAGAAGTACTTGTTGAGGATGGCGCGCGCTGTCTCTTCGGCCCCGGGGTGGCCCGCGGTGGGTGCGTCGTGATAGGCGTACAACACCTCTTCCTGCATATCTAACGGTACAACTAGGAGGTCGCCCCGTTCTGATTGTTTATACAGGTGACCCTCGCGAACGGAGTAAGTTTGGAGTAGGCGGCGTTGTGCAGCCGTGGCGGGTCCCTCTTCCAATATCTGCTCCCACGTTCTCAAGAGGTTGGTAGCGTGCGGGTTGGTCTGCTGACTCTCCTTGATGCGCGTGGCGAGCTCTGCTATCTCTATGTAGGCGGCGGTAGGTGGTTCGGCGTCGTTGTCTGAAGCCGGCGTAACTTCTGGAGGGAGCATGCGTTCCACTGTAACTTCCTCCACGGCGATGTCGGCGGGGTTTCGGGATAGGTGGTCCGGCAGCTCGTTTAGTTGACCGGGGCAGTGCACCACGTCGAACGAGAATTCCTGAAGTTGGAGTGCCCAACGGGTTAGCTTGCTCCTGTCGTCTTTAGTTCTATCCAGCCACAGGAGAGCTCTGCTATCGGTTTTCAACGTGAAGCGACGGTCTTCGAGGTATGGACGGTACCTTTTCGTGGCCCAGACGACCGCCAGACACTCCTGCTCGTTCACGTGGTATCGAGCCTGTGCTTGGTTAAATTTTGCACTGGCGTAACTAATGATGTTCCTCTGTTCGGAACTTGTTTCTTGATATAGGACAGCGGCTATCCCCTTACTACTAGCGTCGGTCTGTAGAACGAATGGTCGCGCAAAGTCCGGGCGACGCAGTTGTAGAGGTTGACTGATGCAACGTTTGATATTTTCGAATGCGTTACTTGCGTCCTTGGTCCATCGGAAGGGGGAGTTCTTCTTTAGGAGCTCGTCGAGTGGGGCTTGTAGTTCCGCGCAGCGAGGCACGTATTCCCGTAGCCAATTCATTAGGCCGAGGAAACTGCGGAGCTGTTTGCGCGACGTTGGTTTTTCGGCGGCGTGGATAGCGTTAATGTGTTCGGGTAGCGGCTCGTTTCCTTCCGACGTGATGGTGTGGCCGAGGTAGGTGATTGACTTGACACCGAAATGGCACTTGGTTGGCGACAGTCGGAGGCGGTGCTGTTGCAGGCGTTCCATGACGAGGTGTAAGTGTTGAAGGTGCTCCTCCCAAGAGTTCGAGTATATGATTATGTCGTCGAGATATACCATCACGAATTTGCGGAGGTAGCCCGGCAGAACTTCTTGCGTCATTAACTTCTGGAAGGTGGAAGGCGCGTTCTTGAGCCCGAAAGGCATCACGCGGAATTGATAAGCCGCTCCGTCGGGCGTAGCGAAAGCGGTGAGAGGTTTCGAATCTTCGGATAGCGGGACTTGCCAGTACCCAGACTTCAGGTCAAGCGTGGAAAATACCTTAGCTGTACCCAGATCTCGTAGCGTCTCGTGAATTAGTGGAAGGTTAGAGCTCTCGTCCCGTGTAAGGGCATTGAGCCTGCGGTAGTCGACGCAGAACCTGGGTTTCCCGTCCTTCTTTTTGACGATGACGATGGGCGAGCTGTAGTCGGAGGTACTGGGTTCTATGATGCGGGCGGACAACATGGATTCCACTTCCTCGGCGATGATACGCTTCTTCTCCGGAGAGCAGCGGTAGGGGGGGAGGCGGAAGGGGGCGTCGCGATGCAGTCGAATTTGGTGGGACGTTGAGGACGTGGTCGAGGGCGTCGCGGCCGGAGTCAGGACGGTGGCGAAGGTGCGCAACAGCTGCTCTAGTTGTGGGAAGAGAGCCCTTGGGAAGCCGTGTTGAATGTCGGTTGTCGGGATTGGTTCCGCGAGAACGATGTCTTCGGTGGGTGCCACCCAGTGCTTTGTTTTGCGGTTCGCTTTGCCCCAGTGCACGCATCCTCTTGCATAGTCGAGCACGGCCTTCTGCTCGCGTAGCCATGGTTGTCCCAGGATGATAGGTGCGATGAGCGAGGGTACGACCAAGAATTCCCCTACTTCTTCCTGTCCTTCCACGTGGTAGTGGAGCTGCGTGACCCCAGAGATGCTGAGCGTCTGCGTCGGGCTGGCTAAGCGGGCGGTCCTGTCGGGATGCGGTTGGATGTGGGTTGCTAACTCGCGGCGGACGAAGTTGCGGGTGGATCCGGAATCCAACAGGGCGCGTTGCTCCTTGCCTGCGATGGTGACGGTGATCATTGGAACGCCGTCGTTGCTTCCGGAACGGATTAGTTGGATGGCCGGGGTCGGTTGTCCCCGGCCGTCTGTCCATTTCCCTGGTCCTGGCGCTGACGGATGACAGGGCAGTCACGATGGAAATGAAATTCCGGGCAGTAATGGCATGGGGGTGCCTCGGACCTCCGCTGTGGTGCTGCGGGCGTGGCGGTTACGGTCTCCTTCGGGATTGCCTTCTGGTCTTCTTCGAATCGAGAAGCGTGTTGGACCAGCTCGAGGATAGTGGTTGCCTTGATACACCGAAGGTAACTTCTGACGCGTGGGTGTGTAAGTTCCTTCAGCAGGTCAAGGTGTTGGTTGACGTTGAGGCGTAACCTTTTCGCAATTTGTGCCTTCCGCTGGAGGAAGGCTTGGCACGTCTCTGATTTCTGCTCCCGCGATAGGAACTCTGCTTGTAGCTTTCCCCTGGCTCGCTCTGTGTCGTATTGGTCGCTGAGGATGGATTTGAAGTCATCGTACGTGAGGTCGAACGGCTCGAAGGTTTTCCACCATTTGACGGCTTCGCCCTTCAGGTGGTCGGTGGCGACTTTGAGTTTCTCCGTGTCTCCGTCTTGGGGCGATTTCTTTTCGAGGTCTGCGAGGAACTTAGCAGGGTCGTCAAGGGTTTCTCCACTGAAGGTGGGCAGCTCCGGTTTGTTGGTCTGCAGTTGTTGTAGAGCGGTGATGATGGTTTTGATGGGATCTTCCTTGAGTAGTTTCGGTTGGGCGCCACTGGACTTTGTATCCGGGTCCAGGCCGGAGTTGGTGGGGGTTTCTGACTCCATGCTGCGGGTCGTCATGGGCATTATTGAGTGGACTGCTGTTGGCTCGGCTGGCTGTGGAGGGTTGCGGGTTCTTGAGCGCGATGCTTCGGTGGTGGCCCCACGTTGGGCGCCAATTGTTACCGGGTGGGCGTCGGTAGTGGTAGCGTCGGCGATGATGGTGAAGAGAAACGTACAGGTGGTGATTAAATAATGTATATTAACAAGAAGATGAATAATTACAGCTACTAAGTATTGAGAAATACAATATATACACTACTAATTAGAAATATATACAACTGTACATTTTGCCGTCGTTGCGGTTCGAAAGTCTGGGAAGTTGCTTGTTGCTCTAGGTCTCAACCTGCCTACTCCTAGAGGTGCTCTTCGAGATGCGAGTCGATCGAAGATGAAGTTCGAAGCGTGGGTCGCGGGTTTATATCCCTTGAACCGCCGGGGATCCCGTTATTACAAGCCCCACCTCCATGCGTTGGTGGGGCTGCGGTGACACATAGATCGTTCTGGATGCGGTCCGTGCATAATTACTATACCTAGTAGCATTACCTCATTTCAGTTAGTGTGGAAGTTTCATTCCGGAGAGGAGTTCGTCAATAGGCCCAGTCAATAAACTTTACCGCTTTAAGATGGAGAAGTTTCTTATTGTAAAAGATACTACTAGCAAAGTGAGACGTTTCAATTTAAGTGGTCGCATTTTGGACTTTAAAGTAAAGCCTGTTCCTGAAGGTGCCGAACCGATACAATGGATAAAAGACGCCATAGCACAGCTTGTTAATAAGGGTACAGAAGGTTTGTCTCCACATGACATGGTGGGTTTTTCCTTCTGCTCTAAGGATTTCAAGAATGGTGAGGGATGGATACGGTTTCAACCTGCTGGCGAGATCACTATTGGCGATATTTGGAATACAATATCATCCATTTATCAGTCTAATTCTAAAGGCTTAAACACCGAAACCTTTTGTTTTCGTGTAACATCCGTACATTTACCATTCGGTTCCGGGAGAGTACAAAAGTTTAATAATTTTGAAGAAGAATGTGGTGCAAGGCAAGGCATTGTAGTAATCAACAATATCGATAATTTATGCCTGCCGCGGGCAATAGTTGTAGCTATTGCTTATATTAATCGTGATCCCGACTATAGACAGATCAGACGAAATATACAGAAAATACAGGAGCAGAGAACCATACAATTATTAAAGGATAGCAACATCACGATACCTGAAACTGGGTCGGGTATACCACAGCTGCAATATTTTCAAGAGTTTCTGCAAGGATATAAATTAACTGTATATCTTTATGGAAACAAAGGCCGCGACGTCATATTCGAGGGTGAAGATGCAAAGAAACATATTAATCTACTGTATCACGATGGCCACTATAATGTGATAACATCTTTAACAGCCGCATTTGCGTGCAGCTATTATTGCGAAGAGTGTCACATCCCTTTTAATAACAGAAACGATCATAGGTGCGGAGGTACGTGTGCGGCATGTCAGCAGACTCCATCATGTTCTAAAGAAGGGCAAAACAAAATTAATTGTGAAGCATGTAAAAGAGCTTTTCGGGGTCAAAAGTGTTTTGACAATCACAAGATACATAATATTTGTTCTGAAATTAGACGTTGTGAAAAATGTTTTGCTATATACCGCAACACCAGGAAGCATACTTGTGATGAAGTGTTTTGTAAAACGTGTAACGGACATGTAGAGAGAGACCATCTGTGTTATATGAGAATAGATAAAGGATCGCCGAAATTAGCAAACACATTGTTTGTTTTTTACGATTTGGAAACCAGGCAAGAGACAAAATTGGAAGATGACAGCTTCTTACATCAGCCCAATCTCTGTGTGTTTGTACAGTGCTGTGACAAGTGTATAAATGAGGAGAAACTTTATTTTTGCCAAAAGTGCGGTTTTCGACAAAAGATATTGACTGAAAATGTAATAGCCACTTTTATGGGACATATATTAAACATGCGAAAGAAATTCAAAAACGTTACCGTTATCGCTCATAACGGTGGTGGATTCGACCACCAATTTATATTGAATCATATTTTGACTCAAACGGATCTCGTACCTGAGCTGATAATGAGAGGTACAAAACTAGTGTCAATGTTTCTAGATAACGTTAAATTTCTGGATTCGTTAAATTACTTTCAAATGGCACTAAGTAAGCTACCTAAAGTGTTCGGTCTGACGGACATAAAGAAAGGTTATTTTCCGCACTTGTTTAACACGATAGAACACCAAAACTATATAGGTCCAATACCGGCCTTAGAAACTTTCGAACCAGATAACCTCAAGTGTAATGATAGGGAAGCATTGTTAGCATGGTACGAAGGAAAGGTAGCGGAAAATTATATATTTGACTTTAAGAAAGAGTTTGTAGAATATTGCGTATACGATGTGCAGATATTAGCACAGTCATGTCTTAAATTTAGACAACTTATGATAAAGGAGGGCAACGTCTGTCCATTTACCGAAAGCGTCACGTTACCGAGCGCGTGTAATAAAATATTTCGTCGAAATTTTTTAAAACCAAATACTATAGGACTCATACCGAAAGGTGGCTACAGGCAATGTGACAACCAATCGAAGATAGCTACACAGTGGTTATTATTGGAAGAACGCAAGCGCCGAATTAATATAACACATTCGGTTAAACAGAAAGAAGCCAGAGTTGGGGGTGTAAAAGTTGACGGTTTTTGTGCCGAAACTAATGAGGTCTTTGAATTCTACGGCTGTTATTATCATGGTTGCCCTAGATGTTTCAAGTATGTAAGAAATACACCTTTAACAGATACTACAATAGAGACGCTGGAGTATCGTTATGAGGCTACTTTAGCGAAATCAAGTAGAATAAAAGAATTAGGATACACTGTTGTCGAAATGTGGGAGTGTGACTTTAGGCGTCTTATGACAGACGAAATGTTAAATTATGCAGAAGCACACCCGTTAATGTTACATTTACCTCTAAATCCTAGAGAGGCATTTTATGGCGGACGAACAGGAAATGCAAAATCTTTTTATAAGGCAAAGGAAGATGAAGAAATAAAATATATCGATTTTACATCTCTGTATCCGTATGTTAACAAATACGGCAAATACCCCATAGGCCATCCCACAGTACATATAGGAGAAGAATGCAGTAAATTAAAGCTTGAAACGACAGAGGGGCTAATTAAGTGTAAAATACTACCTCCACATTTATTATTTCATCCAGTGCTACCTGTAAAAATGAACAACAAATTAATGTTTGTGCTTTGTCGTTCGTGTGGCGAAAGTTTCAATCAAGAGCCCTGTGAACATAGTGATGATGAACGATCACTGACAGGTACATGGGTAATCGATGAAGTTAGAAAGGCGATCGAGAAAGGTTACAAAATATTGGAAACGTATGAAATATGGCAATACAAAACCGACCAGTATAATAAAGACACTAAAACAGGAGGATTATTTAACGAGTATATTAATAAATTTGTGGGTATTAAACAGCAAAGTTCAGGGTGGCCGTATTATTGCGATACACCAGAGAAGAAGGATAATTATGTCAAAGAATATTTTGAAGCAGAAGGTGTTCGACTTGACCCTGTGAAGATTGAAAGGAACCCCGGGTTACGTCAATTAGGGAAAGCGGTTATTACTTCGTTTTGGGGAAAGCTGGGACAACGTGAGAACCAAAGCAAGACCAGTATAGTACGAGAGCCTGGAGAATTCTACAATATGATGACTAACCCTTCAATTAACATTAATTCGGTTTTACCGATTAATGAAGATGCTTTACTCGTTAATTGGGAATCAAAAGAAGAAGCTTACAGTCCTCTGTCCACGGTAAATGTTGTACTTGCAGCGTACACGACAGCCCAGGCACGGTTAAAATTGTACGAATATTTGGAAAGATTGGAAGATAGGGTTCTCTATTACGATACAGACTCTATAATCTACGTATCAGCTCCGGAGCAGTACGATCCACCACTCGGTCAATTCTTGGGAGAGTTAACAGACGAGTTAGAAGATGAAGGTGCCGGGAGTTACATAAAAGAATTTGTATCAGGCGGGCCAAAAAATTATGCATATAAGGCATGGTCCACCTCTAAAGAATGTGATGTGACGGTATGTAAAGTTAAAGGAATATCTTTAACATATAAAACCTCACAAATCATTAACTTCGACAAAATAATGAAAATGGTCTTAGAAGATGAAGAAGTAGAGCCCATTCCGATAACATCTAAACTTATAAAACGCACATCAGAACATAATGTATTAACTATCAACACCACTAAACTCTACCGGCCAAACTCCACAAAGAGACGCTTTTCTACCGACGGTTCTTCATATCCGTATGGCTTTAAGAAGCATATACAAAATACCTAATATAATGGGTGCATAAATATGTAAAGTTAATTATAATTTTTGTAACTTATACTACAACTTGTATGTCACTAATATAGTTTATTGTTTAAATAAGTACCTATTTAATTACGTAACAAATGTAATATATTCTGTAAACAAATAAATAAATACATAAGTTATTAGCTGTTTTTATATTTCTATCGAATGGTTGCATATGATTGGCCCTCGGCTAAAAGATAAACTTCCAGAATAAACATTCAAAAAGATGTAATTTATAAATCAGAAATATTTTGCATTCGTTCCGACCATAGCCTTACGGCTGTTGAACGTTTATTTGAATTTTTTTATTTTTTTTGGGTTTGGAGAATTTATGGGCATCCATTGTTGCGATTGACGTTTCGTTTCGGGCGAGTCATATTGAACCCAGGTCTCATCAGTAGATATATAATGTTACTCCTAATCCACTTTGACCTCCAGCTTCTCGAAACCGCTTTCAAGGTTACTAATGCACGCTGGGGTTGAGCCCCAAACTTATACAGTGTCACCACTAAATCCACTTTAACCTCCAGCTCCTCGAAACCGCTTTGCAACAGGGGTCTGTTCCGTTTTCAACAGGGTCTGTTCTGTTTTCAACAGGGTCTGTTCTGTTTTCAACAGGGGTCTGTTCTGTTTTCAACAGGGTCTGTTCTGTTTTCAACAGGGGTCTGTTCTGTTTTCAACAGGGTCTGTTCTGTTTTCAACAGGGGTCTGTTCTGTTTTCAACAGGGGTCTGTTCTGTTTTCAACAGGGGTCTGTTCCGTTTGAACAGGGGTCTGATTGTAAAGCCGTTGAATCTGATGAGGGGCTTCGGCAGCTATATAATACCATGAAGAGGTACTTGAAACTTTAGTAGCGCATCAACCCGTACAACAGGTAGCCCCTCATCAGATTCAACGGCTTTACAATCAGACCCCTGTTCAAACGGAACAGACCCCTGTTGAAAACAGAACAGACCCCTGTTGAAAACAGAACAGACCCCTGTTGAAAACAGAACAGACCCTGTTGAAAACAGAACAGACCCCCGTTGAAAACAGAACAGACCCCTGTTGAAAACAGAACAGACCCTGTTGAAAACAGAACAGACCCCTGTTGAAAACAGAACAGACCCTGTTGAAAACAGAACAGACCCTGTTGAAAACAGAACAGACCCCTGTTGAAAACAGAACAGACCCTGTTGAAAACAGAACAGACCCTGTTGAAAACGGAACAGACCCCTGTTGCAAAGCGGTTTCGAGGAGCTGGAGGTCAAAGTGGATTTAGTGGTGACACTGTATAAGTTTGGGGCTCAACCCCAGCGTGCATTAGTAACCTTGAAAGCGGTTTCGAGAAGCTGGAGGTCAAAGTGGATTAGGAGTAACATTATATATCTACTGATGAGACCTGGGTTCAATATGACTCGCCCGAAACGAAACGTCAATCGCAACAATGGATGCCCATAAATTCTCCAAACCCAAAAAAAATAAAAAAATTCAAATAAACGTTCAACAGCCGTAAGGCTATGGTCGGAACGAATGCAAAATATTTCTGATTTATAAATTACATCTTTTTGAATGTTTATTCTGGAAGTTTATCTTTTAGCCGAGGGCCAATCATATGCAACCATTCGATAGAAATATAAAAACAGCTAATAACTTATGTATTTATTTATTTGTTTACAGAATATATTACATTTGTTACGTAATTAAATAGGTACTTATTTAAACAATAAACTATATTAGTGACATACAAGTTGTAGTATAAGTTACAAAAATTATAATTAACTTTACATATTTATGCACCCATTATATTAGGTATTTTGTATATGCTTCTTAAAGCCATACGGATATGAAGAACCGTCGGTAGAAAAGCGTCTCTTTGTGGAGTTTGGCCGGTAGAGTTTAGTGGTGTTGATAGTTAATACATTATGTTCTGATGTGCGTTTTATAAGTTTAGATGTTATCGGAATGGGCTCTACTTCTTCATCTTCTAAGACCATTTTCATTATTTTGTCGAAGTTAATGATTTGTGAGGTTTTATATGTTAAAGATATTCCTTTAACTTTACATACCGTCACATCACATTCTTTAGAGGTGGACCATGCCTTATATGCATAATTTTTTGGCCCGCCTGATACAAATTCTTTTATGTAACTCCCGGCACCTTCATCTTCTAACTCGTCTGTTAACTCTCCCAAGAATTGACCGAGTGGTGGATCGTACTGCTCCGGAGCTGATACGTAGATTATAGAGTCTGTATCGTAATAGAGAACCCTATCTTCCAATCTTTCCAAATATTCGTACAATTTTAACCGTGCCTGGGCTGTCGTGTACGCTGCAAGTACAACATTTACCGTGGACAGAGGACTGTAAGCTTCTTCTTTTGATTCCCAATTAACGAGTAAAGCATCTTCATTAATCGGTAAAACCGAATTAATGTTAATTGAAGGGTTAGTCATCATATTGTAGAATTCTCCAGGCTCTCGTACTATACTGGTCTTGCTTTGGTTCTCACGTTGTCCCAGCTTTCCCCAAAACGAAGTAATAACCGCTTTCCCTAATTGACGTAACCCGGGGTTCCTTTCAATCTTCACAGGGTCAAGTCGAACACCTTCTGCTTCAAAATATTCGTTGACATAATTATCCTTCTTCTCTGGTGTATCGCAATAATACGGCCACCCTGAACTTTGCTGTTTAATACCCACAAATTTATTAATATACTCGTTAAATAATCCTCCTGTTTTAGTGTCTTTATTATACTGGTCGGTTTTGTATTGCCATATTTCATACGTTTCCAATATTTTGTAACCTTTCTCGATCGCCTTTCTAACTTCATCGATTACCCATGTACCTGTCAGTGATCGTTCATCATCACTATGTTCACAGGGCTCTTGATTGAAACTTTCGCCACACGAACGACAAAGCACAAACATTAATTTGTTGTTCATTTTTACAGGTAGCACTGGATGAAATAATAAATGTGGAGGTAGTATTTTACACTTAATTAGCCCCTCTGTCGTTTCAAGCTTTAATTTACTGCATTCATCTCCTATATGTACTGTGGGATGGCCTATGGGGTATTTGCCGTATTTGTTAACATACGGATACAGAGATGTAAAATCGATATATTTTATTTCTTCATCTTCCTTTGCCTTATAAAAGATTTTGCATTTCCTGTTCGTCCGCCATAAAATGCCTCTCTAGGATTTAGAGGTAAATGTAACATTAACGGGTGTGCTTCTGCATAATTTAACATTTCGTCTGTCATAAGACGCCTAAAGTCACACTCCCACATTTCGACAACAGTGTATCCTAATTCTTTTATTCTACTTGATTTCGCTAAAGTAGCCTCATAACGATACTCCAGCGTCTCTATTGTAGTATCTGTTAAAGGTGTATTTCTTACATACTTGAAACATCTAGGGCAACCATGATAATAACAGCCGTAGAATTCAAAGACCTCATTAGTTTCGGCACAAAAACCGTCAACTTTTACACCCCCAACTCTGGCTTCTTTCTGTTTAACCGAATGTGTTATATTAATTCGGCGCTTGCGTTCTTCCAATAATAACCACTGTGTAGCTATCTTCGATTGGTTGTCACATTGCCTGTAGCCACCTTTCGGTATGAGTCCTATAGTATTTGGTTTTAAAAAATTTCGACGAAATATTTTATTACACGCGCTCGGTAACGTGACGCTTTCGGTAAATGGACAGACGTTGCCCTCCTTTATCATAAGTTGTCTAAATTTAAGACATGACTGTGCTAATATCTGCACATCGTATACGCAATATTCTACAAACTCTTTCTTAAAGTCAAATATATAATTTTCCGCTACCTTTCCTTCGTACCATGCTAACAATGCTTCCCTATCATTACACTTGAGGTTATCTGGTTCGAAAGTTTCTAAGGCCGGTATTGGACCTATATAGTTTTGGTGTTCTATCGTGTTAAACAAGTGCGGAAAATAACCTTTCTTTATGTCCGTCAGACCGAACACTTTAGGTAGCTTACTTAGTGCCATTTGAAAGTAATTTAACGAATCCAGAAATTTAACGTTATCTAGAAACATTGACACTAGTTTTGTACCTCTCATTATCAGCTCAGGTACGAGATCCGTTTGAGTCAAAATATGATTCAATATAAATTGGTGGTCGAATCCACCACCGTTATGAGCGATAACGGTAACGTTTTTGAATTTCTTTCGCATGTTTAATATATGTCCCATAAAAGTGGCTATTACATTTTCAGTCAATATCTTTTGTCGAAAACCGCACTTTTGGCAAAAATAAAGTTTCTCCTCATTTATACACTTGTCACAGCACTGTACAAACACACAGAGATTGGGCTGATGTAAGAAGCTGTCATCTTCCAATTTTGTCTCTTGCCTGGTTTCCAAATCGTAAAAAACAAACAATGTGTTTGCTAATTTCGGCGATCCTTTATCTATTCTCATATAACACAGATGGTCTCTCTCTACATGTCCGTTACACGTTTTACAAAACACTTCATCACAAGTATGCTTCCTGGTGTTGCGGTATATAGCAAAACATTTTTCACAACGTCTAATTTCAGAACAAATATTATGTATCTTGTGATTGTCAAAACACTTTTGACCCCGAAAAGCTCTTTTACATGCTTCACAATTAATTTTGTTTTGCCCTTCTTTAGAACATGATGGAGTCTGCTGACATGCCGCACACGTACCTCCGCACCTATGATCGTTTCTGTTATTAAAAGGGATGTGACACTCTTCGCAATAATAGCTGCACGCAAATGCGGCTGTTAAAGATGTTATCACATTATAGTGGCCATCGTGATACAGTAGATTAATATGTTTCTTTGCATCTTCACCCTCGAATATGACGTCGCGGCCTTTGTTTCCATAAAGATATACAGTTAATTTATATCCTTGCAGAAACTCTTGAAAATATTGCAGCTGTGGTATACCCGACCCAGTTTCAGGTATCGTGATGTTGCTATCCTTTAATAATTGTATGGTTCTCTGCTCCTGTATTTTCTGTATATTTCGTCTGATCTGTCTATAGTCGGGATCACGATTAATATAAGCAATAGCTACAACTATTGCCCGCGGCAGGCATAAATTATCGATATTGTTGATTACTACAATGCCTTGCCTTGCACCACATTCTTCTTCAAAATTATTAAACTTTTGTACTCTCCCGGAACCGAATGGTAAATGTACGGATGTTACACGAAAACAAAAGGTTTCGGTGTTTAAGCCTTTAGAATTAGACTGATAAATGGATGATATTGTATTCCAAATATCGCCAATAGTGATCTCGCCAGCAGGTTGAAACCGTATCCATCCCTCACCATTCTTGAAATCCTTAGAGCAGAAGGAAAAACCCACCATGTCATGTGGAGACAAACCTTCTGTACCCTTATTAACAAGCTGTGCTATGGCGTCTTTTATCCATTGTATCGGTTCGGCACCTTCAGGAACAGGCTTTACTTTAAAGTCCAAAATGCGACCACTTAAATTGAAACGTCTCACTTTGCTAGTAGTATCTTTTACAATAAGAAACTTCTCCATCTTAAAGCGGTAAAGTTTATTGACTGGGCCTATTGACGAACTCCTCTCCGGAATGAAACTTCCACACTAACTGAAATGAGGTAATGCTACTAGGTATAGTAATTATGCACGGACCGCATCCAGAACGATCTATGAAAATCTCAAAATTGTTACTGTCACAGCCTAAATATGTGCTGATTTCCGATAAGAAATCACCGCTATAATTATTAATTTCGCCATTGATAATGTTATAAATGACAAAAACACATAGGGATCTTTATGTTCAAGGCATTTGTACTTTTATTTTGTCGATATCTTCAGCCGTTTTGGAGAAATTTTCAAAAAAGTAGACTTATTCCGTCATAGCTGTACTTTCATTAAGGTCATATTATACGTATAAGTAATACGTTTCTCGCCTTATGCCCACATTTCTCGACTTAACTTATATCAAGTCTATATGAAAAATCAGGCTTAATTTATGGAAAATCAGGCTGGCCATTTTGACCCTTTTCGATTTGAATTTTTAGTATGTGATTACCAAGGACAAAAGCAGACAGGGGGAGACGGGGGTGATTTTTAAATTATTTTTTCGATATCTCGAGCCGTTTTTGAGATATTTCGAAAATAGTCATTAGGTTCATATTATACGTATAAGTAATGCGTTTCTCGCCTTATGTCCACATTTCTCGACTTAATTTATGGAAAATCAGTCTGGCCATTTTGGCCCTTTTCGATTTGAATTTTTAGTATGTGATTACCAAGGGCAAAAGCAGACAGGGGGAGATGGGGGTGATTTTTAAATTATTTTTTCGATATCTCGAGCCGTTTTTGAGATATTTCGAAAATAGTCATTAGGTTCATATTATACGTATAAGTAATGCGTTTCTCGCCTTATGTCCACATTTCTCGACTTAATTTATGGAAAATCAGTCTGGCCATTTTGGCCCTTTTCGATTTGAATTTTTAGTATGTGATTACCAAGGACAAAAGCAGACAAGGGGAGATGGGGGTGATTTTTAAATTATTTTTTCGATATCTCGAGCCGTTTTTGAGATATTTCGAAAATAGTCATTAGGTTCATATTATACGTATAAGTAATGCGTTTCTCGCCTTATGTCCACATTCCTCGACTTAATTTATGGAAAATCAGTCTGGCCATTTTGGCCCTTTTCGATTTGAATTTTTAGTATGTGATTACCAAGGACAAAAGCAGACAGGGGGAGATGGGGGTGATTTTTAAATTATTTTTTCGATATCTCGAGCCGTTTTTGAGATATTTCGAAAATAGTCATTAGGTTCATATTATACGTATAAGTAATGCGTTTCTCGCCTTATGTCCACATTCCTCGACTTAATTTATGGAAAATCAGTCTGGCCATTTTGGCCCTTTTCGATTTGAATTTTTAGTATGTGATTACCAAGGACAAAAACAGACAGGGGGAGATGGGGGTGATTTTTAGATTATTTTTTCGATATCTCGAGCCGTTTTTGAGATATTTCGAAAATAGTCATTAGGTTCATATTATACGTATAAGTAATGCGTTTCTCGCCTTATGCCCACATTTCTCTACTTAATTTATGGAAAATCAGTCTGGCCATTTTGGCCCTTTTCGATTTGAATTTTTAGTATGTGATTACCAAGGACAAAAGCAGACAGGGGGAGATGGGGGTGATTTTTAAATTATTTTTTCGATATCTCGAGCCGTTTTTGAGATATTTCGAAAATAGTCATTAGGTTCATATTATACGTATAAGTAATGCGTTTCTCGCCTTATGTCCACATTTCTCGACTTAATTTATGGAAAATCAGTCTGGCCATTTTGGCCCTTTTCGATTTGAATTTTTAGTATGTGATTACCAAGGACAAAAACAGACAGGGGGAGATGGGGGTGATTTTTAGATTATTTTTTCGATATCTCGAGCCGTTTTTGAGATATTTCGAAAATAGTCATTAGGTTCATATTATACGTATAAGTAATGCGTTTCTCGCCTTATGCCCACATTTCTCTACTTAATTTATGGAAAATCAGTCTGGCCATTTTGGCCCTTTTCGATTTGAATTTTTAGTATGTGATTACCAAGGACAAAAGCAGACAGGGGGAGATGGGGGTGATTTTTAAATTATTTTTTCGATATCTCGAGCCGTTTTTGAGATATTTCGAAAATAGTCATTAGGTTCATATTATACGTATAAGTAATGCGTTTCTCGCCTTATGTCCACATTTCTCGACTTAATTTATGGAAAATCAGTCTGGCCATTTTGGCCCTTTTCGATTTGAATTTTTAGTATGTGATTACCAAGGACAAAAACAGACAGGGGGAGATGGGGGTGATTTTTAGATTATTTTTTCGATATCTCGAGCCGTTTTTGAGATATTTCGAAAATAGTCATTAGGTTCATATTATACGTATAAGTAATGCGTTTCTCGCCTTATGCCCACATTTCTCTACTTAATTTATGGAAAATCAGTCTGGCCATTTTGGCCCTTTTCGATTTGAATTTTTAGTATGTGATTACCAAGGACAAAAGCAGACAGGGGGAGATGGGGGTGATTTTTAAATTATTTTTTCGATATCTCGAGCCGTTTTTGAGATATTTCGAAAATAGTCATTAGGTTCATATTATACGTATAAGTAATGCGTTTCTCGCCTTAATTATGTCCACATTCCTCGACTTAATTTATGGAAAATCAGTCTGGCCATTTTGGCCCTTTTCGATTTGAATTTTTAGTATGTGATTACCAAGGACAAAAGCAGACAAGGGGAGATGGGGGTGATTTTTAAATTATTTTTTCGATATCTCGAGCCGTTTTTGAGATATTTCGAAAATAGTCATTAGGTTCATATTATACGTATAAGTAATGCGTTTCTCGCCTTATGTCCACATTTCTCGACTTAATTTATGGAAAATCAGTCTGGCCATTTTGGCCCTTTTCGATTTGAATTTTTAGTATGTGATTACCAAGGGCAAAAGCAGACAGGGGGAGATGGGGGTGATTTTTAAATTATTTTTTCGATATCTCGAGCCGTTTTTGAGATATTTCGAAAATAGTCATTAGGTTCATATTATACGTATAAGTAATGCGTTTCTCGCCTTATGTCCACATTTCTCGACTTAATTTATGGAAAATCAGTCTGGCCATTTTGGCCCTTTTCGATTTGAATTTTTAGTATGTGATTACCAAGGACAAAAGCAGACAAGGGGAGATGGGGGTGATTTTTAAATTATTTTTTCGATATCTCGAGCCGTTTTTGAGATATTTCGAAAATAGTCATTAGGTTCATATTATACGTATAAGTAATGCGTTTCTCGCCTTATGTCCACATTCCTCGACTTAATTTATGGAAAATCAGTCTGGCCATTTTGGCCCTTTTCGATTTGAATTTTTAGTATGTGATTACCAAGGACAAAAGCAGACAGGGGGAGATGGGGGTGATTTTTAAATTATTTTTTCGATATCTCGAGCCGTTTTTGAGATATTTCGAAAATAGTCATTAGGTTCATATTATACGTATAAGTAATGCGTTTCTCGCCTTATGTCCACATTCCTCGACTTAATTTATGGAAAATCAGTCTGGCCATTTTGGCCCTTTTCGATTTGAATTTTTAGTATGTGATTACCAAGGACAAAAACAGACAGGGGGAGATGGGGGTGATTTTTAGATTATTTTTTCGATATCTCGAGCCGTTTTTGAGATATTTCGAAAATAGTCATTAGGTTCATATTATACGTATAAGTAATGCGTTTCTCGCCTTATGCCCACATTTCTCTACTTAATTTATGGAAAATCAGTCTGGCCATTTTGGCCCTTTTCGATTTGAATTTTTAGTATGTGATTACCAAGGACAAAAGCAGACAGGGGGAGATGGGGGTGATTTTTAAATTATTTTTTCGATATCTCGAGCCGTTTTTGAGATATTTCGAAAATAGTCATTAGGTTCATATTATACGTATAAGTAATGCGTTTCTCGCCTTATGTCCACATTTCTCGACTTAATTTATGGAAAATCAGTCTGGCCATTTTGGCCCTTTTCGATTTGAATTTTTAGTATGTGATTACCAAGGACAAAAACAGACAGGGGGAAATGGGGGTGATTTTTAGATTATTTTTTCGATATCTCGAGCCGTTTTTGAGATATTTCGAAAATAGTCATTAGGTTCATATTATACGTATAAGTAATGCGTTTCTCGCCTTATGCCCACATTTCTCTACTTAATTTATGGAAAATCAGTCTGGCCATTTTGGCCCTTTTCGATTTGAATTTTTAGTATGTGATTACCAAGGACAAAAGCAGACAGGGGGAGATGGGGGTGATTTTTAAATTATTTTTTCGATATCTCGAGCCGTTTTTGAGATATTTCGAAAATAGTCATTAGGTTCATATTATACGTATAAGTAATGCGTTTCTCGCCTTATGTCCACATTTCTCGACTTAATTTATGGAAAATCAGTCTGGCCATTTTGGCCCTTTTCGATTTGAATTTTTAGTATGTGATTACCAAGGACAAAAACAGACAGGGGGAGATGGGGGTGATTTTTAGATTATTTTTTCGATATCTCGAGCCGTTTTTGAGATATTTCGAAAATAGTCATTAGGTTCATATTATACGTATAAGTAATGCGTTTCTCGCCTTATGCCCACATTTCTCTACTTAATTTATGGAAAATCAGTCTGGCCATTTTGGCCCTTTTCGATTTGAATTTTTAGTATGTGATTACCAAGGACAAAAGCAGACAGGGGGAGATGGGGGTGATTTTTAAATTATTTTTTCGATATCTCGAGCCGTTTTTGAGATATTTCGAAAATAGTCATTAGGTTCATATTATACGTATAAGTAATGCGTTTCTCGCCTTATGTCCACATTCCTCGACTTAATTTATGGAAAATCAGTCTGGCCATTTTGGCCCTTTTCGATTTGAATTTTTAGTATGTGATTACCAAGGACAAAAGCAGACAGGGGGAGACGGGGGTGATTTTTAGATTATTTTTTCGATAACTCGAACCGTTTTTGAGATATTTCGAAAACAGTCATTAGGTCCATATTATACGTATAAGTAATGCGTTTCTCGCCTTATGCCCGTATTTCTTATACGTCTTTGCTTATCACGATTACTAATAACAAAAGGAGGTAGAGTGGGGGCGAGTGACTTTTTCCAAATATACAAGGTCCTTTTTTTTTATAGTGTTCAACTTTAAATTGGTCATTTACCAAAGTAGCGGTAGCTCAGTGCGTTTTATGGCTCGCCCATAACGACCGACCGCTGTTCGAGTCCCGCTTTACGCAAAACTTTTTTTCCAGCAGTCACGGCCATCAAAGGATACCCGGGCCCAGAAAATTCACACCTTTAAAACTTTCCCACGCCCCACAAAAAGTTCCCACGGTCCAGAGTGCCCCACACGGGCGGCAAACATCAAAGGATACCGCCCCACAAAAAAGTTCCCACAGTCCAGAGTGCCCCACACGGGCGGCAAACATCAAAGGATACCGCCCCACAAAAAAGTTCCCACGGTCCAGAGTGCCCCACACGGGCGGCAAACATCAAAGGATACCGCCCCACAAAAAAGTTCCCACGGTCCAGAGTGCCCCACACGGGCGGCAAACATCAAAGGATACCGCCCCACAAAAAAGTTCCCACGGTCCCGGTCCCGAGTGCCCCATCCCACACGGGCGGCAAACATCAAAGGATACCGCCCCACAAAAAAGTTCCCACGGTCTTCAAAATTTTCCCAGGCCAGAGTGCCCCAATACCTACTGAGTTTCTTGTCTCAAATGTAAACCCTCAACCATTCATCCCGTTATAGGCAATCTACCAAAACAAAGAGTACCTAACACCTAACTGTCCATTTGCTGTAACCTGTGTCGATTTTGCTGGACTGTTTATTTTAAAAAACAAGAGTGGTCATAGTGCCGAATGTCTAAAAGGATATTCCATGTCTCTTTGTGTGCTCCTCCATTAAGGTAATGGACTGTAAAAGTTGTTAGTGATTTAACCACAGATGCGTTTCTAACGGTTAAACGGCCCTCAAACAATTTATATTCATGCGGGTGAAGCCAAATTTTCAGATAATGGCACAACATTTGTCGGGACCAAGAGAAAACTTTCAGACGTACAGAACTATTTGGTAAAAGATAAGCAATGTATTGTAGACTTTTGTAGTAGCTTTAGTATTAAATGGAACTTTATTCCACCCCAAAGTCTCCATTTTAGAGGCTTACCGGAATCCAGTAGGTATTAAATCGGTGAAATCAAATTATTGCGTGTAGGCAAAGATGTACGCTATTCACATTCGAAGAATTTTATACACTTTGCCTGCAGGTAGAAGCGATAGTTAATTCCCGCCGTCTCCCCAAATTTCATTCCGATCCCAATAATCCAACAGATGAAAAAAGGGTTCTGGAAAAGGCGGTCTCGGTCCTCAGTTACAGTTTCGAGCAAAATGGAATACGCCTCAACAGAATTTCGCAGTGGGAGATCTGATCCTAATAAAAAAAACGGAAACCTCCCACCACTTGGGAAAAATAATCGAGGAGCATCCTGGAGAAGATTACGTCACGCGCGTTTGTACGGTGAAGGAACATGTAATTATGTAGGCTGCCGGGGGTAACTGATGAGTAATGATGATGGTGAAAACCTAGAAATTTAGTGCGGAAATGTGGGTACTAAACAAAAGAATGTATGTGAGAACTTTTTTTTGTTGCTTTAATGATTGATATATTGTTAAATTAGTTAATCTTTGTATTGCGTATTCAATCTTGTGTATTTTCACACCATGTAACATCCACGTGTATTATAGTATTATGTTATGATGTATCTAGATAATATTTGGTTTCATGCTTATTGTATCATGTTATTATGTAAGTTTATGTTTGTTTTCGTGTTCACAATGTTCGAATTTCATGTAACTGATGTTGAATTTGCATAGTTCAAGGCGGGGGGGAGAATGGACAAATTCTTACATATTTTTATATATATTTACATATTAAAATTAAAAGTTATTTGACTGTCTTCTTATAAGTAAAATGTATTTTTAAAGGCAAAATAGTCAATTATATATATATAAAACTTTATTTAAAAATGCACAAATATTTCGGTATCGATTGATGCCTTCGTCAGTGTGACATTAAAAATATTGAATTATACCTACTATAAATTTTCGAGTAATGAATTATAAACAGAAGGGAGGCCGTGTAAATCTTGCTTGCTGTTGCAAACAGTATCACTGGAAATTTTTATATACATCATTTCCAAAAGTAATCTTTTTTGATAATTATTTTCTATATCCAAAATTTTAGTACTATTGTAATCGAAGGAATGTTTATTTTCATGTGAGTGTTTAGCCAAAGCAGTACTTATTATTACATATTATTATACATATTTTCGGAAAGCTATAGTTGGCCATCCGATTTTATTGCCTACCTTCAAGAAGGCTATACAAAAATGTATCTTTTCTCTAATCACTCCTTAATTCACGGTTAATAAAAACAATCAGTTATTTTCAATCCATTACGTCGCGTCGTTTCTCCACAACTAATGTACCGTTACTCTAATCACGATCATTTCCGTAGGGTATAACGTTTTGGAATTTCCGATTATACGGACATGGGTCAAAAAGTGCCGGGCCCATCCACTAGATGGCGGCTCTAACGAAATATCCATAGGTATGAGATTTCAATAGTGCCAACCTTCAAAAGATATATATCAAAATTTCACGACAATCGGATGTTTAGTTGTTACAGTGATTAAAGCGACACTACTTTTGTCATTTCACAAACAATGGATTCAAAGTAATTTTGTGTGTTGATTAATCATTGTTTTTTAATGGGAAAAAACCACGTTCAAGCTGAGCAATGGCTTCAGAAGTGTTAACCAGCCCCTGCTCCTATTGTTTTCACTTTTCACTATGGGTATGAAAAAACTGTTTTCCAAATGGGTGTCGCGTTTGCTCACACCAGAACAAAAACTACAACGAATTGATGATTCAGAGCGCTGTTTGGACATGTTCAAGTGGAATAAGCCTGAGTTTTTGTGTCGGTACATCATAATTGATGAAACGTGGCTTCACCCCAGAATGAAATCGACAGTCGGCAAGATTATGGCTTCCATATTTTGGGATGCGCAAGGTGTAATTTTTATTGACTACCTTGAACATGGGAAAACAAGAAAAAAATTTTGTTTCACTAAGACGATGCTTCGTGTCACAAGTCACTGACAACGATGGCAAAAAGGCATGAATTGGGCTTTGAATTGTTGCACACCCACCGTATAGTCCAGATTTGGCAGCGACTACCACCTCTTTTCCGAACTCAAGAAAGTGCGCCGTGGCAAAAGATTTGGCTCAGACGAAGAAGTTATTGCAGTAACTGAAAACTGAAGCGTATTTTGAGGTCAAAGATAAATTGTTCTACAAGGGCGGCATCGAAAAGTTAAAAAAGCGTTGAAATGATTGTATCACCGCCAAATGCATAAGGAAGAATTTTCGCAAAAAATGTCGTTTTACTACTTAGGCCCGAAACTTTTTGACTCATTGCATGTGTTGGGGCGGTAAAGGGATGGTGACGCCCCCTAAAAATCTAGAAAAATGGAGAAAAATTAATATTCCTTTTTCGGTTTTATTGGTCATTGCATGCTAACAAGTATATAAATTTTCACAAAAAAATGTCGAACCGTTTTAGCGTAACATTAAAAAATTCGATTTTATTTTGTAACTTTAACATCCCTTAACTTCTTTGGATGCACTTTTGCATATAGGTAAATTTAACTACTTATTTTCATTGTTCAAGTCAGACGGAAATGAGAACAAAAGGAAGTTTTCCGAATTCTCCTTGGTGACCGAGAATAGTATCTACCTAACAGTAAAAGCCAAGGTAGTTCTCACTCTAAAAAAGGATTTGCATTAACTAAAAATAAACCGTAGATAAGGATATCAAGGATTATACGAGTACATTCTGTATTACCGAATTATAACCTAGTGTATAGGTCAATGTTTTCCACTACTTTTGGAAAAAACCACACTGCATATTTTGTTGCGTTAGTGTAAAAAGAAACTGATTGTGATGTTCAACAAATATTTCAGATTACTTTTCGAAAACAATCCTAACCTAATTTTTCTTGTTTTTGGTTGAAGAGGGAAAGGAGTGAAGATACAAAATCATCTTCACCAGTTTGAGTTGAAACTATACCAAACGAACTGAGATGTGAACACATTCCATTCGAGCCCCTTTTTGTTGCAAAATCTGTTCGGTAATCATTCACTTATACTAAACTATACACGTTTTTTCCATGTTCTCACGATTGTAACGAATATGACCTATCAAATCTGTTCATTCAAAACAGGAGTAAGAAGCGTTCGATATTTAGAAACCACCCATCTAACCATCCAATTTTTACACCAAGTTTATTAAAATTTATTCAACAACATAATAATGATTCAAAATATTGTGTAAAAATGATAAACATACCTAAGACAAACTTACCTGCTGTTGAAATTTTTAGGAGGTCTTGACATATATTTTGTAATATTTTCATTATTTAGGATAGCAGAAGTTTTCGAAATATTTCTTAGTAACCGTACGTTACGAATAATTTGTAGACCCGTGGAAGGTTTAATAATATTACAAAACATTTTTTCGGTATATATTCACTACGTTTGTAAAGCAAACAATAGTTAAAGTTGTACTAACTTTTGGGAAGTGTTAAAATTTGTCAGATGATAAGAGGAGACACGAATAAATTATTCGAAGAAACACGAATGGAAATGGTGCTGGTATCAGTGCAATTTTATAGCAAACAATGATTGTATTGTTGTTAGAACTTAAACAATACCAACCTTACTTTTAAAGAAACAACCCATTTTTCATGTTTTCAAGTGAAGAAAATAAATCGTAAATATGTAGGAAGGTCATAAATTTTTAAAAGAATACAAACTAGTAATGGAAAGAAGGAAAATTAGGAATATTTCAAATATAAATTAGGGAATTAACGCAAGGGCCGTTACAAATGGCAAATAAATGTTCGGTGTGCAATAAACAATTTTCTAAACATCGTAAAAATTTCATCCTGGTGGGTTTTGTCTCGAAATTCATACAATTTGAAAATTATTTTGTTGTTCTTCTACTTATAACAATTTCCTTTTTTTAGATTTAATTGATGAAATTGCGCCAAATAAATTGTTTAAATGTGCAGCTGAATGTCAGAAATGCTTTAAATATTTTTCCAAATATTCAAACTTGAAACAACACGTACAGAAATTTCATCTTGGTGAGTTCACTATAATAAACTTACCTTTAAGTTTTAAAAATAACACATTTATAGATAAAATAGATCAGTTGACATCGACAAAAGTGTATCTCTATCCATGTGAAATATGCAAAAAGAACTTCTCAGACATAAATCATTATAAAAACCACAAAAAAATACATCTGGATGAAGTAAATGTAACTTCAATGAAGCACATATTATGGCAAAACAACTTTTAAATGTCAATGTTTAATAAAAAAAAAATGAAATTTGTTTTAATCATTTTTTTGCGTTAAAATATTGCATAATTAGGTATACCCGTTGACTGAATACATACATTCGTTCAGTCAACGGTATACCTGAAAGTTACCAATATGGTTATTTTCAAACAGTACTATTACTTAAATTTGGCGTGCTAATCTGCGCATGCGGAAGCCAGGAAGCCAAAGTGATATTTCTGTCTGTAGACGCGAGTATCGAGACCGCAGTCATATACAGTCCTGGCTGCCGAACCAGTGAGTTAACGAGACTGCCCGTGAAGTCTTGACTGTCCCTGTGTTTTCTGCAAGGTTCACCTTGTACCTCTGACACTAACGGTTCGGAACGGGCTTCCTGACTGTTTGTACCCAGACACAGCCTTTGCCAGAAGAACGAACGCGAATTAGGGATCGGGTAGAAACCTTAATGTTAATCGAGTCGGGTGAGTGAAGCATCAACCATCCGGACGACCGGGTTGAATCAGTCGCCTCTGGACTAGGCTCGAACCTTGAGATGTGTCGATCTCGCGATTTTACTGCCGTAATCGCCCTTATGAACAGCTCCAGGGTTCCTAGTCCCGGGTTATGCTGCAATCGGGTGGACCACTCTACCAGTTTTATGGGTAAACCCCTGCGTCATGTGTGTAAGAGTTTAACCCAGTTTACGCACATATCGTACGCTGATGATACAGTATTATTAATCTCGACTGGTGGTTATTTATTTATTCTTACATTTGTTAAGCGTGCTACGCATGTATTTTATAGTTTAGTTTATTTTTAAAAGACACTAACAAGTTACACAAAATCGATCAAATATTAAACACTGACTTGCGGTCAAGTGAATTTTTAATAAATTAAATACCAAAGCGGTCACCTCATAGTATAATTACATAATATTTGCATAATTAATATGGAGAGTTATTTTGCGATAGGTAGTTATGCGGTGTGTATGTGAGAACGAAGTCAACTTTCCCTCACACTTTATTCAGGCTTAAGATAAAGGAAGGGTAAATAATTCCCACAACCTTCCCCATGATTTCTTTCTAATTTGAATTAAGAATAAAATTGATTAAGTTAAAAGTTGACATTAATTGAAAATTAGATTAAAGTTAAAAGTTGAAAATTACTGAAATTACAAAGGCAGAATAGAGGGGAGGGGGTAACCAAGGGGTTTACCCTTTTCAACTTTCTAATATGAAGCTTTGATGCCGATTTTATATTTATCAATTTGAACCTGTAACTTCACTCGCACTCCATTATTTCATCCACTTTGATTTTATATCAACGATTAATACACCTGATGATGACTCATTAGAGTCGAAACATGTCGTGTAATTTATCAACTTGTCTAAAGATTAATTATTGAACTTAACGTCAACTTTTAACTTAATCAATTTTATTCTTAATTCAAATTAGAAAAAAATCATGGGGAAGGTTGTGTGAATTATTTACCATTCCTTAATAATTTATCCCATTTGGAGTTCTACACCACCATCGTCATCGATTATGGATACATTAATAGCTTAATGCAACTCACCGGGTCTGGTAGTTGATAATAATATAATCTAGCTAGGAGAAACTTGAAAGCCAAAAAGGATTTACCATCCTCTCCGCTGACAGTGTTCCACCAGTTTGGTAGCCTCTGTAGTTGGTGGTGGATCTGGTTGGTCATAGGGAAGGTATGTGAAACCGTACACATGCTCTCTCTCGCCCCCATCCGTTTCTACTGTCAGCGTCACTGTCGCCAGGTCTCTGCAACAGAATTCCCAGAGTGGTCGTAACTTAACGCTATGATTACGGTTGGCTCAGAAATGAGCCGCGTTCCTTTCAGTCCCAGACCTCGTATTTGCCCTTTGTAGGTTCAAGGTTCTTGAACTAGGGCTACATCAATACGATGTTTGCTCATATGTCCACAGAAACCGGCAGATGCCACCCTGCTGTGATGCAGATTGATTTGTACTAGTTTAACCATTGAAATTGTATGTACCTACTGGAGTGCAGTGGTTGACGCAGTTGGTTGTGGTTCCTCCGAGGGTCCCTCAACCACTGTTACCTCGTCGAGCTCTTCTCCCTCATCTTCGTCTTGGTTCTGGTTCTGGTATCCTTTTCGGTACCAGCTTTTACCTTCTTTGATGTGCTTCCCTTGGGAGCGCTGCCCTCAGACCGGTGTCGTTTTTACGTCCTAGTCTTCGAATCAGTTTTAGTGTGTGAGGTGGTTGGTTGCTTAGAGTCGCCAGGTTCCCCTCTTTTGGTAATGGGAGATCATGTTACATGGAGCGCCCTGCTTCCTGTCTCATCTTTCTTAATATGCGGCGCGGAGAGTTTTTTAAGCTCTTCAAAATTAATCTGTTAAGCTGTCAAAATTAAATATCGGGACCTTACGAATATTTCTCATATTTTATATATTTCATACCCCCTGCAAAAAGTTGTGTGGTAACTTTCACTTACTTAGTTAATCTTAAAGTCCATCTGCCTAGGGTGTGGGAACGGTGAGTTGAGTTATTTTTCTTTTACACTCTTTCCGAGTATTGTGTCAGCACCTTAATTCCTGGTCACTTTTCCTTTTACTGTCTTTTGTACTTCTTATAGCCAGATGCGGCGTGATCTTCTCCCGTCGCCCGTTGACTTTTTTGGTCGCGTTTAGTATCGCTTTCATCCGAGTCACGCAAAATACAAAGAAAGAAATCAAAAACGTACAATATATAAATATAATAATAAAAATATAAAAGGTAAAAAGGGAAATGTAATGTTAAATTACAATTACAGAAACGCTTTAAAGATTAGCATTAATTACACAACTAATATATTTATTATGACTGCCTTTTATAAATGCTGTTCAAAAAGTTTCGAAAGAATCTATGCTGTAACTCATCTGACATTAATTTCTCAATGTCGCTCCCAATTCGGGCACAAGTTTTCTCCTCAAATATACCGTAAATATTGGGAAGTTTAAGATCTTCATATATGGAAAGTACAGCTGCTATATTTTCGGAACCTCCTTTGCCATAATTGTTTCTTAAAATATTCCTTTGCGTTTGTGATGCACGTTGTAATGCCTGGACAATTACCCAACTACATTTACCGTCCTCAATATCTGAACCACATTTTCCCGTTAAATTTGAATCGCCGAAGCAGTCCATGAAATCATTCTAAAATTATAAACTTTCTTAATTGAATATTAATATAGCAGAAAAGTAATGAGACAAAGTTCGTCCTGTAATTTTATACCAATTTTATACGTAAAAAAGGGTTCATTCAATGGAGGACGTATTGTGTCCAATTTTCGTAGCAGTACTGAAAGGATTTAATACAATAATTTCATCGTCCGATCCAAAATTGTTTTTCTTAAAACAAACGGACTAACTTCAGTCAAAATTAGACAAAGGGTAATGAGATTCAAATTTAACATACTCTTCACCATCCTCAATGTTGATTCTCTGTTTCATCTCTACAGCCCCATTTGTTCCACTTTTCCTCAGTTTTTGATGTTAGTCGAAACAACTTTTCGTGGGTTACACGTTCGAGTCGACCAAATATCATACAAAATTACCTACTATAAATTTTACTGTTTAATTTTCGTGAAGGACTACCGTCACTTCACGTTAACTCTTCTGTAGGGTCGCGTAGTTGAAACTTGCACAGAGAATTTAGAAGTAACTGACACACAAGTTATGGTGTGTGCCACGCTCCCGTTTCGCACTCTGTTAAGAACGTCTCAATACTTTTCTACTATACTGTGTATACTTGCAATAGTATTTACTTGCACCTGCAGGTAGTGTCCTAAGTCAAGGCTAATTTTGCACACTTCCTTGTACAATACTTCATTCCCTCTGGAGGCCATATGCATAGCTAACTTGACGGGTAGGCTGAATAAAGTGCCAGTCTTGAGGTTCACTATACATTTATATAAGTTCATATCAAAACGATTTAACTGTGGAACTCCATTTTGTGTACAAATCATATCAAGTGTTTGTCCCAAGAGCATTTTTTTTCTTGTTTCTTGAAATAACTCAATAGAAGGAACATAGCAGCGATGTTTGGAGAAGTATTTTTGTAAAATAGCATAAATTAAATTTTCGATCCACGCTGCATCAGTTATGCAGTTCAAACCCACTTTTTCAGATAAATACCAACAAGGAGACCCTCGACGTGTTTTTGAAGAATCAGTGATATCATCAGTCATAAGAAATGTTGAATGCAACTGCAACAAAGTTTGTTTTAAGGGTTACTATTACAGTAAGTACAACTAATTACCATCATGAGCAGCAAAACAACTTTTATTAAAAGTTTATAATGTTAACAATATTAAGGGTAGGTAGTTATTGTATTATATAAGTATAGTAGGTAATATATTGATAATTTATTTCTGATTTAATTAGATATGTAAGTATAATTTCTTCAAAATCAAATGTTTCAGTTCGGATATGTATGAGGTATGACCCTGATTAGATTGAAGCCAAATTTGAAGCAGTTTGTAAATTTTGCTTACCAATGTAGTTTTGATAATAATTAATTACAAACTATCGATATTCTAAAAATGTCTATACATTCATATTGAAAAAACTGAAACACCTATGGTCATTGAACTAAGACACAACACAATATACATCAAAACCGACAATAATTCATATATCTTATTAAACCGTACCCGGTTTTTGGTGTTTGATGCTGTTGCGCCCCACTACCAACCCTTCTTAAGTTTACCTTACTAATATTTCAATCAACGCTTAGATGTAAGATTAGGTTGGATAGTCAGCATACTGTCAGTCACATTTTCACCCGCAAACCAGAAACATTGTACGGTAAGGGTGGTGATTCAAGCACAAATATTACAGTCCACTTCAATTGTAAATAGATGTATTATATATAACCGTTGATTGAAAAATTTAGTCAATGATATAACCACAGATATATAACTTTTTTGTATAAGTTCAAATATAGTCACGGCAATCCTAAAAGCGTTGCACGTGACATATGACGTAAAAACAGTACCAATGTAATACTAATTTTTCGGATTGTCATTAAAGGTAATATTCTAGGGTAAAATAATTCTACAAGTTGGCAGCATCATAAATAAAATTACAATGTTGCAACCAAGGACATGTGTCATTTATTGTCTTCCATTTCGTATTTTATTCTATTCCGTTTTAATCCATATGACAACACTGTTGACATGTATATAATACTCGTGACGTGCAACACTTTTTGATTTGCCCCGACTTTAATAGTTATTTGTGTATTAAGGTTGTAAAAGTGATCTTTTTTGGCCGAATCTGATGATTGCAGCCGAGGCGAAAACCGAGGCTAACAAATCAGATGAGGCTAAAAAAGAACTTTTAACCGAGGTGCACACAACATTTTTTAGGCGACTATCACAAAAAGATATAAACTTTAATTTAAAAATCAATTTCATAATTTTGACAGTGACAGTTAATTCTCTTTGGTTATAGTCTGTAAAATGAATGTTTACGATTTTCGGCTTAGCGCTTTATTTGGCGTACACATTCGTAGTTTGTATCTATTTCGTTCTAACACACAATATTTGGAAATAGAGAGAATGGAATGCTATACATTATCGTCGCCACGGGTGGGGAACTAACACAGACACTATACGTTTAAAACATCTGTATTTGTGTCGGGTGTGTTAGAAGGAGATAGTAATGTTTATTTTAGGCGTCCCTTTAAAGACTAAATTGCCTGTTGTAATCCTTTGACAGTGGTGTTCAAAAGTTGTTTTCGCGTGTTTGTAACAACTACTGAAAATATGTTATATTTCTTCAATTTATATAATAATAAATTATATTATTATATTTTCAATTACGTTTTAATTTTTTTATATAAATTGAAGGAATAGAACATATTGTCAGTAGTTGTTACAAACACGCGAAAATAACTTTTGAACACCACTGTCAAAGGATTACAACAACAGGCAATTTAATCTTTAAAGGGACGCCTAAAATAAACATTACTATCTCCTTCTAACACACCCGACACAAATACAGATGTTTTAAACGTATAGAGTCTGTGTTAGTTCACCACCCGTGGCGACGATAATGTATAGCATTCCATTCTCTCTATTTCCAAATATTGTGTGTTAGAACGAAATAGATACAAACTACGAATGTGTACGCCAAATAAAGCGCTAAGCAGAAAATCGCAAACATTTATTTCACAGACTATACCTGACAAATACAATCATATAGGTACTGTATTTGATTATTCATGTCACTTACAGAGTGCTTTGCTGCATCTTGCTGTAAAGTAAATGCGGCCGTAATAGTCCAAGAGCTGGCTGCAAAAAAGCTGGCCTATCGAGTAACAACATGAAATGATTTTTAAAAGTTAGTACTTATACAGACCATCCATAAAATCTTTGGCTGCCTGGGCGGAACTTGTGCAGAAATTCGCCATGCCCTCTCTCCTGAATATTTTTGGCACGTTACTGTACCTATCGAGTAACAGCATGAAATTACTCTTAAAACATAGCTTTTATACAGTTAAAAAAGAAAAAAATTGTCTGCCTTGTTAAATCTTGTGCAATGCCTAGGAAGAAAACTTTTTTTAATTTTTTTTTGGCACGTTTCTGTACCTATCGAGTAACAGCTTCAAACTATAACTAAATTATAGTTTGAACATAACTCTATAGGAAAAATCATGGCTGCCTCGTCAAATCTTGTGCTAATGCCTAGGCAGAAAACATTCTCTTTCTCAAAGTGTTATGATACACTATATAACTATCATATAAGTACTTAGGGATAAACAAAAAATCGTCCAATGAATAGTTATAATGATTTCAACAAAACAATTTTATAATATAAAATATTTAGTAATAGTATACAGGGTGTTTTTGGGAGCTTTAGTTAAACATTTCTGGGAAAGTTTTATAGATAGGTTTTTGAAAATTTGAACATAGGGGTTATTCTGAAAACCGAATCGATGTAAAACATTTTCAAAATGGTAGCGCTTCCGGAAATGCCGAAAGTAGCTGGAAACTTCGTTTTTTTAAATGGGAACTATTGCATTTTTGGATTCTACGTGACATTTCAGTTCTTTTAATACCCACATGTCAATATCTACAAGCTATGGTTTTTACGTTATTTTCACTTATTAAAAAAAAAATGGCGGATGCTGTTACTCGATAGGTACAGTAACGTGCCAAAAATATTCAGGAGAGAGGGCATGGCGAATTTCTGCACAAGTTCCGCCCAGGCAGCCAAAGATTTTATGGATGGTCTATATAAGTACTAGCTTTTAAAAATCATTTCATGCTGTTACTCGATAGGCCAGCTTTTTTGCAGCCAGCTCTCGCTCTTTAAAGTTTTTTATGACAGATGTCAAATAAAAAATTAAACTTTACGGCTTTCAAAAGATACATAAAACAACTATTTATGTAATAGCCGCATAAAAAACAGTTTATGCATTATACGCACAACAGATGCGTTGTGTCTTATTCATTTACCTTCTTCAAATGAATTCTGAAAATGTACCTATAAAGCATGTTCACAATCCATCAAATAAAGATTATGTGACTTTTACACTTTCTCTCCAATAATAACAGTAAATATACAGGGTATATCACGGAACCCGTTCATTAGAAGTTTCTGGGGTCCCTTACTACTTATGAATTTGAAACTTTCAGGTTAAGGATAACCCATAGCCTTCTTTTGTTCTAAAATATTGCCGATGTTGTACAACTTCCGGAAAGACCGGAAATCGCCATTCATCTTCTTATTTTAAATGGAACACCCTGTATATTATTGCATTTTTGGATTATACAATCGATTCTGCGTTAATCTGTACTTGATTATCCTATACCTTCTTCAACTGCTTTTGAGATATTATGATTTCTTTGAAAAATTTGCGCTTTGCGGAGGGATGTTTAATAGACCACCTTTTGCTCTTCTTTGAACGCAAAACATTCATACTTTACAAACACGAAGTAAAACCATAAGGGTTCACAAAATGCATTTGCAAACCTATCACAGATTATACAGGGCGTTCAAAATTAATGGCAAAGTTAAAAAACTTCAAACACCAAAAAGTCATTTTTTTCACATGGAACACCCCGTATATTTTTACATATTTGGAAGGCGATTTAATTTACTCATCGATAAACTATAGGTATCTCTATACCTATCTTTAGCGGTTTTGTAGTTATTAACACTTTTTATCTAATATTGGTCAAAACTGCACTCAAAACTTATGCACATTTGGAAGTAGGCTGTGAGTATGTGAAAATAAAATACGGTAATGGACGTCTAACAGGGTTGAGTGGAAGAACAGGTCTCTACTTTATTTGTAGACACCTGAACTCACTCCTTTTGAGAACAAGTGTGCAGTTTTAACGTATTTTGAAAAGTAATTGTTTTTCCTGTTGTCATACTCACAGCCTACTTTCAAATGTGCATAAGTTTTGAGTGCAAAACCGCTAAAGATAGGTATGGGATACCTATTGTTTATCGATGCGTAAATTAAATCGCCTTCCAAATATGTAAAAATATGCGGGGTGTTCCATTTGAAAAAAATGACTTTTTGGTGTTTGAAGTTTTTTAACTTTGCCATTAATTTTGAACGCCCTGTATAATCTGTGATAGGTTTGCAAATGCATTTTGTGAACCCTTATGGTTTTACTTCGTGTTTGTAAAGTATGAATGTTTTGCGTTCAAAGAAGAGCAAAAGGTGGTCTATTAAACATCCCTCCGCAAAGCGCAAATTTTTCAAAGAAATCATAATATCTCAAAAGCAGTTGAAGAAGGTATAGGATAATCAAGTACAGATTAACGCAGAATCGATTGTATAATCCAAAAATGCAATAATATACAGGGTGTTCCATTTAAAATAAGAAGATGAATGGCGATTTCCGGTCTTTCCGGAAGTTGTACAACATCGGCAATAGTTTAGAACAAAAGAAGGCTATGGGTTATCCTTAACCTGAAAGTTTCAAATTCGTAAGTAGTAAGGGACCCCAGAAACTTCTAATGAACGGGTTCCGTGATATACCTTGTAGTATACTCACCAATTGAACACACCATCCTAATATATTTGCCAAATGAATATTTTCATTCGTCAATTTAGCAGGATCTTCTATTGCTTTATAAAACCCAACAGTTACAAGGGCGCAGACCATTTTTCCTTGTGGTACATTGTATTCCAGGGCGTTAATTAACCTCTTTGTCGCATCGGGGTTAATCTCATAAACGTTGCTATCTGTTAAGTCTTTAACCAAATAGGGAAACATCGATTTAAAGTCCTTTTTTTCTTCTTCTGTTACCCATTTTGTTGATTTAGGAACAAAACTGCTATAATGAAGTAAAGCTACATTTTTGGCCCTTTAATCAAACACTATTAGTCATGTAATGTAATTAGCTACCTATAGAAGAAAAGTTACATCTGATATCAAAATTGTTCCTTTTGATTTACAAAAGTTATCAGGTTAATGAGTAATTATTTCCGAAAAACCTGTCTTCCGCATCTTGTACAGGGTGTCGCAGTTGAAACTGACACATTTCAAACATGATTTTTGACTAAACGAAATAAGATAATAATGTGCGGTTTCAACCAATGAGTTTCAAATTTCGAAAAGTTTTTTCAAAATTACAGTAAAATATATTACGCTGCGCGTTAATATATCTACTCTAGGTACTCTTTTCTTCTAAAGTCAATGGTTAAGATTAAAAACTGCTTACTAAACAAAATCAGCGGAAATGCTCACGCTCCTTTCCTTTCTTTCATTTCTCAGTGTCAGTATTCAGTATTGTACTCGCCTTTCCAAGGTACGCTTACTTTTTCTGTGCTCGATTAAAAACTCATTTCTTTTATTTTTGTTTTTATAAATTTCTCCATAATTAACTTGTAAATGATAATTTTGAGGTTATGTAAAACTACAGGAATCAAATTAAAATTAAAATTCTAGCTCGGCCTAATGATGGTATATACAGGGTGTTTTTTTGGGAGCTTTAGTTAGACGTTTCTGGGAAAGTTTTATAGGTAGATTTTTGAAAATTTGTACTTGTTATGGTTTTATGGTATTGGTATTGGTATTGTTATGGTTATAATTGAAGAAATAATACGTATTTTCAGTACTTGTTACAAACACGCGAAAATAACTATTGAATACCACTGTCAAAGGATTACAATAGGCAATTCAGTCTTTAAAGAGACGCCTAAAATAAACATTACTATCTCCTTCTAACACACCTGACACAAATACAGATGTTTTTAAAGGTATAGTGTCTTTGTTAGTTCACCACCCGTGGCGACAATAATGTAGCATTCCATTCTTCCAAATATTGTGTGTTAGAACGAAATAGATACAAACTACGAATGTGTACGCCAAATAAAGCGCTAAGCCGAAAATCGCAAACATTCATTTTACAGACTATGGTGACGTTTTCTTCCACAAAACAACGATTTGTGAAAAGTTCATTGCGTCGCATTTCTGTACTGCAAATTTATTTCGGCTTAAGTAATCTTCGAATTGGAGTTTCTTCTAACTTAGGACAACTGTTTTCCTGATTGAAAAATCCTAACAAAACGAAGTTTTACCTAATTTCTAAACACTAAAAACCTTTGACGTAAACGCCATTTTGTTTTTAAAATTCTCTCAGTACTTATATCGCTTTCTTTAGCATCACCGATCTCTTTAGCGTTTTCGCCTACGTCTACGTCTCCGTTGTATCATCTATCATTCTACTAATTTGTGTACATAGAGAAATTAAGAGAAATTAATTAATTTCCCTATGTTTGTGTACTACGAAGGTTCTCATGTCTACAATCATTCTCCAATTTCAACATCCTATTCGCTGTCCTGCTGCTCATTATGTCATACTGCAAATATCTCTTCACTACATTACCTACTTGGATCAACTTTAATCAACTGTAAACGGTAAACCAGATTAAAATTCGTTCTTAATTACATAATTTAAATCATTTTGCTATACTTATACAAATACTTCCTTTTATCTTAAATTATCGAATTTACTACTAATACTAATTTTACTTTAATTAATTTTGCTGAATACAATAATTTGTTAGATTTATTTAAATAAGATTTAATGATCCATTTACTTATTCGTTTTCTAATTTAAATTTGCGAGTTAATAATTGATTTAACTTTCACGTTTGGTCTGCGACACTCGCAGCCCTTTTGTTTGTTTGTTTAATTTTTGTTTATCTAAGGGCCATTCTATACGGACCGTTTAAACGCGGCAGTTTGTACGCCGTTACCGCGCCGTGTTTTTTGCCAACTATACGAACCGTTAAAAAGCTAGCGGTTTACTAGCCGTAGAACTGCTTGTAAAACGCGTGCCATTCTATACGGGCAGTCTGGGCGCTGCCAGACGGCTCGTTGACATCTCATGTGTTCAGTTTGTTGTCAATATGGGTGCTGGAATTAGTGTGTGCGGTTACAGGGAGGCCAGGATTAAAGAGTTAAGGGGCCCAGGGCTCTTTACGTGGAAGGGTCCCTTTTTAAACTCATCGAAATTATTTGACACTATAAACATTAAAATATGATCATATGAATAATATGAATATAAAGTAAGTAAATAAATGTACAAGTAAATTGTAATTAGATAAATATATTAATTTATTTTTTTTACTAAAATTTATTTTTAAATGGGGGTCCATAGGCTGTAGGCCCCCCGTTAATCCGGCCCTGGTTACAGGTAGTTTGTTGGAAAGTTATTATGCTTAATCGCACAAATAAACTTTTCCGTATGGAATATTTTGCACTACCCTCCTTCTCGATCGGTACTCGCCGTAGAACTGGCCGAAAACCGCCCGTATAGACAGACAAGCAGTTCCACGGCGCGCCGTTTTTACGCGTCTGGTCGCGTTGAAACTGCCCACCGCTCTGTTAACGCGTCCAAGCAGGCCGTGAAAACGCTCGTATAGACACTCTATATGTACCACGTATCCCCAGTCACCTGGCGTTTTTAAGGCGTTCAAACTGCCGCGTTTAAACGGTCCGTATAGAATGGGCCTAATATATTGTCTGGGATTGGAACTATGCATAGCATCCATCTCCATCGCACAAGGTAAAATTTTAAATGTACTATTCGACTACATTCTTGTGAAGTTATAATATTCATTATAACCACTTTAAATTTACGTCACTCTATTACCCAATTACCCCCATCTCTTTCAGCTATTACATCACTGTTCACTACAAGACTGAGGCCATCTACGTAGTTCCAATTTTCAGTTTTTGGCACAACAAACATTTTCTAGAACTTCGTGGCGTCCTTAACCGGAAATTCTATCTTTTACTACCGCCATTACCTACCAAACCTTTCTTTTATTCGTCATAACTAGCGCACCCTCATTTTGTCTACTAGAACTGAGTGACCGTGGCCATTGCATTTAAAGTTTTGTTACAACCACATTTTTTACCGTAGCAAAAAATTTCCCAGTTATACAAGGCGAGGGGGAAAATTTGCTTATCTTCAACTAAAAATTACTCGTGTGTGCGTGTGACGTGTGTGCGTGCGTGGGTGTGTGCGTGCGTGCGTGTTTCTTGTTCCAAAATTTCACCGGGGAACCCGAAACATACGAATTTCCCCAGACCACGGGCAAAGCTGCGGGTAAGCAGCTAGTTTCCTATAAAACTCTCGATACCAGTGCGGTGCGTCACCTTGTCGGTTCACTCTTGCAACGTTAGTAAGGCACGGGCGCCGTTCCTTTTTTTTCCAGAAAAAGCATGTTTGATCAAGACGTTAATGGTGTAAATACGGAGTGGGAAAATTTGCCCAAACTGGAAGAATATCCTGAGACTGCGTTTGACTCTAATTTAAAGATTAGCGGCCGCCGTATTTTGATTACGTCATTTAATCGTATCCATAAAAAATATTACACATACCGGTTTTGATTGCGGTTTTTTTGATGCCACTTATGAAATTAGTTTTATCTCAAACCAAAATTTATACATATTCTAATCTTTTGTGTATCTGTTCGAAATTTATACATGCGTGCAGGCCCGTGCGCAAGATTTGCCCTGGGGGGGGGGGGGGGGGGGGGGACAGAGAAGACCTCAAACATTCTTAAAACATAAATTATCATTATTGTAATTTGGCTGAAAATCAGTCAGTGTTGGTGTTTCGACTGTTTTGTTCATTCGGAGCAGTACTAGCAGTAGCAGTAGCAACCTAAATTCCCAAAAAATGTATGTATCTATGTAAGTATGTACTCATATAGGTACACCCCGGGGTACCTCCCAATGGCCTATAGTGGCCTGGTAGTATATTACGCTATGATATGATATAATAATGTTCTCTTTATGTTGAATGTATGAATCTATGAATTTCATAACAAGATTAGGGTAATTAGCTAACAAAAATAATATAATATAATAATAAACAAAAAATGGGGTGATTCCATTCTATGACGAAGTACGAACCCCCATCCTAGCTACGCAACTGCTATCTGCAATAATTATTTATCGATGATTTAAATAATTCGCGCCTCGCTGTGGGCTACACTGGCTACTGGCAAATTACTAGCAAGTGATACTATATTTCAATGGGTTATGGGGGGGGGGGGGGGGGGGGTGAACCCCCCCCCTTGCGTACGGGCCTACATGCGTGCATGAAAATCTAATAGATCATGAAGTAGTACCTAACAAAAATTTTAGAAAAGATTAAAGCAAACGTTACATGAACAATGTAAATTTTACAGTTTCCAATGTTTCCATCTATTATATCTTATATCATAAACTAAGATACTGTCTTTTCTAAAACATGGTAGAGGTAAATTAAAATGTAAAGAACCTGTCACGTGGGTCAATCTGCGCGAACGATTTATTTGACCTTCAATTCAGTAGCGCCGTAAAATCTTGTTTAAACGTAAAGTAGGGTTACAGTTTTATCAAGGAAATTTTGAAACACTTCTTCAACACAAATCATAAAAATATATAGGTACTATAAAAATATTTATTAAATTAGGTGACAATTTGAATAAAATAACAAACGAAATTACTAGACAAAGGTTATCATAAATGTAGAGCTTAAATTAATGTAATTGACAAATGATACATAAACATTAAACGTCATCATCAGTATAATTAATATCAGAATCACTATCACTGCTATCTCCTGTATTTACACGAAAAACTAATTCACTACATTCATCGAAAACATGTTCTTTCTGGATATATTCTTCCTCGACTTTCTTAACGTGATCACATATAGAACGCCATTCTTCTTGAGACACATTTGCAAACTTTTCCTTTTCCCTCGTTAAGGTCTCCACATCTTCCATTTTGAAGGTAACATTGTGACGTGCTACCCAATTTTTGACTAATGCCCAAACTTTTTCGATGGGGTTTAGTTCAGGGTGATAAGGTGGAAGGCGCAATACACTCACTCCTCGTTCTGCCAGCATTACATCAATCGTAAATGTAGGGTTTGTCGTTTTGTGCATCTTTATAATTTCATATAACTCGGGTTTTGTCATTTTTTCATCAAATACTACGTTCTTTGCTGTTAGCCAATCCAACATTTCACCTTTTAGAGAAGCAGTCGTAGGATCTTTTACAGCTTTAACATTATGGTATGAAGCATTGTCCATAACTAATACACAATTTTCTGGTAAGTTTGGTATTAATTGTGTGTTTAACCATAATTTATAATTTTGGTAATTCATTTCATCGTGATAATCGCCAGATTTAGATCCAGACTTAAACATAAGTAGAGCATTTGGTATAAAACCATGTTCATTTCCAGCATGTACAATAATAAATCGTCTTCCTTTAGAAATAGGCGCTTTTAGTGTGTCATTAAATCCATCACACCATTCTTTAGGAACAGTATGCGAACTATGAATGTACGTTTCATCTGTATAAACTATGGATCGACCTTCATTGCGAAATCGTGTTAAATTTCTCAAATATTTTGTACGAAGTGCTCTAATATTGTAACTTTCCATTAAAGCTTTTCTGTTATCGGTAGTCTTTTTCCATCTACAGTAAAATAACATTATTAGTTATAACCTTAAACATAAAATTTTGTTGTTTTACCTAAATCCAATTTTCTTTAAAAGAACATTCAATGTGAAAGTACTTCCAGTAAATGGTATTTCACACTCTCGAACTTTTTCTAAAATCTGTTTAAGTGTCGGACGTTTTTTTTCATGAATGTAGAAATTATGTATCGTTCTTCGTAAAATTGCTACTTCGTGGTTCGGAAGGTTTGTTTTTAAAACAGTTTTCGGCCTATTCTTTCGAGGACTTGCCCCTGTGTCCACAGATTCAGCTTCTTTCAGAATTCGTTTATAGGAGCTTTCGGAGATTCCAGTTGCAGCTAACACCCTTTGTTTATAATTTGATAGTGGTATTATGGGATCTCCGTTAGCTGCTTCTTCTTTCATAAATTTCATAACATTTGCAATTAACTGCAATGAAAATGTTTAGTACTCATAAATGCATTTGTTAAAATAAACTAAATTTACCTCTCTTGCTTGGCTGTGAATTATTAGCCCTTTCTTCCCTAATTTGACGGTGTCTGCCATTTGGAAATAAATGAACTAAAGTTCTGACAAGAACTGCTATTAATTAGATTAATTCGCAAAGTTTAACACGTTGAATGAAAATATACAAACGATAACCAAAACGAAGGAACGAGTACGAATATATTGCAAGCAAACGTAAACAATAACATAACCTGGCTTTTTACAATTCGTTCTTCCCCTTATATGAACAGTAGATTCGTCCGTTTCATTTTCGTTCATGGCGCAAGTCACGTGACAGGTTCTTTACATTTCAATTTACCTCTACCACCAGTTCTTTCATTATAAGTATTTTAGTTGCTTCATATGATATGGTGATCATTAATTATATTATTTTTATTAATCTTCCTTCTTACCAGTCTTTAACCTTTTCAACATCGCGTTATCAAACTATACCTACCTAGCAAAGGTACTTATTTGTTTGTAATTCCGGTACAATCACACTTCCTTGTCAACAATGATTTGCATAATTAAAATAAATCAGCATAAAGCATTAGCGGTAAATAAGTACCCATTCTATAATAGGATGAGGTAGTGCGCCCTTTTGGGATTAAGTCAATTATTAAATCGTCATAGCCACCTTTTTTAAGAGTATGGGCCGTACGGTCTCTATTTCCGTTAGAGACGTAACGAGTACTCTGCTAACCGAGCAGCTCTGCACCGAACCGAGCCAAACCGAGTACTCGGTTCGGCCGAGCACTTCTAAAAAAGCTCGGTCTGTTTTGCATCGTCCTGCAATTCCGCACGATGCGCACATTCCACGACGAAAGTTACGACATCGGCGTTTTATAAATTAAAATTATTTCTTTTTGCTTCGCTTGCACAACACTTACCAATGCATTAATATGACTCTACTTGTCCAATATTTAGTTGACTTCAAGTCTGAACTGAAATAAGTAATACCTGTGCCGTAGTTTTATAATTTATATTTTGGAATTCTTGTTTACTGTATTCACAAACATCTTTTCTGCTGTAAAACGCCTTAAACAATAATGAACGCAACGGTGAGAGAAAGGTTGATGTTTTTACATCACAACTTCAAGAAAGTAAGAAATTTTACTTTGCTAAGCCCTTTTTTAAATATAAAATAAGTTTTTGTTAGCCGAGTTAGTTAGTGTGGAGGACATTGTCGTGTTCACTAAACTATGTGTGAATAAAATGTTTTAATTTTACAATAAAATAATACTAAGGAATTTAGATCGAGTACTCGGCGCTCGGCCGATTGCTCGGTGTTGGGCCGAGCACCGAGTACTCGGCCGAGTGCTTGGTTCTGCAGAACACAAACCCAAAAATGCTCGGGCTCGGCCGACAGAGCACTTTTTGATACTCGTTACGTCTCTAATTTCCGTCAATGGAATTCATATTTCTCTTTGTTACCTGTTAGTTATTTATGTAGGTAAATGTGAATACAGTTGTTTAAAAATCTCTTTATGTTATTTCAAACTTTATTGCAAGGCAATTTAAAAAATGGGCATTTTTAATTATATGAAATACTTTGCCACAACAAATGCACCAACCTTTGTTGTTCAACTTAACTTCTATTATTTGTATACTTTTAACAAAAGGAAAATTATTTAATATCTTGTTTAGTAAATAAAGGCAATAATGAAGGGACGTTAGCAGGTAAGAAGTATGCCACCAAAGGACTTCATGCTGCTAATATTACTGGGTTTAGTAAAGATTACAAGAACGTCGGAACGCTTTGGGAACATCCACACACTTTTAAGAAAATTTGTTAAATGTGTTGCCTATTTTTAATTTATATAATTATATTTATAGACATAATTAACCAATTAAATTTCGATACGATAGCGCACTTCCAAAACTGATAATCCATACAACGAGCGCAATCCGGATCCTTCCACTGCAAAAGTGCAAAGCTTAGTATGTTATTCCGCTTAACTCAACTCTTCATCTTTATAATTACGGATGAAAAACTGTTATAAAATTACCATTACGTATCACCGTTTATTGTCATTGATCAGAAAAACTAACTAATTCTTTACTACTCTTTGATTATGTAATTTTAGTACCTAATAGCCAAGGGCGTCGGCAAGGGGGGGGGGGGCAGAAGGGGGCCAAGCCCCCCCCCCTGGCGAACTCTAATAAGCTCGCGGCTCGTTTACAAATGTGTTCATTTTTTATTTATGTGTATATTAAATGCATATATCGAAATAAATGTAATTAAAAAATAACTGAAAATTGTTTGGCCCTCCCCTGGAAAAGTTTCTGGCGACGCCCCTGCTAATAGCAAATAGCAGCGACACCTAAAACCACGATACACATAAACACGGTATGCTGATTATTTGTATCACAGAGTACCCCTACAGAGGGGAAAGCTAGCCTTCCCGCTAAAACATCAGTCGCCATCTTATTAGTAGTTCTACAATCAAGCTTCGTGCTTCGTTGTTATATTGTGTTAAATTCATAGATATAGAATAAAATTCATTGTGCTTGATCTTTCAGTGGAATATCATAATGACCGAATGGTACTAAAATAATATACAACAATGTTTTATATTTGAATTGGAACTACTTAAAAGATGGCGGAAGGTCATTTATTCTTGACACCAAAAGATCAAAGGTACCGCCGTAGCTTTCCCCTCTGTAGGGTACTCAGTGTTTGTATCAAAGGCGTTCGCTTAGCGCATGACGTACACCCGAGAAGTAACGGCGTTCGGTGTAGTCGTAGCGGTACATCTAAATAACGATAACTCCTTTGTTTACAACTTTTTGAAAAAAATATATTAATAAAAGTTTTAGGAATTCTTATAAGGAACATTTTATATAAGAATAAAATTTTCACAAATATCAACCCTTATCGAGATATATGGAAAAACTGATTTTGGCAGTTTCATTACAAAATCGGTCATAGTTTTCTTGTTTATCGTTTCTCAGAAAAATTATCCAAGTAAAAGATGTAGATATTAATATGATCAATATTTTAGATATACAGGGTGGGCCAACAGTGCGAGGATGGAAGATTGTGGGTTTATTAACGAACATTTCAAAAGTTTGTTGCTGGGATATGGTCAGGTACCCTTAAGGCTACAAACCTAAAATATTTTCACCCGAATCGCAATACATATACAGGGTGATTTATATCAAAGTTGCATTTTTTTAAATGGAACCCCCTATATATGATTGCATATTTGGATTCCTTGGTCAATTCTAGTCCGACTTTATGTATCACACATAGTACCTAAAACGAATAGTTTAGCCGCAATTCGTCATTTTTACAGAAAGTAGGTGTCTAAAAAAAATTGAATATCGCAGGGATCTCAAAACTTAGAAGGCCGTGACTATGCGATGTTACTAAGCATGAAATGTACTAGCGTAGACCGGACGGTCAAATCCCAATTCTTCTTGTGTTCGGAGAAATTACCACGTCAATTTGCAAAATTTCTATCAAAGGTAACTTGATTATTTTAAATGGCACGTCCATTTTTTCTTTATGGCTTCAAATGTACAATTTTATTACCTTTCCAACGATATGAGTTTGTCAGTATCTATCTCGGGTAGATTTTTTGTAATTTCACATTTTCTGGTTAATTTGCTGTATTTTTCAATTTTCAGGTTCTATTAGTATCTAGTAGGCCGTGAAAGATAAACCATCATCCAACTGCACCAAGAGCCCAAGGAGACGAATTTTAAAAATAGAATCAATTTTTGCAATTGAATAGAAGAAGAGTTCAATTAAAATGAAGAATTTTTGGTTAAGATCATGTTTACAGACGAGTGTACCTTTCACCGCAATGGATTTGTTAATCACCATCATTTTCATTATTTCTGAGATGTTAACTCTCACTATTTCCGAGTTCATAGTCAAGAGGAATAGTCGATTATTGTTTGGGCAAGCATATTCAGCACTTATGTTGTTGGTTCCTTTTTTTCGAAGGTATTCTAAATTCATCGAAAATGAATTACTTGGACTCCTTGAAGATGTACCGCTCGCTCAAATTAGCGACATGTATTTTCAGCAAGATGGAGCACCTCCACATCGCAGACGTGTTGTAAGTGTATGGACTAGTAATACATTTGGTGCAAAGTGGATAGAAAGGGATGGATCAACACGATCAACAAGATCTCCCGATATTACTCCGATTGATTCCTTTTTGTGGGAGGACGTCAAGGAGTGAGAGTATGCTGAACTACCAACCACAGCGGAAAGTATGAAAAATAGGATCAGAAACGTTTTTGCAACTATCAACCCAGACGTGTTACATTGGGTTAAAAATGCTTTTCGTCGAAGAATCCAAGTTTGCATAGAACAAGGTGGTAGATATTTTGAATATCCATAAGAATAATAATTTTTTTGATTTTTTAATGTTTATTTTATCTCATAATTTTGGTTCTTGTATTTATGTCTTTTCCTACTTAATAAACAATGTTTATAATGAAATGTCAATACATATTATTATTATTATAATACATAATGTCAAAGTGAAGTTAAAGTGTAAGAATTGTTTTATCTTTCATGGCCTACTAGATACTAATAGAACCTGAAAATTGAACAATACAGCAAATTAACCAGAAAATGTGAAATTACAAGAAATCTACCGGAGATAGATACCGACAAACTCATATCGTTGGAAAGGTAATAAAATTGTACATTTGATGCCATAAAGAAAAAATGGAGGTGCCATTTAAAATAATCAAGTTACCTTTGATAGAAATTTTGCAAATTGACGTGGTAATTTCTCCGAACACAAGAAGAATTGGGATTTGACCGTCCGGTCTACGCTAGTACATTTCATGCTTAGTAACATCGCATAGTCACGGCCTTCTAAGTTTTGAGATCCCTGCGATATTCAATTTTTTTTAGACACCTACTTTCTGTAAAAATGACGAATTGCGGCTAAACTATTCGTTTTAGGTACTATGTGTGATACATAAAGTCGGACTAGAATTGACCAAGGAATCCAAATATGCAATCATATATAGGGGGTTCCATTTAAAAAAATGCAACTTTGATATAAATCACCCTGTATATGTATTGCGATTCGGGTGAAAATATTTTAGGTTTGTAGCCTTAAGGGTACCTGACCATATCCCAGCAACAAACTTTAGAAATGTTCGTTAATAAACCCACAATCTTCCATCCTCGCACTGTTGGCCCACCCTGTATATAATATTTTCACAGAATTATTTCGATATTTCTGAAATTAAGCAACCCTTAAGTATGAAATCGCTCATATTTTTTTTATTTGTAACTTATGAGGGAAAACATGTGAATAAATATTATAGAAAATTATCTTTTGAGCATTTTATATCGGTATGAAAATTTCTCAAAAGTCAACCCAAGACTCCTAAGGAGAGCTCTGTAGTTCAAATTGGTAAAATTGCTATTTTGGACGTAATCATCTAACAAAAATTAAAAAAACTATGCATAGGTCAAATTCTATGTAGCATAGTGATCAATTAATGTAAACCTTCTGGCTGCAAATTAAATATTTAAGTTACAATCTTGGTCGAAAGTTCTGAAGGAGAGGTACTACATTTACGCAACTTTCGACCAAGATTGTAACTTAAATATTTAATTTGAAACCAGAAGGTTTACATTAATTGATAACTATGTTACATAGAATTTGACGTATGCATCGCTTTTTTTAATTTTTGTTAGATGATTACGTCCAAAATGGTCATTTTATGGTCATTTTAGCAATAAAAATGGCGGAGCTGTCCTTAGCCGCCTTAACGTGATATATCGAAAAAACCAAAAACTGTCAATTTTCACATAAAATCGAGCATAACTTTTCTATATTTTACTACAGTGACATTATTGTTATACAGGGTGTCCCACTGCTCCGTAATCGGTCGATAACTCAATATGGGTTGAAGATACAGAAAAAAGTTTCAAATAAAAGTTGCTTTGATTTGAATTGCGCATTTTTTAAAAATATTCTTATATCTACAGTATGTTGCATTTTCACGTGGCAGGAAAATGTCACTTTTTTTTAAATGGCACACCCTGTATTTTTTTCTCTTAATGTATCGACCAAGCATATTTATATCACGCCTGAAAATTTTTTTGATATTGGATGTGCGGTTGCCAAGTGAACTTTATATAAACGAAATGACTACATATAGGCCAATCAAATTAGACTTTTGGTGAAAAAGTGGTGCTAACTTTACGGGACTTTTTCAGGGTTGTTTGGGAAGTTAAGGAGAGCTTAAACCAAGTTTGCGTATACCTAGACCCCGTGCGATTTTTTTAAGGGATGGGGGGAAAGGTAAAAATTTTGTTTCGCTATAACTCGGCAGCAACTGATCGTACAGAAAAAATAAAAAAGGGTTTTGTAGGTTTGTTGAAGCTCTACAAGTTTCCTTTGGACGACTTTTCCCGAAAATTAATATTAAACGATTTATGGTAAAAAAACAGTAAAAGAAAGTAAACTTTTTGGGTCAACAAATAGAATTTGTTCATGTATGAGAAAGTTGTAGAGCTTGAAAAAACGAACAAAATCGAAAAAAAAAGTTTATTTTTCATTTCGATTCATTGGCACAGAGATATAAGCGACAAACGCGCCGAGATCCGAGCGCGTGCCCCAGCGTCGAGCCGCCGCGCTGGTGCTGGAGGGGTGCGAATAGGTAGCGCACGTTCAGACGCTCCCCTCGACCTTATTTTTTAACCGATCGAAAAATCTGACACGGTGATTTTGTTCTACAACTCTCTCATACATGAAGAAATTCTATTTGTTGACCAAAAAAGTTTACTTTTTTTACTGTTTTTTTACGATAAATCGTTAAATATTAATTTTCGGGAAAAGTCGTCCAAAGGAAACTTGTAGAGCTTCAACAAACCTACAAAACCCTTTTTTATTTTTTCTGTACGATCAATTGCTGCCGAGTTATAGCGAAATCAAAATATTTACCTCCCCCCCCCCCCAATCCCACGGGGTCTGGGTATATGCAAACTTGGATTTAAGCTCTCCTTAACTTCCCAAACGACCCTGAAAAAGTCCCGTAAAGTTAGCATCACTTTTTCATAAACCCGCTTTTTTTGTCTAATTTGACTGGCCTAATAATAAACTATTTGCGAAGAAGAGATCTGCAGTTCGTTTTAGAAATATATGACTCACCTGTTACTGTGAAATAGACACTTTGAGCGGTTATAATTTGATTTTAAATTCGTCACCGAATTTGTTCTGTTACGCAAATTACCTAAAATGCATTATTTTTAAATACTATTTATGAGAAAGACGGCTTACTATATAAATGACTACGAAGTGTTGGTAGCAAGGAAAACATCATTACAATAGCTGCGATCAACAGTCGGAGAGGTCAATCAAAAATGTAATCCGTAAAGAGTCAAAATTAAATTGATTACACATGTTTTTTTAAACTTTGTTCTCATTTAAAATGTGTACTAAAAATAGCAAGATTACCGATTTCTTTTTCTCTAATAGCATTGAAAGCTTAAATTCAACGTGTTGAACTTTAACATTATTTAGCAGAGGCGGATCCAGACTCGATTTTCAGTAAGGGCCATCAGTGTTGTAACTAAGAAAAACATAGGTTTAGGGAAGATGCCCATTGCGAGCGTAGGGAACCCAAAGTAGGCCGCCGAAGGGCAAAATTTTTCAAAATTTCAAGGTCACGTGTTAAACAAATACCTCAAAATAAACCTTAATTCTCTAATATTAAATTACACTTTTAAAGTTTTATTGAAAAATAAAATTGTAGTGACTGCTACATTTTTAATAATAAGAAAAATAAAGCTGTTTTTATATAAAACAACTTATTTTAAGCTCTAATGAATTTTTTTCATTTTCGACTAAAAAAGATCTATTTTCAATATTGGCTTGATTTTCGTTATTATCGGTCGACAGCAAATGTGAATGTGAATTTAATGGAATTCCTTCATTTGCTTCTTGTTCAGCATTGTCGGCGCACATCTAAATTTGCTTTTTTGAAATAAGAATCCAACGCTTTATAAGCTGTACTTTTTCTTTTACTCATTTTAATGGCTAATGCCGCTAATGGTATATTTTATTTTGAGAATCCTACAACAGTATTGGTATCTCGGTTATTAGAAGACATAGGGCAACGGTTAAATGGGGAAAGTTATGCAGAATTTAATACTCACGACAAATATCATTTCAAATTTGACCTAACTTTTTTAATTTTTAAAATATTTAGAAAAAACCAAAATTTGCCGATTTTCATTTTCCTCAATAACTCTTTAACGCTTAATCTGACCTCTTTTAAAGTTTTACATTATTCAGACACTTTTTTAAGACAAATTATTTGATATAATCAGAAGACCCCGATTGTCATTTGTTTTTAAGTTATTAGTGCTATCTTTTGTTTTTCATATGGCGGCCATATTGGATTTTTGGTTGGTTAGATAGTCTTTAAAAAGATCTTTTCAACGATGTATAACATGCCTCAAAAATATTTAGTTATAGTTTGTCCCACGAGAACTCGTGTGTTACTCATTAGTTATTGCTGTGTGAATTAATGCAAATTATCTGCGATTGATTTTTTAACGATTTATGGGTAAGCGGGATTATAAAGCAAATATAATTTGCATAATATTTGCCTGTTATGGTAAACTTCCTTGTTGTTTTTGTTTTTGTGTCCCGTATCGTAACCAAAATGAGTGTTTTTAAATCACTTACATCATTAAATTTCAACGAATGCATTTCATGTCTTCGACACGCTCCCATAATACCAAAAATAATACTACCTACAGTAAATCAAAAAAATTATGATCAGTAACAAATTTCAATTCACTTACTTACTTTTGTCAGAAGGTAATTACTGTCCGGTGCCTCATTAATAAAGGTTTTTATTTCATTTGGTGAAAACGTTTTAGATTTCTTTCCGTTATACCCTTCTGATTTACGTTTTAATAACGCGTGCAATTTTGGATATTGTGCTATATTAATTTGGTTTTTAATATTCAGAGTAGACTTAAGTATTGAGTAGCGTGTCCATAAGCTTGGCGATTTTATTTTATTTGATAGTTCTTCAAAGTAAACAATTAACACATTCTCAGAATACGAAGCAATATTGTTTTTAGTTCTCCATTCCATAAATTGATTGTAAAATTTTTCATAAATTTTTCTCGATTTTTCCGATAACAAATTATTTGTTGCCACCATAGCTTTTTCCGTAATGTCGGGTGGTGTTGACGTTATTTCATCATCACTATTACTTTTATCACTCATTATTACAAGTTATTATTAAGAGGCCGTACCACCTAAGTGTGAGGGGTAATAGTTTTTGGGGGGTGAGTTGCAGGTAAATTGTTGAAGGTGTATTTATGCTACAATTTCACACCTATTTTCTAGCCAATAATTAGCATAATGACAATGAATTTGAAACTGGTCTACTTCATTGAATTTTCATTGGCTACAGTCTTAATCTGCAATGATTCATTTATTGCTTATACATTAATTCTATGGTAATTATAATGAATGTAAATCTGGTCTACTTTAAATAATTATCTGGAATTTTAATTATACTTACCTATATTATAAATAAAACTTGGAGTTCATATTTTCCCTTATGCAGATTTGCTCAACTATATATTTTACATTTATTAGAAATTGCTAAGTAACTGGACTATTTTTGTTGTTCAGATATAATATATACAATAAATTACAGGGTGGGCCATTGAAAAGGACACACGCCTGTTTTGGGACACTTAGACCAGATTCTTGAAAAAACGCTCGGACACCTCGATTTTTTATTTTTGGGGGACAACTTTTGATGTCAAACTTAACATTGACACATCAACCCCCTAGCCCCAGTAACCCCTAACTCAAGAATTTAAATAGAGAAAGGGAGTCGAGCGACCCCTCATTTGAAGCGTCTTTTAATTCTCTATTCGACAGTATCAATGAAAATTAGTTTTATTCATTTTTTTTCAGCCCCATGAAAAGCAGCCTCTAGATTAACTAAGGTGGGGTTGTTGTTTAGGAAAAATCCTGAAACACGCCACGTTTGACATTTTGAACGGCACATTTTAATGTCAACTTTGACTTTGTCAGGTCAACCCCCTTGTTCCAGCAACTCCTAACTCAAGAATTTAAATAGGGAAAGGGAGTCGAGCGCCCCCTCATTTGAAGCGTCTTTTAATTCTCTATTCGACAGTATCAATGAAAATGAGTTTTATACAATTTTTTTTCGCCCCCATGAAAAGCACCCTCTAGATTAACTAAGGTGGAGGTGTTGTTTAGAAAAAATCCTGAAACACGCCACGTTTGACATTTTGAACGGCACATTTTAATGTCAACTTTGACTTTGTCAGGTCAACCCCCTTGTTCCAGCAACTCCTAACTCAAGAATTTAAATAGGGAAAGGGAGTCGAGCGACCCCTCATTTGAAGCGTCTTTTAATTCTCTATTCGACAGTATCAATGAAAATTAGTTTTATTCAATTTTTTTTCGCCCCCATGAAAACCACCCTCTAGATTAACTAAGGTGGAGGTGTTGTTTAGAAAAAATCCTGAAACACGCCACGTTTGACATTTTGAACGGCACATTTTAATGTCAACTTTGACTTTGTCAGGTCAACCCCCTTGTTCCAGCAACTCCTAACTCAAGAATTTAAATAGGGAAAGGGAGTCGAGCGACCCCTCATTTGAAGCGTCTTTTAATTCTCTATTCGACAGTATCAATGAAAATTAGTTTTATTCAATTTTTTTTCGCCCCCATGAAAAGCACCCTCTGATTAACTAAGGTGGGGGTGTTGTTTAGGAAAAATCCTGAAACACGCCACGTTTGACCTTTTGAACGGCACATTCTAATGTCAACTTTGACTTTGTCAGGTCAACCCCCTTGTTCCAGCAACTCCTAACTCAAGAATTTAAATAGGAAAAGGGAGTCGAGCGACCCCTCATTTGAAGCGTCTTTTAATTCTCTATTCGACAGTATCAATGAAAATTAGTTTTATTCAATTTTTTTTCGCCCCCATGAAAACCACCCTCTAGATTAACTAAGGTGGGGGTGTTGTTTAGGAAAAATCTTAAAACACGCCACCTTTGACCTACTGAACGGCACATTTCAGGATTTTTCCTAAACAACACCCCCACCTTAGATAATCTAGAGGGTGATTTTCATGGGGGGGGGGGGGGGGGGAATTGAATAAAACTAATTTTCATTGATACTGTCGAATAGAGAATTAAAAGACGCTTCAAATGGGGGGTCGCTCGACACCCTTTCCCTATTTAAATTCTTGAGTTAGGAGTTGCTGGGACTAGGGGGTTGACCTGACAAGGTCAAAAGTATTCGTGTTCATAATGTATACAATATAATTAATTAATATTTTCATGAAATGGTTTATACAAAATTGAAAATTATTGTAACATCGTTGTTTTTTTTTAGTTTTCATTGAATCCGGAGATTCTCTAATAGGCATATTTCTAATATGTCGGGGATCTATTAATTCGGGTAAGACGCACTGATAAAGATAATAAAACCCTTAAAACTTGATTATAATTAAATTAATAAATGAAAGTTGTCCAGTAAGTGAAATGAACGATAAATATTGATAATTGTCATAAAAATAATAGTTAAATGGAAAGTTAATTATTTTATAAAAGCACTAGATCTAATGACAAATATTGAATACAAATAAAATCTGAACAATTAGGTGACCGATTGTAACAAGGCGTGCTTTTCAATAACTTGTACCGTCCGCTGCCAGGTGGCAGTATTTTCTGGTACCCTAATACAAGGAAATCCTGGAGCCCTTCTACTGCGGCTATTTTTTAGTATAAAAAGCTAAATTTTAAAATGAAGGTTCATGTGTATATGTTCTACAAATCCTCCAGAAGGGCTCGCGTTAACATTATATTTCCTATACAGTGAATCGATAGCCAGGCCTCTTAATATATGCAATGCAAATAAAATTTTTCAACTTCTTGCAATGAACGAACAAAATTTTTGACAAATATCAACAACTCCTGTAACTATGGCGATCAAGTGAAATGCTTGACAGCTATTGGCTAATTTGACTCGTTTTATAATGAAAATCTGTATCGAAATGAATATCATTTAGATACAAGCTAAGCACACTTAATAAGTCGATTAAAGTATGGGAGTAGAAAAAATGTTTTTTTACAAGTTTTTCCCCGGTGGGTAGGTAATTTGACAAAAAGTTATAAAAAAACATTTTTTACTAGCAGGATGTAATTGCATATTTGAACGTAGTTTTTAGTTCTGATTAACTTTTTTAAATCACAATTTTCGATATTGTCAAAAATAAAGGTACTTTACTGTTAAGCAAAATTCATATTTTTTGACAAACCGCGTACACGACTGAAAAAATTTAATATCTGATGATTGTATTTTACATTTTAGAACATGCAGAACTTTTTATAAAGAATAACTTTTTTTCGTAAAATTAATAATAAAAAAGTTTCCCATATGTTGCCAACTTAACTAGACACACTGTATATGTCATACATAAAGTCGCACTAGAATTGACAAAGGAATCCAAATCTACAATAATACATATATAGAGGGTTCCATTTTAAAAAATGCAACTTCGATATAAATCACCCTGTTTGTATATGTATTACTTCCCGAGTACGAAGTAAAAGGGAAGTATTGTATTAGTTTTCCAAAAAAAAAAATGTGACCTATGGAAATTTTTACATATCTTTGCGTTTCCGAATACGTAGATTCAAAATATGCAAAAAAAAATTTTCCGTCTGTCGTCTGTAGTCTGTAGTCTGTAGTCTGTAGTCTGTACGTACACATTCCTTGCAACGCTCTAAACTCAGAAACTATTAATGTTATCGAAATGCGGTTTTCGCCAATCGATTACATTCGGGCCAAGGACGAAAATGCTGTTATTACCTTTGATGACGTCACTTCCGGTATAAGCTAAAATGGCGGCACTCATTTTTTTTATAAGATAAAGTTGCAGTTTTTTTTATGTAGTTTAAAAGAGAATTTTTTTTTGAATTCAGCAATATATATTGTGCTTACTTATTTTTTGAAAAAAGTGTTAAAAAAATAATTATTAAAAATCGACTGCGACGCTCGATACTCAGAAACTATTAAAGTTATCGAAATGCGGTTTTCGCTAATGAATTACATTTGGGCCAAGGACGAAAATGCTGATATTACCTTTGATGACGTCATTTCCGGTGTAAGCTAAAATGGCGGCACTCATTTTTTATAAGATAAAATTGCAGTTTTTTTATGTAGTTTAAGTGTATTTTTTTCTGAATGCAGTAGTACCTATTTATTTTTGGAAAAAAGTGTTAATACGAGGGAAGTCTCGTGGCAACTTGCCAGAATTTTTTTGATAGGAAATTAAAAATTAAAAATATTTGGAGGTTTGGTGTCGGAAATTGTCATTGTAGCTATTTTCTATTCAAATTTAAATAATAAAGTGAAGGTCATTTCGGGTTACACCGGGAGTGATAAAGAACAATTAAATATGTCAAAGAATCTAAGAGTTGAAAACAATCGTTCACATGCTACCTGTGAGAATGAGGAATGAAAGGATACATTGATAAGCCAATACCAGCGTGGAATAAATCCCCTTAAACAAATTATATTTTAAAATGGAACAGTAGCAACAAATGACACAGTTCTGACATTTTTTAGATTCGATGCATATCCGATTTTAGATTTTGTACTCTTTTTTTATACAGTCATCTTCTTCTACATCTGACTGTGCAGAAGAAGAATCGTGCAAACCCACATCAAGTCTAGCATAATTTATTCCATATGAATTTTCAATTGTTAATTTAATATGTTTTCAGTTGCTTGCAAAGCTTGCTAACTCTTCTTTCAATTTTGCAGGAGTTGCAGTAGAATCAAACTGTATTAATTTTTCTGATAATATTTTTAGAGAATTCTCAGGTATAACACCTTTGGCGAGTTCTTAAAAATTATTTGAATTTAGAACGTTCAGATCCCTACATAATTTAGCGTTGTTTGCAAATCTTCTACTGATTGATTCTACTGCAGTATCCGCAATGACTTTAAAAAACAATTCTAAAATTTTCTTTTGGGCTTATTGGGACTTCATCAGAAGTTTTCTCATCAAAGAATTTCTTTTTGAACGAAATTCTGGCAATTGTTCTGCAATAAAAAATTCGAAATTTCTTCTTTCAATAGAGAGATTTATAGCCCACCACACAAATTTATGTGCTGCTGCTTCAATGTTTGGAAAATTTCGCTGCATTTTTTTAAAACTCAGTATAGAGTCATTAACCATAAAATTACATTTTAATAAATCTAACCCTGTTGTTTGAGTATATAAAGGGCCTGTTATAGAGAACAGTTTTAAGTATGTGTGTGCAATTAAAATATTTTCGTATTTCAGTAATTGTACCTTGTAATGTTTAGCAGTTGCTCTTGTATCTCGTTTAATTTTTTGTGAATTTTCAATTAACGTCAATTAAGTCAACGTACAAGTACAATGCTTTATCAGCTTCATTAAAATGACCAAAAATGTTACTGATCGCTGCTTCCTTTGACCACCAGCGAGTTTCTCCTATCAACTGGAGTTTCTTTGATCTAGGCTTGTTTTCAATGTCTAACAAGTAACCCATGTGTTGATCAGATTCTTTAAAAAATACTGCTATACAATTTAGCAATGAAAAAAACGATGCTGCCTTGATGTGGGATTTGAAAATGTCTGCCAGAACAAGATTTAGAATACGCGCATAATACCAAACACGAACATGATTTGAATTTTCCTGGAATTACTGTACTGTACATATTACACGGTTTACTTTTGAACATAATTTATGGTTCATAGTGCAGGTAAAATGCCATCAAATCGTTAATCTTCGAAACGAGAGCGCTAGATTAATGTTGTTTCCAGTAATGTAATCTAGAAATTGATAGATACGTTATTTGTAATCATAAAAATGTTGTTTGTGAAAGCGGTCTTCTGCTTGTTAGGTACAGAACGGAACGTTTTTAAAAAGAACAATGTTCTATTGGAGTCTTCTATAAAGTAACAATTCTTACTTACTAGCAAAAAAATCCCCCTTACAGGCTATTGTTACATCTTATACAGGGTGTCCCAGGTTTAATGATCAGGGCTTTGACATTTTGTAGAGAAACACATTTAAAGGTGGGTTGCTCCTATAAGCATAGATTCTAAAATTCTTTGTTTCTGAGATACAGGGCGTCACAATTTTCTAAAAAATAAAGGTTTTGTTTATTTATTTCCGAACTGTTGAAAATATTCAAACCAAAATTGGCACACAAGATACATGGACAGTATCCTTTCTCAAAGACACGGACAGAGCATAAGATCCATGGCAACCATAATTTTTGTACACAGCCAAAATACATTTTTCGTGAAATAAATGACAAAAATCTAGTTTGCGGCAGCACGGTAACAGAAACGGAAAAAAGTCAAGAGACATTTTTTGTTCAGAATTGAATGCTCCATCGAAAAGTATATTTCGAATATTTAATTCAGGGCCGTACTCTTTTTATTTATCAAATTAATAGAACGGATTACCCATATCTCCGCCACTGGTTGATTAAAAAATTCATATTCTTCAATCTTGAGGCCCTCTGTCCTTGTATCTTGTGTGCCAATTTTGGTTTGAATTATTGCCACAGTTCGGAAATAAATAAATAAAAACTTTATTTTTTAGAAAACTTTAACGCCCTGTATCTCAGAAACAAAGAATTTTAGAAACTACGTTTTTAGGAGCAACCCACCTTAAAATTTGTTTTTCTACAAAATGTCAAAGTCCTGATCATTAAACCTGGGACACCCTGTATACTAAGGAGCAGGGCCAGATTAAGGGGGGGGGGGGCTAGAGGAGGCTACAGCCCCGGGCCCCATTAGATAGAGGGCCCCCATTTCATAGGGGGATACCGCTTAAGTCTACCAAAAATAAATGCCGTAGTAGATTTTCGAAATGCATTTTTACTTTCCCATGCATATGCACACATACGGAAAGTAATGTACTCGAAAAAAAATCGAACTCGAGATTTTGATGATTCTCGACGTTTTGAGTCCCCATGAGTCCAAAACCACCATTATTGAAAAATGTTTGTCTGTGGGTGCGTGCGTACGTTATGGCTGTAGAGCCTGAAGAACCGTTTAACTTAATTGCAATTTGAAAATCGGAAATTATAGCCAAAGGATGGCCAGAACTTTTACTTGTAATTGGTAAAGAACAAAAATTTAACGTGGCCAATTTATTGATGGCCAAAATTGGCCAAAAATTAAAAATCTGCTCCAAGAATTTTTTTTATTTTTTGAAATGTTATTCATATAGTTCACGAAAAACTATTGGTACAACATTTATTTCTTTATTTCCGATAGGGGAAGGGGGAAGGGAGATGAATGTTTGAAGTTGAAAATGTTAAAAATCCATAACTTTTTTGTTAACAAAGATAATGAAGTAAAATTGTACAGTGAAGTAGAGGACATACAACTCTTTTAATCGAGCATTTTAAGTATAATAGCAATTTACAAAATATTAAAAATATTTATGACATACCCTGTGTATTATTTCAGGAGAAAATCGGAAATCGTTGTCTGATTACAACTATATTACACACTATATATTTATTTTTTTGAGTTATTACGCAAAAACTATTTTATTTAATACGTATAGTAGTAAACACGAGAAAGTTGTGTACCAGTTTTTTGCTCATTTAATTTTTAACTGCAATAAAATTCAATAATAGAATAAACTACTCAAGTAGTCAGATTGTCCGCGTGCCAGTGTCGCATTGATAGAAGAACAGTAGCGGCGTTTTCGATGAGTTTAAAAAAGGGCCCCTCAACTCTTTAATCCGGGCCTGCTAAGGAGTTTGAACATAAATTAGATTACACACTAAAAAATTTGGGCATAAACAGATTAGAAGTTAAAAAAATAGGACATTCTCATAGTGATTCAAGTGATTGCGTACTGTATCATTTTAAATAATATGTATATTATTTTTCTGTAAGTTGTGAAGTAAATTGTATGCGAGGATGCAGTGCCTTTGATACGATAGTTGCTTTTATACTAAGTTCTATGTTTATACTTAGGGTTTTTGTAACCTTCAGTAAGTAATCACTGCTTGTTCTCCAAGGTAACTTATACAGCGATTTCAAAGCTTATTACAAGACCTTTGGGTATTGTTTAAGCATGTTTCGGAAGTTTTTGATCAGGTGGTGATGTTGTATTGAAGATGAGATAAGATGTGAGTGTTTGCTACTAATAATCTTGATTTGGCAGGTATATAAATTCTAGAAAAAACGCCACTTAGAGCAGCTAATTTTGATATTATGGAGTCACAGTGTGGTTTAAAACTTAATTTATCGTCTAAGATTAGTCCTAAATATTTGGTTCGTGTATTTTGTCTTAATATGGTATTACTTACATATAGATCCAGTGATATTGTGGATTTGTTTTTATTTTTGAAAATTAAATATTCCGATTTAGCTGTATTTAGTGTAAGTAAGTTTCCATCTAACCATTTTTTAAATAAGGTTAAGTCTTGATTAATGGTATTTTGCGGGCTTTCTGCATCTGTTCCTGTGTATAGCAAAACCGTATCATCGGCAAAGACACTATACTTTGCTTTTAAACGCATTTCCTTGAGATTTGATATGTAAATTAAGTAGAGGACTGGACCTAGCACCGATCCCTGTGGAACTCCCCTTGATAAAATTAACGGTTTACTTATGCTGTTACCTACTTTAGTGGACGGTTTTTCTATTAGCTAAGAAGGATTCTATCAATTTATTGGCAGTACCTCTAATTTCAATTTGCTCCATGAACCTTAGAAGCAAGTAGTGGTCCACAGTATCAAATGCCTTTTTTAAATCTATGAATAGCTACAACGTAGTTATTATTATCTAAGTTTTCGTTTATATAGGTAATCTGTGATATTTAATAATGCTGATTCCGTGTTACTACTATTCACGATACACATAAACACGGTATGCTGATGCGCACCGGCTGACGTCATCTGCGATGGAAAGTTGCAAACTCACGTATACCTACTATTTATAAAGCATGCAAATTGTGGACGTAAAGTGGGAAATTGTGAAGATTTAGCTTGAGCAATTACATTTATTTCTACATCCATATACCTACCGAATTATAGGTATAACAATAATGTCACTGTAGTAAAATATAGACCGTTTCTGGTTTGTTCGATATATCACGTTAAGGGTTGACTTTTGTGAAATTTTCATACCGACATAAAATGCTCAAAAGATAATTTTCTATAATATTTATTCAGATGTTTTTCCTCATAAGTTACAAATAAAAAAGATACGAGCGATTTCATACTTAAGGGTGGGTCTAGGACAAGTCAGCGCCGCCGACTCATCGCGGCCGACTCATCGCGGCCGTTTCATCGCGGCCATCTCATCGCCGAGCCATCTCATCGCTGACCAACTCATCGCCGACCCATCTCTTTAAAATTAAAAATTGTTAGTAGTGGAACAACATAGCATACAAAAAGCCGCGTAGTGGCAATCTATGTTTAAGTTTAGCATTTTTTTTACTTCCAAATTTTGTTTAGTGTTGCCATTTTGTATCAATTTAAAAAATATACCGGGTGAATGAGACCACCCGTATCAGCCTTTTATTTAAAGAACGGTGAGTCGTAGAGAGGTGGGGTAAAAAAAGTGATTAGATTATAAAAGCCATAATAAAGAATCGAATAGTGATATCATTATATTTCTCGGAAAAGTCAGCATTCCTCCAGAAGGCCTCCAACTCCAAAATTTTAAATGGCACCATAAGTCGAAAAAGGTATTGTTTGAAAGATTGTTAAAAAAGAAGAAAGTTTTATAGGAAAAATTATTTTATTACTGCCACCCCTTTTAAGTAATATTCGACTAAAGTTATTAAATTTGAAATTCACTGTTAACAAGAAACATTGAAAAGTCGACTTTTTAAATCTAGTTGCCAATGTTACATGTGTTCAAAATATCTTCCATTTACTGCTAAGCACTGTTGAGCTCTTCTAGGTACACTATCAGTGGCTCTAATAAGTACTTCTTGAAAGGGAAGAACACATGTAACGTTGGTAACTAGATTTTAAAAGTCGACTTTTCAATGTTTCTAGTTAACAGTGAATTTCAAATTTAATAACTTTAGTCCAATATTACTTAAAAGGGGTGGCAGTAATAAAATAATTTTTCCCATAAAGCTTTCTTCTTCTTTAACAATCTTTCAAACAATACCTTTTTCGACTTATGGTGCCATTTAAAATTTTGGAGTTGGAGGCCTTCTGGAGGAATGCTGACTTTTCCGAGAAATAATGATATCACCATTCGATTCTTTATTATGGCTTTTATAATCACTTTTTTTACCCCACCTCTCTACGACTCACCGTTCTTTAAATAAAAGACTGATACGGGTGGTCTCATTCACCCGGTATACTAAACCTGCAAATAACCTAGGCGCTTTAATGGCAATCTACGTTTAAGTTTACCATTACTTTTATTTCCAAACTTTTTATATAATATGAATGTTAATATCACGTAAGTATTATTCATTGTCTATTAACGCTATCATTATCGATTTAAAGCTCTGTAAAGCTGGTTATCAATTGATTAAGATTTAAGGGAATGTTAATGTCATATGTTAATGTAATATCTTGATGATCGGTATTGGTATTTATACAAACAAGTAAAAGAGGATAGGTAAGAATGTGTTGAATTTATCGAAAATAAAATCGGCGATGAGTTGGGCGGCGCTGAGATGGCTCGGCGATGAGATGGCTCGGCGATGAGATGGCTCGGCGATAAGATGGCCGCGATGAATCGGCCGCGATGAGTCGGCGGCGCTGACTTGTCCCATTCCGACGCCGTTACTTTTCGGGTGACGTCATGCGCTAAGCGAACGCTTTTGATACAAATAATCAGCATACCGTGTTTATGTGTATCGTGCTACTATTTAAAAACCCAAATTGATTTTTATCTATTAAATTGAATTTATTTAGAAAGTCCCTTATTCTGAATTTAATAATTTTCTAGAATATTTTAGATAAGGTACTGTTTACGCTAATTGGTCTGTAGTTACCCATGTCACTATGGCAGCCATTTTTGTATATAGGAGTAATTTTGGATTGTTTTAGGCAATAGAGAACTTGCACGTGTTTTTGTTTATTGAATTAAAAAAAAGAACAAAAAATTACAAAAATTTTGATATATGACATTCTCATATGAGCTTACAAAAAACTGGTGAAAATTTTGATTGAATTTAACGATTTGAATTTACGCCGAAACTCTGCTAGAGCGCGCGCTGTTGGGTGTGACGTCACATGACCCAATTTGTCAAGCGCGTAAAGAAAATGCATTGGAACGATATTGTTTTTACCCATTCATCGTTACTATCCCTTTGTTTGTCTGTCACTCGGTTAGAAAAATGTCTTACAAATACTGTGTGGTACTTTTGTGTACAAATGCAACAGTTAAAACTCCAGATAAAATATGTTTACTCCATAGAAAAGTTACGAAATTTATGGTGTCAAATTATACGTAGAAGACATGTAAAATCCCCAACATTTTATTCGATTAGATAACATGTTTGACCTGTAAAATCCCCAACATTTTATTCGATTAGATAACATGTTTATGGTACAAAACTCATTTCTTTTTATAAAATGCGTAGTTACAAAAGCCGAAAAGCGCAGTAATTAATACATAGTTTATTATTGTCAATTTTATTCATTGTTGTATAAAAAACTGCAAAGAAATTAGTTAGTTGCTCATTAACTTTAATCACAATATAACACAATCAGTTTCATATTTCAAATTATTATCTAAATCTAAACAATCTTATTATAGTTTATACTTTTAGGTATGTTAAATAACCATTAAAGTTTAGGTATTATTATTATACAGTGTGACTCATTTAGATTGGAAACACACATGTAAAATCTGAAGTTATTTACCGATTTTAACCAATTTTTTTTTTAATGTCAAATAATGAAACATCTACTTTGGGACAAAATTTTAAATGTTTATTCCAATTTTCAGAGCCTACTACGATAACTTTTTCGTACTCGGAATGGAGAATTGTTATTAGCGATTTCTTTATAAAAAAATATCTACGCCACTGGATTCAGATTGCTTCCAAATAGCTGTCACCAAAATTTTACAAAAATATATTTATTAATAACAAAGAAGTTATGACAACTTAAAGTTCGAAAACTTTCTAAGCTAACGGTTACAAAAAAACACCCTGTATCAATAGATGGCCATGGAAATTATGTTAATGATTCTTAAATTAAACTATTTAAACCATCAGTGGAGAAAAAATATTGAAAGTAACGTAATATTTAATAAAAATCTATCATAACTGTTAAACAGTAACATAATTTCCATGGTAACTAAGATTTAAATGGAAATGTTAGGTCTTATTATTTACTCAGTTGTGCGATTCCGTTACTTTTATTAAATATTACGTTACTTTAAATATTTTTTTCTCCACTGATAGTTTAATTTAAGAATTATAAACATAATTTCCATGGCCATCTATGGATACAGGGTGTTGTTTTGTAACTGCTTAGAAAGTTTTCGAACTTTAAGTTGTCATAGCTTTGTTATTAATAAATATATTTTTGTAAAATTTTGGAGACAGCTATTTGGAAGCATTCTGAATCCAGTGGCGTAGAAATTATTTTTATAAACAAATCGCTAATAACAATTCTCCATTCCGAGTACGAAAAAGTTACCGTAGTATGCCCTGAAAATTGGAATAAACATTTAAAATTTTGTCCCAAAGTAGATGTTTCATTATTTGACATTTAAAAAAAAATTGGTTAAAATCGGTAAATAACTTCAGATTTTACATGTGTGTTTCCAATCTAAATGAGTCACACTGTAGGTACGATTTAATATATTTTCTGCTTTGACGCCTCTCATTTCTGCCGCTACAAAATCCCGATTTGCACTTAGGCTGCCCACTTTTGACAAATTATCGGATTGTGCTTTTATATAACCTGATTCCATTGTAAATAATTAACCAACGCCGCTAATAATATCCCTTAAAACCATTTAAAATAAATATTTTGGGTAAATTTGCGGAAGTTTGAAGAAAAAATAGCATATTTTATTTGGCGGAGAAGTTACTTTTCATGGCATGCCTGTATTAATTATTATTAAACACAGGCGCGCGATGAAAAGTAATACTTCTCGACATTATAATGGTTTCGACAGTTTTCGCCGTCTTACGAATGACATATACTGTGGCTTCGCGCCAGCTGATTTGTGACATTTAAGATCGTGTGACGTGGACCAACCGTTGGAGAGTATCCGCGCACGTGATATGCTGTTCCCCTTCTTATATTTTCAACCCTCAATATCTCAATAAATATAAAGTTTTAAATTGAAATAATTAACAACAGCTCTCTATAAACTTGTTACTTGCATTATATACCAGATTTATTAATATTCAAGACATGTGCAAGTTCTCTATTCGGGAAATAGCCCTGTTGTATGCATTCATTTATTATATTGCATAAGTTATTACCAATTTCATCCTTTAAGTTTTTCAAATCAATTGGTGTTATTCCGTCCATTTCTGCTGCAGTACTGATATCAAGTCTCAGTATTCAGTATTGTACTCGCCTTTCCTTTGACGCCTTTCCAAGGTACGCTTACTTTTTCTGTGCTCGATTAAAAACTTATTTCTTTTATTTTTGTTTTTGTAAATTTCTCCATAATTATCTTGTAAATGATAATTTTGAGGTTATGTAAAACTACAGGAATCAAATTAAAATTAAAATTCTAGCTCGGCCTGATGATGTTGATGGTAAATATACATACCGAAATCGATAGCCATAGAAAATAAATTAAAATTACAAACAATTTTAACTTGATTCCTGTAGTTTTACATAACCTCAAAATTATCATTTCTTTTACTTTGATTTATTATTGGCTTTAAGTGTTTTGTCGTCCTAATTAGTGTACCTAGACATCTGCTACCCCTAGTATTCCCTAGAACGTATTTTCTACAATTACTTAATTTTACTTTTACACGTTTTCTTCCACAAAACAACGATTTGTGAAAAGTTCATTGCGTCGCATTTCTGTACTGCAAATTTATTTCGGCTTAAGTAATCTTCGAATTGGAGTTTCTTCTAACTAGGACAACTGTTTTCCTGATTGAAAAATCCTAACAAAACGAAGTTTTACCTAATTTCTAAACACTCAAAACCTTTGAGGTAAACGCCATTTTGTTTTTAAAATTTCTCTCAATACTTCTTTCGGTTTCTTTAGCATCACCGATACGGTCACCGATCTCTTTAGCGTTTTCGCATACGTCTACGTCTCCGTTGTATCATCTATCATTCTACTAATTTGTGTACATAGAGAAATTAATTAATTTCTCTAATTTCTCTGTTTGTGTACTACGAAGGTTCTCATGTCTACAATCATTCTCTAATTTCAACATCCTATTCGCTGTCCTGCTGCTCATTATGTCATACCGCAAATATCTCTTCACTACATTACTTGGATCAACTTTAATCAACTGTAAACTAGTTTCTATTTTTCGTATCTATTAATTACTATCGTTCTTAAATTAAGAACGATCTTAATTACATAATTTAAATCATTTTGCTATACTTATACAAATACTTCCTTTTATCTTAAATTATCGAATTTACTACTAATAATAATTTTACTTTAATTAATTTTGCTGAATACAATAATTTGTTAGATTTATTTAAATAAGATTTAATGATCCATTTACTCATTCGTTTTCTAATTTAAATTTGCGAGTTAATAATTGATTTAGCTTTCACGTTTGGTCTGCGATACTCGCAGACCTTTTGTTTGTTTCTTTAATTTTTGTTTAATACATTGTCTCGGATTGGAACTATGCATACCGTGCATCTCCATCGCACAAGGTAAGATTTATGTACTATTCGACTACATTCTTGTGAAGTTATAATATTCATTATAACCACTTTAAATTTACGTCACTCTATTACTCAATTACCCCCATCTCTTTCAGCTATTACATCACTGTTCACTACAAGACTGAGGCCATCTACGTAGTTCCAATTTTCAGTTTTTGGCACAACAAACATTTTCTAGAACTTCGTGGCGTCCTTAACCGGAAATTCTATCTTTTACTACCGCCATTACCTACCAAACCTTTCTTTTATTCGTCATAACTAGCGCACCCTCATTTTGTCTACTAGAACTGAGTGACCGTGGCCATTGCATTTAAAGTTTTGTTACAACCACATTTTTTACCGTAGCAAAAAATTTCCCAGTTATACAAGGCGAGGGGGAAAATTTACTTATCTTCAACTAAAAATTACTCGTGTGTGCGTGTGACATGTGTGCGTGTGTGTGCGTGCGTGGGTGGGTGTCTGCGTGCGTGCATGTTTCCTGTTCCAAAATTTCACCGGGGAATCCGAAACATACGAATTTCCCCAGACCATGGGCAAAGCTGCGGGTAAGCAGCTATAGTCTGTAAAATGAATGTTTGCGATTTTCGGCTTAGCGCTTTATTTGACGTACACACTCGTAGTTTGTATCTATTTCGTTCTAACACACAATATTTGGAAATAGAGAGAATGGAATGCTACATTAACGTCGCCACGGGTGGTGAACTAAGACAGACACTATACGTTTAAAACATCTGTATTTGTGTCAGGTGTGTTAGAAGGAGACAATAATATTTATTTTAGGAGTCTCTTTAAAGACTAAATTGTCTGTTGTAATCCTTTGACAGTGGTATTCAAAAGCTATTTGCGCGTGTTTGTAACAACTACTGAAAATATGTTATATTCCTTCAATTTATATAAAGAAATTAAAACGTAATTAAAAATATAATAATACAATTTATTATTATATAAATTGAAGGAATATAACATATTTTCAGCAACTTGATGCCACTTATGAAATTAGTTTTATCTCAAACCAAAATTTATACATTTTCTAATCTTTTGTGTATCTGTTCGAAATTTATACATGCGTGCATGAAAATCTAATAGATCATGAAGTAGTACCTAACAAAAATTATAGAAAAAAATATAAAGGTGGAATTTCCTATAAGCGTCTGACGTACGCGGCCGACGGATGGGTCTCAACGCAACGTACAGACGTATTCTTAAGATGTTTTCCTATGAAACGTGTGACGCTTAGAGCTCCCACAGTGCGCACCAGTACACGGTTCAGTTTGTGTCAAGGCAATAGGAAAGTTTAGTGAAAAACATGAATGCTGACTTGATGATGATGATATTGTTAGAAGAAGAAGACGATGATGATGAAGTATTGGCTTCACTTTTTGAAAGGACAAGAAAAAGGAAAAAAGTACATGAGTTATACAGAAGACGAAATACATAAAGAGCTGGATGTTTGGATACACACTCGATAAGCTTCGCGTCTTCTGAAGCCGAAAATTGAAATTTTTCAGACATTTTCTTAATAGATAATTGCATGTAGCCCCACCATACACACTTGTAGCTGTGCAAGTCACTGCATGCGTCTGCGTCTAGACCGCTTCATGACCGGATGGGACGCAGACGTACGCGTCAGCCGCAATCGTTTCCGTCTGAAGACGTTAAAGGTGGAATTTCCTATAAGCATCTGATGTACGCGGCCGACGGATGCGTTAGACGCTTAAGTACCAGTTTATAGTAAAACGTATGGCGTCATTTTTCTGTTAACGGCTTCAGACGGAAACGATTGCGGCTGACGCGTACGTCTGCGTCCCATCCGGTCATGAAGCGGTCTAGACGCAGACTTGCACAGCTACAAGTGTGTATGGTGGGGCTACATGCAATTATCTATTTAGAAAATGTCTGAAAAATGTCAATTTTCGGCTTCAGAAGACGCGAAGCTTATCGAGTGTGTATCCAAACATGCAGCTCTTTATGACAGCGCTTCTTCTGGTTGTATAGGGTTCTTAACTCTTCTTGAAGGTATTTTTGTGATAGAATCCCTGATCAAATTCAAGACAAAATTAAACTGTTCCTTATTTAATCTAAAAAATTCTCGAAATGTCTTTTCATCTTCATTTAAATGAGCCCGTATGAGTAAATGGGAATATCCTTCTGTATTTCGTCTTCTGTATAACTCATGTACTTTTTTCCTTTTTCTTGTCCTTTCAAAAAGTGAAGCCAATACTTCATCATCATCGTCTTCTTCTTCTAACAATATCATCATCATCAAGTCAGCATTCATGTTTTTCACTCAACTTTCCTATTGCCTTGACACAAACTGAACCGTGTACTGGTGCGCACTGTGGGAGCTCTACGCCTCTAAGCGTCACACGTTTTATAGGAAAACATCTTTGAATGCGTCTGTACGTTGCGTTGAGACGCATCCGTCGGCCGCGTACGTCAGACGCTTATAGGAAATTCCACCTTTAAAATCAAACGTTACATGAACAATGTATATTTTACAGTTTCCAATATTTCCATCTATTATATCTTTTATTTATTTGTTTATTTAATAAACGGAACATCCTTTTTTATAAAAAAATAATACAAAAAAAAAATTTTTATAAATCGCGAACGTTAATCAATGTCATGTATGATTTATTGTATATAAATTCTAATAAACATTCGATGTTAGACCATCGTAGCGTACACATTACATGGCGCAGTCGGTACGATTACATAGCGCACAAATATGTAGTTCGTACTTGTATAAAATAAAACAGGTAGTGTGTTTTATAGAAAACTAAATTTATAAAATACTAAACGAGACACTAATTGAAATAAAAAATTAAAATGAGTGACTATCGCGGAATTTCGCAAATGCAAATGACCGGTAATCTGGGAGAAAACTGGAAGCTCTGGAGGCAGAAATTTGAAAATTACTTAGTCGCGTCAGAAGTAATTAAGAAGGATGATTCCACTAAAGTAGCGCAGTTATTGCATTATTTAAGGCTAAGTAATACCCATAAAATTTAACATAGTAAACTGCTCCTAGGTCCTTTATATTTTATTTTTAATTAATGCAATTTGTTGATGTTGTTTAAAAAAGCTAAATTGATAATAAAATGTAAAAAAAAATATTAATTTCTGGTTGGTTTAGAAATTAGGTTTTTTTTTACTTTTCTCAAAAACCAATTAACGTACGGATTTCAAACTTGGTAATGTTCATCAGTACCGCACAGTGCAGGAGGTGTGGTAATTTTTGTAAGCCTTCATTAATTAATAACTTAGTTTTTATGGAAACTAGGAACTAACTAACAAATTTTTTTAGAATTAACGACTTTTTATACAAATTGACATTGAATACTTTATTAAAAATTAGCACACCTCCTTAATTATAAAATTTCTGATCTTATACGTCTAATTTCATATTTTAGAAATGTATAGGAACGGGCAAAAGTAAAAGAGAATTTTATAAATTTAATTTGTTGTCCATCTCTCTTTCTTAAAAAGATTTCTCACTCAACGGTTTCACTCTGTTGTAAGTTGTACGTGTAGCAGGTCGTTAGACTTCGGTACCGCTCGACTTTGTATGGAGAACGTCTAATTGTCATATGGAGAACGTCTATATTAACACAAAATTTCGAAACAATAGGCGCCTTTGAAACCCACGCGACAAAATGCCTGGTAAATTGTTTTCAATAATGCTGAGATCCGGTTTCCGAGAAACGGAAAATTTGCCTTATTATATTATCACTTCTAATACATCTGTGATATTATTGTACACAGGGTGTCTCAGTCTCACGGTAACCGTCGTTACTTATAGACAAGTTTCTTAAAGAAACGTTCGGACACGTCGATTTTCTACTTTTGGGGGACAACTTTTGATGTCAAATTTGACTTTGTCAGGCCAACCCCCTAGCCCCAGCAACCCCTAACTCAACAATTTAAATAGGGAAAAGGTGTCGAGCGACCCCTCATTTGAAGCGTCTTTTAATTCTCTATTCGACAGTATGTACCAAAATTAGTTTTATTCAATTTTTTTTCTCCCCCATGGAAAGTACCCTCTAGATTAACTAAGGTGGGGGTGTTGTTTAGGAAAAATCCTGAAACACGCCACCTTCGACCTTTTGAAGGGCACAATTTGATGTCAAATTTGACTTTGTCAGGTCAACCCCCTAGCCCCAGCAACCCCTAACTCAACAATTTAAATAGGGAAAGGGAGTCGACCGACCTCTCATTTGAAGCGTCTTTTAATTCTCTATTCGACAGTGTAAATGAAAATTAATTTTATTCAATTTTTTTCGCCCCCGTGAAAAGCACCCTCTAGATTAACTAAGGTGGGGGTATTGTTTAGGAAAAATCCTTAAACACGCCACCTTTGACCTTTTGAACGGCACATTTCAGGATTTTCCTAAACAACACCCTCAGCTTAGTTAATCTAGAGGGTGCTTTTCATGGGGGTGGAAAAAAGTTGAATAAAACTAATTTCGATAATACTGTCGAATAGAGAATTAAAATACGCTTCAAATGAGGGGCCGCTCAACACCCTTTCCCTATTTAAATTCTTGAGTTAGGGGTTGCTGGAGCTAGGGGGTTGACCTGACACCGTCAAATTTGACATCAAAAGTTGTCCCCAAAAATAAAAAATCGACGTGTCCGAGGGTTTTTTTAAGAAATTTGTCTAAGTGTGCCAAAACATTCGTGTTACCTTTTCAATGGCCCACCCTGTATATCAATATCTAGAATTGTAAAGGCTAGAAATTTGAAATTTTGCACATGCGACCATTGATTTTTGTATAAAGTCAATGGTGCGACATACCGTGTTTAAAATCTATTAAATAAAAATATTTTCCAAATGAGAGCAATTCCGGAAATACCGTAAGTGAGCATCAAGATCTTTATTTTAAAATAACCGGCGTAGCAATTTTGATTGTTGATAAAAAAAAATTTTCACTGAAAAATTTCAAGATCTTCTTTAGGAAATAAAAAATTGAAAATCGAAAATGGTAAAAGTTAGGGAAATGGGATTTTAGGTTCTCAATGTCAAAAGATTGAGACACAATTTTGTCTGTAATCACTATATAATAACCGAGACGTGTGTATATGTTTGTGTTGCTGTGCACTTTTCCGACAGTCGCCGAATCCTGACGAATGCGGATGTGATATTTTAAAACAACCTTATTTATAACCTACAAATTAATGCTACAGGCTACAATTATAGATAGGTACCCCGCAAACTACGTAAATATCTGCACAAATTTTTTTCAAAGTAAGTTTTAAACATTTTAGTATAAAAGTCCGTCATCTTATTCAAGCGGTATTTGTGTCTAAATATATTTTCTTTACTTAGAAAATACGTTCAAAGTTTCCTTATGGAGATTTACGTGTAAAATAGAATTCGCTATTTGTGCTTATTTTTGAGTAAAAATTTTGTGTAAACATGCAAAGTTTGTCTGTCCGAGGTCCTTAACCCATTTCGAACATTAAAACAATGCCAGAAAGTATTTTCGCGAAAATTTTCAAAATGACAAGTATCGGATACTTTTTCTCGACAACATGGAAATTTAATTATTTCAAGTTGAAAAGTTATTTAAATGATGAAAAATGATTCTATTATGCCTCGCGTTAACTTTTTCATGGTTAAAATGATGTAAAAAGTAGTAACAGCATTCATCGTAGACTAATTTATGTGTCCCGATACCTTCTTTCGGTAACTTTCGAAATGTACATGTTTGTGTGCTTATTTCGAATTTAGAGATTTTGAACGATGTCGTAGGTAACATACTAACATATATAATAGTCGAATGTTTTCACCGAGAAAAATGTTTTTTTCTTATATGTGAGTGGAAAGTGGATATATTTTCCCTATTTTGAGGGAGCAAAGTACCACTTTTTCTCCCTTGGGAAATTTTTTACACTTTTTCTCCCTTGGGATTTTTTAAAAACTTTTTCTCCCTGTAAAAAATATAAATTTAAGTTAGAATAATAATTTAAGCAGATTCTAATATTTCGGCTGATGTATTTTCTACATAAGAGTCTGAATTCTCATTAGACATTTCAAAAAGCGTTAATACCGATCTACAAATGATGAGATATTGATGAAATATATTTAATTAAAAATTGTGACACATGGGAAAAGCCTTCCTGATGTATTTTTTAAAAATAACCAATGGTAAACTATACCAAACGTATAATTGTTGTGAACGGAAAATAAATTCACATATAAGAAAAAATCATATATTTACCGCGAGAACAAAGTGAAATTTTCTCCCGAGGGTGATTAATGCCCTCGCTTCGCGTCGGGCATTAAACTTCACCCGCGGGAGAAAATTAATCACTTTGTTCCCTTGGTAGATAAATAGCTATTGTCTACATATTTAACTTAATACCTATTGATGAAAGTAGGTGGCAAGTGTATTGTTACGTTACACTATACCAAAGAGAATACCTATACTTTGACTATACTTCTAAATTTACAACTTATATTGTAATTATGAGGAAGTAAAATCCATATTTACTGCTGTACATACACGTGTAAATGGTGGCCTTTAGTTAGTGAAATAACAAAAATTTGAAACTGTTTAAGGTAGAGAAGGTCTTTCTATAAAACAGATGTTATGCAACGTTAGACCAGCTTCTATTTGTACATTTTATGTTTTATGGTATTTTTAGTTTTACTATAGTTAAAAATGAATGTTAAAACGTTCTCTCTAAGGCCATTCGTATTCCGAAAAAGTTGCCAGTATCCAAATTGAGTTCTTTTACATTCAAAATTCATTCTAAACTATCCTTATGAAGTTCACACGGAATTTGTTATATTTTCGTTAATTTTTGGGCAAAGACTATGTGCAAAGACGTAATTAACATTGTGAAAGGGCCATTATGTATTTTTGGTCTCAAATCTATTCCAAAAAGTTTGCATTTTACATTTTTTTAATAATTGGTAAAATTTACTATAAGCAGGTAGGAACGAATTCGTATATCTTTACGAAATATCAACCCATTTTTGTGATTTTTACGTCAAATGTAAGTAAATGTAGTCCTTTATTTTAATTACTTTAATAACTTGCTAAATTACAGATACCTACAGGGTCAAAAATCTGAAAAGGTACAAAAATGTAAATTTTTTTTCTATTTTCAAGCAACTAAGCCAGCTCAACAAAGTGTGATATTTTAAAACAAAAGCTATTACAACCTACAATCATAGATACCCCCTCCCCCCAAAGCACGCAAAACGCGAGAATCGCGTGTACCCCCGTTTATAGATAATAAACAAATATCAAAAGGCGCGAATTCTTACAGAATTCTAATGTCAACCAACTTCAAATCTGTAACTGATTATGACATTGATATAAGTATAATACATACAATACATATGTATATAATTAACCCCCTCCCCCCCCCTCCCCACCTCAGACACAACCACCCCGGGATTCTGCACAAATGAGTTATTGTTTTTCTTTCTACCCTTAAGTAAGATGGGAACGGAGAGGGTGACAGACAATTTGTAAATCACGAGAAAATTTTAGGGGGAAAAAAGTAAAAAAGATCGTTTTTCTGCGGACATGTACAATTTTCCCCCTTTATACTCCCAAAAAGGGGTTGCAGTTGGGGGTGGAACTTGCAATTTGAGAATAATTTTTTATGGAGAATCCAAAAGTGCAATAAAAAATAGGGGTTCCCATTTCAGTTTTCAAAACTCACCCCGGCTCCACCCCAGAGAGGGGTGAGGGTGATGTTTACGTATCATGACTCAATAGGTTTCAAAAAATAAAGGAAACGTGTTTTTTTCCTTTTGTAATTGAATGTGTCGTTCTCGAGATATTAAAGGGTGTATATTTTGACTTTAATGGCGCCCCGACGGCGAACGTGTGATCCGATCAAAAAATTTATCAGAGATTTGGAATCAGTGAGAATTTCCTATAACATCATGACACCACTTCCAGCTTTGTAAACCTTGTAACATCGACCAACGCAACGCAACACACAGACATTCGGACGAATTTAGTAACCAACTTTTTGCAGTTGGTTGAAAATTGCCGCGGTTACGTATCTGACATTTCCACTTACGAAAAATTTCAAAAATTCTCTTTTTTCAAATGGAATGCCTATTTAATTAGCAGTCCATTCGATGCAGAAATAAATTTCCTTTAAATTGATATACCATGTTCCTATACCTAAAATCAATGATTACAGAGTTATTTACAATTTTCTATTGAAATTTATAATTACATAATGTTCTTTACAAAACATTGTTGGCTTTGCAAATTTTATAAATATAAACACGTAATTGGAGATGGGGATTCCACATCGACATATAGAAATGGACTGCGCGTGGTTATGCTAAGCCGGGATACTGCAGGTGAGAGAGAGGGTAAACGTGGAGGCCTAGTTCTAGCTTTATCTGTCGCGTATCTATTGGTCGCTGCATTCCCCCAGCTTTATCTGTCGAATATCTATTGGTCGCTGCATTCCTATCAAAATGCATCAACCAATAGATAGCGACAGATAAAGCTAGAACTAGGCCTCCACGTTTACCCTCTCTCTCACCTGCAGTATCCCGGCTTACCATAACCACGCGCAGTCCATTTCTATATGTCGATGGGATTCCAGCGTTTATAGTCGAATTGTAGAAAATGTTACGATAATGCAATATCACATTTTAATTTAGTATTTATGTATATTTTTTGTCCACGTACACCATGCACGTCAGCTCGAACATGTCATTTGGGTTGCCTGCATATTTGTTACGGATTTAAAAGTGGTATTACATGGCCTTAAGTGAAGACAGTTTTCGCATATTTAATACATTAGTGTTCGAAAGAGAAGAAGATAAAAAGTCGTTAAATAAAGTGTTGGGAAAGTTGGAAGCTTATTTCCTACCAAAAAAAAATCTGTCATACGAAAGATTTAAGTTTTTTACAAGAAAACAAAGGGAAGGAGAAACTATTGAACAATTCATCACCGATCTCAAGAATAAAGCGTTAAGTTGTGAGTTCGGAACACTTAAAGACGAATTAATAAAAACTATATTCACGTGTGGTTTACAAGCTGACAAGTTACGGGAATGATTATTGCAAGACGACGACCTTTCGTTAGATAATGCAGTAAAATTATGCATTACCGTAGAACAGGGGTCGACAGTCTTTGGAGTGTAAAGAACCAATTATCCCAATAAACAGATTGAACCAGATTCAAAGAGCCACACATATATGGTGGTGACTCCCCGTACTCCGAGCACTTCGTACAATCTCGACGCACGTCGGGAGCGGATTCCATTGAAACATGTGAACCAGAACCATTGTGCACCAAAAACGTGTGTAAATGAAAATGAACTAAAAATAAACTGTTTAATGGGGATTCTTAGCAACTTAGCATTTTCCTTTAACAAACCACAGATACTTATTCAAATATGGAGCATTTCGAATTTGTTCGAAGGAGCCACAATTTTGGACGCAAAGAGCCACATGAGGCTCGCGAGCCACGGTCTGCCGACCCCTGCCGTAGAACATTCAAAGGAACAATCTACGTCGATGGGTTCAACAACAAAACCAAAAAGTGAAATAGATGCTGTACGTAAGAAGATTAACTATAATAAATCAAGATATGGGGATGGAAGCCGAGAAATACAGATGGAAAGAAGAAGATCTCATATGCAGTCGTCAGAATGGAAGCCGAGAACCTTGAATCACGGAGAAACGAAGATGTCGATAAGGGAAGAAGACAGCGGAAGATCCAGAAGCAATTGTGGACGATGTGGAAAACAACATGGGAAAAGCACCAGATGTCCAGCAAAAGGTAAAAAATGCACCTTATGTTTTGCATACGATCATTTTGCCAAGATGTGTTTTAAGAGGAACATTCATCAAATTGATTGTAATAGTGAAAGTTCAAAAATCTATGAAAGTCATTATGTGTTTATAGATAGCATTGAGGTAAATTGTATTAAACAAGTTTATGCTTGGTACGAATTTATTGTAGTAAATGATAAGTATAAAGTTAAGGTAAAAATCGATACAGGTGCTATGGCAAACATTATGTCTTTAATCACATTAAATAAAATAGGGTTGGAGATAAATGATTTAGAAAAAACGGAGAACAAATTTTATGCTTATCCACATTCCGTATTAAATGTAGTTGGTAAAATTAAGTTCAATTGCAGGTTCAAGGAAAAGGTAATCAATACTGATTTTTATATTATAGAAGGTTTATCAGAAACTTTACTTGGACTAAGGTCGTGTGAGAATTTAAATATAATTCAAAGAAATTTATCGAATACTTCCATACAAGAGGTACACGGTGACGGAAAAAATCAGTTTGATAACAAAATAATTCCGGAAAAATTCAATAGTGTGTTTGAAGGAATAGGGTGTATGAAACAGCCTTATCATATTAAAATTGATAAGAGTGTAAAACCAGTTGTTAATAGTTCACGAAAATTTCCATTGTTAATACTAGATAGATTAAAAGAATGTTTAATCGAATTAGAATCTAACAAAATTATTAAAAAAGTTGATGAGCCAACAGATTGGGTAAATTCATTAGTAATTGTTAGAAAACCATGTGGTAAATTACTAAATTAAGAATATGTCTTGATCCGCGAGATTTAAATAAAGCAATTTGTAGAGAACATTTTCAAATTCCAAGTTTAGAGTACATAACGAGTAAATTAAGCGGTTCTTGTTATTTTAGCACATTAGATGCAAGTAGTGGTTTCTATCAAATTCCTTTAGATAGAGAAAGTTCAAAATTATGCACTTTTTCAACCCCTTTCGGCAGATATAGGTTTAAGAGAATACCGTATGGTATAAAGTCAGCGCCGGAAGTGTTTAGTAAGAGATTTAAAGAAATTTTTAACGTTGAGGGAGTAGAAGTTTACGTAGACGATATAATTGTGTACGGAAAAACGAAAGAAGAACACGATAAACGATTAAATACGGTTTTAGAAATTGCGTATAAAAATAATATAAAGTTTAATAAAAATAAATGCAGGTTTCGCGTAGAAGAAATTAAATACATGGATCATTTATTGTCCTCGAAAGGTATCGCGCCTAATCCCGCTAAGGTTAGAGCGATTAAAGAGATGCCTGTATACCACAAAACAAACAGGACGTACAACGTTTTTTGGGATTAATTCATTAATTACGTATGTTTCAAAATTCATTCCTAATTTATCCGAAATAAGTTATCTGTTAAGAGAACTACTTAAAAAAGAAATAATTTTCGAATGGAATGAAAATCATGATAACGCGTATGAAAAATTAAAAGAGGCGATAAGTAAAGAAGCGCTTTTGCAATATTTTGATATAAACAAACAGGTAGTTTTATCAGTAGATGCATCGAAAGATGGACTTGGAGCGGTTTTACTCCAAAATAATTTACCGTGTTGTTATGCTAGCAAAGCATTAACAGATACGCAAAAACATTACGCGCAAATAGAAAAAGAGATGTTGGCGATTTACTTTGGTTGCACTAAATTTCGTCAATTTATATTTGGAAAAAGATTTGTAATTGAAACGGATCACAAACCGCTTATTTCAATCGTAAATAAATCGTTATCATCTTGTCCGGCAGGGTTACAAAGAATGCTTATTCAATTACAAAAATACGATTTTGAATTACAATATAAACCGGGGAAACAATTAATAATAGCAGATACGTTATCGAGGGCGTATTTAAAAGGTCAAACAGAAAAAGATACAAAATTTTATAAAGATTTAGAAGCGCAAGTATGTTTAATACGTATGCATGTTCAAATTACAGACAGAAAGTCAAAAGAATTAATTTTAGCAACAGAAAATGACATTGACTTAATGCAATTAAAAGATTACATTATCAACGGGTGGCCTAATAATGTAAATAAAATAGTTCACAGCGTAAAAGCGTACTACAAATACCGAGATGAATTGAGTGAAGCAAACGGGCTTTTATACAAAGGTAAAAATTTAATAATTCCAACAGTACTAAGGAAAGAAATTCTTTCAAAAATTCATTACGGTCACTTAGGAATTGTCAAATGTAAAACTAGAGCGAGAAATTCTTTTTACTGGCCGGGAATGAATAAACAAATTGACGATTTAATATCTAATTGCCCCACGTGCATAAGACATCAAAATTGCAATGCAAAACAATTACTACAATCGCATGAAATACCTTGTATACCGTGGATGAAAGTAGGTTCTGACTTATTTCTATTAGAAAATAAATTATACATTCTTGTAATTGACTACTACTCAAAATATGTAGAGATAGAACAGTTAGTAGTCGGAGAGCCGACGACGAATTTAGGGAACATATTAGGCAAGTTAGAATAACAAAAAAATCATAGTTTATCGACTGGTGAACCCAGAGGCAGAGGGTTTGCGGTTATTTCGCTACTGCGCAACCTATGACATTAGCAAAAAAATAAATCCAAAAAATATCCTTTAGGCAACTTGAAATTTGTTTAATCTTAAATTTTAGCATCTATTTAACCCAGAAATAAGTATCCCAGATTATTTTTTGGGTTTTAAAATGTAACCTGATCCTCCCAAATATATTTAATAATTATACCTCGAAAATATACTGTAGGCACTCTAATATTTTTATAGCATGTTTATTAGATAATATTAAAAATATGTGTTAAGTCCCCAGACGAATTCAACGGTTTTTAATAATTGCCTGACGCGAATAAAGATTTTAAATGAGCGCGACAAACAAGTCTTATGTGTAGTTATAAGTGCGAGAGAGATAGTTTACTGAGACCTGCGCCGTCAACTGACTGGCTTCTCGGGCTGTGATTGGTTGCTGAGAGACCACGTGACTCGAACTTACCTGATAGCTTGAGCTCTGTTTATGCATCAAAGTATTTTGGAGTTATAAAATTTCATAAGAAACGTAGCAGAGGGGAAAAGTGTTTTCGGTTTCTTTTCAATTATTTGAAGGTTTTAACTCAGATACTGTTTTGTTGTAATTAAGTTTCCATTTATACCTATAGATTTATAAACTAACAAGTATCAAAAGGCGCGAATTCTAATTTCAACCAACTTCAAATCTGTAACTAATTATGGCATAATTATACTATATACAATATTATATGTATATAACAACCCCCCCCCCCTCCCCACCTCAGGCAAAAGCACTCCGGATTCTGCACAAATGAGTCATTGTTTTTCTTTCCACCCTTAAGGGAGATGGGAGCGGAGAGGGTGACGGACAATTTGTAAATCACGAAAAAATGTTGGAGGAAAAAAAAAGTAAAAAACGATCGATTTTCTCCCCCTTTCCACCCCCAAAAAAGGGATTGCAGTTGGGGGTGAAATTTGCAATTTGAGTATAATAGTTTTTTATGGAGAATCCAAAAGTGTAATAAAAAATAGGTCTTCCCATTTAAGTTTTCAAAACTCAACCCCGCTCCACCCCACAGAGGGGTAAGGGTAATGTTCACGTATCATGACTCAATAGGTTTCAAGAAATAAAGAAAACGTGTTTTTTTCTTTTTGTAATTGGATGTGTGGTTCTCGAGATATGCAAGAGATATATTTTGACTTTAATGGCGTCCCGACGGCGAATAGAACGGGTGATCCGATCAAAAAATTTACCAGAGATTTGGAAGCAGTAAAGAATTTCCTATAAGATGACACAACTTCCAGCTTTCTAAACCCTGTAACAAACAACCAACACACAGACATCCGGGCGAAATTAGTAACCAACTTTTGAAGTTGGTTGATAAATATTTGTGTACCTACATACTGTAAATATTTTAGAATAATTGGTGTAAATAATTATTTTAACCTAACCTAACCTACGTTGCCTTTTAAAATGACCTATTTTTTCGTGCTCAGGAGATGATTTCCAGTCGATATAGGTATGAACTGTCCAGGCCGAGGAGCCAGTCAGTTGACGGCAGGTCTCAGTAAACTATCTCTCTCGCACTCGCTACACATAAGACTTGTTTGTCGCGCTCATTTAAAATCTTTATTCGCGTCAGGCAATTATTAAAAACCGTTGAATTCGTCTGGGGACTTAACACATATTTTTAATATTATCTAATAAACATGCTATAAAAATATTAGAGTGCCTAAAGTATATTTTCGAGGTATAATTATTAAATATATTTGGGAGGATCAGGTTACACTTTAAAACCCAAAAAATAATCTGGGATACTTATTTCTGGGTTAAATAGATGCTAAAATTTAAGATTAGACAAATTTCAAGTTGCCTAAAGGATATTTTTTGGATTTATTTTTTTGCAAATGTCATAGGTTGCGCAGTAGCGAAATAACCGCAAACCCTCTGCCCGACTCAGGGTTCTGGGTTCACCAGTCGATAAACTATGATTTTTTTGTTATTCTAACTTGCCCAAAATATGTTCTCTAAATTTGTCGTGAGCTCCTGGACTATAGGGTCAGATAGTTCTTCAGACAGAGTGATTGAAAAATTAAAATTGCAAAATGCAAAGTTTGTCTGTCCGAGGTCCTTAACCCATTTCGAACATTAAAACAATGCCAGGAAGTATTTTCGCGAAAATTTTCAAAATGACAAGTATCGGAAACTTTTTCTCGATAACATGGAAATTTAATTATTTCAAGTTGAAAAGTTATTCAAATGATGAAAAATGATTCTTTATGCCTCGCGTTAACATTTTCATGGTTAAAATGATGTAAAAAGTAGTAACAGCATTCATCGTAGACTAATTTATGTGTCCCGATACCTTCTTTCGGTAACTTTCGAATTGTACATGTTTGTGTGCTTATTTCGAATTTAGAGATTTTGAACGATGAACGATGTCGTAGGTAACATATATAGTCGAATGTTTTCACCGAGAAAAATGTTTTTGTCTACATATTTAACTTAATATCTATCTATTGATGAAAGTAGGTGGCAAGTGTATTGTTACGTTACACTATAGGTACCAAAGAGAATACCTATACTTTGACTATACTTCTAAATATGCAACTTATATTGTAATTAAGAGGAAGTAAAATCCATATTTACTGCTTTACATATATGTGTAAATGAGGCCTTTACTTAGTGAAATAAACAAAAATTTGAAACTGTTTAAGGTAGAGAAGGTCTTTCTATAAAACAGATGTTATGAAACGTTAGACCAGCTTCTATTTGTACATTTTATGTTTTATGGTATTTTTAGTTTTACTATAGTTAAAGATGAATGTTAAAACGTTCTCCCTAAGGCCATTCGTATTCCCAAAAAGCTGCCAGTGTCCAAATTGAGTTCTTTTACATTCAAAATTCATTCTAAACTATCCTTATGAAGTTCACACGGAATTTGTTATATTTTCGTTAATTTTTGGGCAGACTATGTGCAAAGACGTAATTAACATTGTGAAAGGGACATTATGTATTTTTGGTCTCAAATCTATTGCAAAAAGTTTGCATTTTACATTTTTTTAAATAATTGGTAAAATTTACTATAAGTAGGTAGAAACGAATTCGTATATCTTTACCAAATATCAACCCATTTTTGTGATTTTTACGTCAAATGTAAGTAAATGTAGTCCTTTATTTTAGTTACTTTAATAACTTGCTAAATTACAGATACCTACAGGGTCAAAAATCTGAAAAGGTACAAAAATGTAAATTTTTTTTCTTTTTTCAAGCAACTAAGCCAGCTCAACAAGGTGTGATATTTTAAAACAAAAGCTATTACAACCTACAATCACAGATACCCCCTCCCCCCAAAGCACGCAAAACGCGAGAATCGCGTGTACCCCCGTTTATAATAAATAATGACGTACCGCCAACTATTTTGGATGATCTAAATTTAACGGAAGTGGAAGTATTTAATTTGCCAACCGTATCAAGTAAAGGTAGAGTTATTAAACAAACTAAACGTTATATTCCATAACGGAAGATTATGTGTGTATTTGAATATTATTTAAGTTTTGTTAAATTGATATAAACAAATGTAATTTAAGTTAAAAAAAAAGGAGATGTCATGTATGATTTATTGTATATAAATTCTAATAAACATTCGATGTTAGACCATCGTAGCGTACACATTACAATCAAAATCTATCTAACTTAAATTAATTAAAAGTTTCTTGATACAATTTAAAATACTTATCTACTAATACTTAATATATTGCAATACCAAAAAGGTAATAAACTAAAAATAATAAAGGAGAGAGAAAAAGAAAAAGAAAAGAGAAGGTTACAATTCTCTAGTTAACGGCTTTTTTAAATGGTTAAGGGAAACACCAAATAACTCAATTTTTGAATTATTAACAGCACGCATAGCTCGCTTAATCGGATTATTAGATGTATAATTTGTTCTAGATAAATTAATGTAAAATACAGGAACATTTCTAAGGTACTTATTTGAGCTATTAATATTAAAAGTAATTTGGGATAGTAGACACGAGCAATCGTTTACATTATTAATAAGTTTAAACAAAAATATAACATCAGCAGATTTTCTACGTTTATGAAGAGAATTCAGTTTTAAGGTAGTTCCTCCGCGGAACGATTTGCGACAGAATTTGTTCAAACTTGGCGTATACGTTATTAAATACGTTATCCAAACATCTGTGGAGTTTAAATGAGGTTTACCGTCCCTAAGTCGAGATATTTACACTTAAAATTGGCATAATTGACATATAACCCATATACAAAAAACACCGCCCACGTAGCACATATCTTTCAAAGACGTCCCAAAGACATTCTAAGGACTTCAACAGGGTTCGTCATTACTCCGGTCTCGGTTTCTAGTGCCTTTACATAAATGTCAGCATAAAATGTTTAGTAATGTACTCATTTCTATTGAAAAGCTGCATGTTTTAAAAATATTTTTGTTTATACAGAGTGTGTAGTTTTCGCTGGGCAGTATAAAGTTACACTTTTTTAAATAGCAACCCATCAATTTTTTTATGCTGTTCGATGAAGGCTTAATTTAGATGAAAAATACTTTTTAAATTTTTTTAATTGATCGCGGCGTTGCCATTTTAGAGCAATTTCTTTAAAATGCAGCATCAGAAAGAAATGGTCACAACACTGGTGTTTTTTGAAATTTTGGAATTTGCTTTTGTAAATTCGTAGATGAAAGTCAGAAGTACTTAAATAGTCTAAAAGATATTTTTAATTCGCCATACTTTTTTGTATGAGAACGCTACTTTTCAAATTTTTCAAATTGCTGAAACTCATTTTTTTTAAATGGCACCCTAGATTTTTTCAACTGTTTTTAATGTAGTTTTTAATTCTCTATCGATTTGCATTAGTACGTTTTTTCCTAACATCTACAGTTATGGAGATATTTATATAATTTCAATTAAATCGCTGACATTTATGCAAAGGCACTAGAAGCCGAGGCCGGAGTAATGGCGAACCCTGTATATGTCCACATAAGTCCCCAGGGTATCCGAAAGACATTCTGAGAACTTCTGAATGTCCGCATAAGGCCACAGCACATCCCTTGCAGATCTCGTGTTATGTGCGCACTGACACATTATCAATTGTACTGTCAAAACTAAATGTCAGAATTTAATGAAAAACTAAAGAATGCTAGAGAGGGATTATACGAATATTGTGAAAACATTTGAGAATTGTTTACCGTCTACTTTGAAGATATAGCCTTGAGAAACATGACGTTTTTGGTATTATTAGATATGTTTAGGCAAGCGAATGATTGTATACGCAATCTGTTCCATGACAACGCGGACAGTCCGAACAAAAAATGTACTTCCACTGGCGTGACAAAAATGGTTAATAATATAAGTTACTATGGTTACATGGGACGAAACTTTTGGTTGAGATTGTCGCGGAGGAACTACCTTAAATAGCATTAGCTGTTAAGGTGTTACCTAACTTATATAAACAGAACCGAATAAATTTATTTTGTATCGCTTCTAATTAAGAAATGAGATACTCTTGATGGGGCGACCAGACAATGGATCCGTATTCAAGAATGCAGCGAACGTATGCACAGTAAATTATTTTTAGAATATAAAATGCTAAAATCTTTACATGTCCGCAAAAGAAAACCAAGCATTTTGTTGGCTTTGTTACAAATATGATCAATATGCATCCTGAACAGCATACTACAATCAAAAATAATTCCAAGATCATTAATGTAATTAACGTTTACTACGGTGTTGTTGTTAAGAGTATAAAAAGATTTAATACTGTTGGAACCTCTGTAGAAACTGATAGAATAACATTTATTAATATTTAAGTCAATATTATTCAATGTGCACCACTTGAGAATCCCATCAAGGTCACTTTGCATATTATTTACATCGTGAGTATTCTAATAATTTTAAACAATTTCATATCATCTGCGTATAATAGAAAATTACAGTGATCTATATAGGAATATAGGTATAAATATCGTTTATAAATATATCAAATAGCACAGGACCGAGATGGGACCCCTAAGGAACCCCAGAATGGGTAATAAATTCTTTGGAGACAGTATTACCAACTCTAACCTTCAAAATTCTACATGATATAAAACTATGTATCCATTTTGTTATTATCGGATTAACATCTAGCGCATTTAGCTTATGAACTAAAATTTGATGATCTACTCGATCAAACGCCTTCGAAAAATCGGTATACACTACATCAACCTGATAACGATTCTCTAAGGCGTTTAGTAAAAAGTCCTCATAAATTAATAAATTTGTTGTTGTTGATCTACCTTTGTAAAAACCATGTTGCTCATCAATAATTGTATTTTTAAATAACCAGCTTACTTGGGTAGTTGTGATACAATCAAAAATTTTAGGTATAGCGGATTGCAAGGTTATACTTCTGTAATTACTAATATCACTCCTGTTACCAGATTTAAATATCGGGGAAACAAAACTTTCCTTCCAAATATCAGGAAATTGGCCCAATGATAACGACAAGTTAAATAACAAAGTCAAAGGGTTATATAAAATGTAGATACATTTTTTCAAGAAAAAATTACAAATTAATATGATCAAAAATAGTTTTATTCAAAATATTTTAATGTAAAGGAAGAATCTACAGCTGTATGAAGTTTATAATTATAATCAATAAGATTACTGCTTAGAGGTACATTACTGTAAATAGAAGAAAAAAAATCTGAAAACAGACTTGCAGATTCTTCCAAACTGTTGCTTACTTTACTACCATAGTGCATACAGAGAGCAACCTTATCAGCTTGTTTCATAGATCCTACAAACTTCCAAAACGATTTAGGATTACAATTAATATCATTTTCAATACTTGCTAAATAATTGGAGTATTTAAGTTTGTACATATTTTTACATTCACTACGTAAAAACCCAAAGTGTAAATAATCTTCATATAAGCCACTACGTTTAAATTGCAAATGCGCAGATTTTTTGGATTTAATCAATCCAATTAATTCACTATCAAACCATTTTGGGTAATTATTAGTACATCTAATTTTCTTGAGTGGAATATAAAGATTAACAAGATCATACAAGATAGAGTAGAAGATATTAATGTTGTCTTTATTTGAAATTATAATTATCATAAACTAAGATACTGTCTTTTCTAAAACATGGTACCACCAGTTCTTTCATTATAAGTATTTTAATTGCTTCATATGATATGGTGATCATTAATTATATTATTTTTATTAATCTTCCTTCTTACCAGTCTTTAACCTTTTGTCCTTTTCAACATCGCGTTATCAAACTTTACCTAGCAAAAGTAGGTACTTATTTGCTTGTAATTCCGGTACAATCACACTTCCTTGTCAACAATGGCTTGCATAATTAAAATAAATCAGCATAAAGCATTAGCGGTAAATAAGTACCCATTCTATAATAGGATGAGGTAGTGCGCCCTTTATTGGGATTAAGTCAATTATTAAATCGTCATAGCCACCTTTTTTGACAGTATGGGCCGTACGGTCTCTACTCTCTATTTCCGTCAATGGAATGCATATTTCTATTTGTTACCTGTTAGTTATTTATGTAGGTAAATGTGAATACATTTATTTCATACTGACTAGTAATCTGTGTTTTACCAGACTCATACGAGTCTGGTAAATGAAACTTTACCGTACTAGAAATTTTGTACCCGAATACAAAGGTTGCCATAGCAACATAAAGTCACATGACTTTGGAAACGTCAAATTTTATACAAAGTTAATAGAAAAACTCTTAAGAAATGAATCTATGGCCGGTATGAAATAAAATGTTTTACATTATTTGTACGTTAAATCAGATTACGTTACTCGTTTCGAAATTCTTGCCTCAGCTACGCTTCGGCAATAAACATCTCACTCGTTAACGTAAACCTTGATTTACCGTACTCATATGTAAATAACTATTGTTTAAAAATCTCTTTATTTTATCTCAAACTTTATTGCAAGGCAATTTAAAAAATGGGCATTTTTAATTATATGAAATACTTTGCCACAACATATGCACCCACCTTTGTTGTTCAACTTATAGCTTCTATAGAACGACTTCCGATTTCAGCCATCTTTTTTTTTAAATGTTTCTAATACTTTGCAGAAGGTTCTTATGAAAAGAAAAATTAAGAAAATTGCCCAGAAAATTGGAAAATTTCAGAAAACTTAACGCGTTTGACAGTTCGCGCATTTGACAGTTAGCGCGTTTGACACGCTTAGTATTAAAATTAAAAAGCGGGCGGAGGATAATGAAAATAGTCGCGTTGGCATGTCCGAATTACGTTCGAGAGCGACGGGAAATGAACGTAAGCTAATCAATTCAAAATCAATTACCGTGCGTTACGTAGTCTCGGAAAAACTCGAAAAGTAGTCATACAATTTTGCATAGTGGTTCAATTTAACCATAGGAGGGTTTAAAGCCATTAATTGAAGATGACTAATTTAAAATATTGTAAACAGAATCGTAACGTTTGTACTCAAAATTGGACAGATTTGAGTGACTGTGAAAACAATTCGCGGTTAACATGTATGTCAAAATTGAGGCTGAGCAATTGACATATATTCGTTTGAACCAAAAGCATGGAGTGGGAAGGTTTATTAGGGTTTATAATCGCTTACGAAGAGTTACCTTTTCAAACGTTAATATTTCGAAAACAATAAAATTTAGGAGGGGTGTATTAGAGAACAGTGTTAATAATCATGAGCAGATTTCGAAAATGGGACAAAATATGCGGTGTTCTATTTAAAAAAATGATTTAAGATGGCGTTCAGCCGCCATTTTGTAACTTTTAGCCGTCATCTCTACATATTTAAAAGGATAAAGTGATGACTGACTCATTCACTGATCTATCAACGACCAGGCCAAACCAACGAACCTAGAAACTTGAAATTTTCAGTGAACCTTCCCCTGATGATGCAGGCACCCACTAAGAAGCGAATTTCGAAATTCATCTCGTAAGTGGGTCAAAATAAGGGTTGAAATTTTAAAATGGCTGGAGCGATCTCGGTAACGGGGGCAGATGGAAATCTAAAAATTGCTCAAAAGCACCTGTATTGAAATTCATGAGACACTTATTTCACCTTTTTTCAAAAGTTAACCTCTTAAGGGTTCCAAATTAAGGGATGACATTGACATTTGTGTGTCATCATAAAAACTCAAGAACGGCTGAATCGATTTGACTAATTTTGGTTTTAAAATATTTGTAGAAGTACAAGGAAGGTTTAAAAGGTGAGACATAAGTCCTAGGAGTTTAGGGCTTTGCCCCTATGTGTTTCAAAGTTATCGTGTTTTTGTTATGGAGTTTTGATTTTATTAGTAAACATTGTAGACAAAAGCGCAATGTTATTACTTACCTATTACTGTCAAACTTAAAAGCTGTATAATGTAGCAATATCTTTGGAAGTTCAGACAACTTTTATTGGCGGTAGGAAGTTCGCCGGGTCTGCTAGTATAATTGTATTTATAGACATAATTAACGAGTTGTAACAAATTTCGATACGATAGCGCACTTCCAAAACTGATAATCCATACAACGAGCGCAATCCGGATCCTTCCACTGCAAAAGTGCAAAGCTCACATAGAGAAAACGTTATACAGATTTTTATTAATTATCGTTTTTTAATTAAACCAAGCGGAGATATCTAACAAAACTATACATTCTTTCCATTGTTTCTTATTTTGGTTTCGATAATCTCTACAAAATACTCTCTCTCCAACCTCAAACTTTGCCTCACGCTTTCCTTTATACTGATTAATTTTCCTATCTTCTCGCTTCTCTGTACTTATTAAGATATCTAACCTAGTCCTTATTTTAGTTTGAAAAATAAGTTGAGATGGAGCAATTCCAGTTGTTGTATGAACAGAATTCCTATAATGAAACAAATAGCGATTTACCAAAGTTTCTAAACTACACTCTGAATTTGCTTCATCCTTTAGCGACTTATACAATACATACCAATTTTAAATGACTTTACACCATTCTCAGCAAGTCCATTTGTTGATGGATGGAATGGAGCAGACGTCACATGTCTTATACCGTTATTTGTACAAAACCGTTTAAAAATCTCTGACGTAAATTGTCGACCATTGTCCGTTACCACTGCACCAGGCAAACCAAATCTAGCCAAACAATCTCTAAATTTCTCGACTGTGGATTGGGCATCACAATTTTGCATTATGTACACCTCTGGCCATTTTGAAAAAGAATCAACAATTATTAGAAACATTTTAGTTTTAAGCGGTCCCAGAAAATCCGCATGAATGCGCTCAAAAAATCTTTTTGGTTCGCTCCATGGTATTAACCTTGCTTTATTAGGTTCAAGTCTTTCAGACATACAAACCTTACATTTCCTTACCAGCTCCTCTATTTCCTGATCTAACCCAGGCCACCAAAAATATGACCTTGCAGTGTTTTTCATCTTACTCATTCCTAAATGGCTAGCATGTAGCTCCAATAACATTTGTTTTCGGAATTTAAATGGTATGACTATACGATATCCCCACATTATAACTCCTTTATCAATTGACAACTCATTACTTCTAATAAAATAACTTTTTATTTTCGTATTTTCCGTATATTTCGGAAAACCATATCTCACGTAATTAAATACTTGACTTAATACATGATCCTTTCTAACTTCTGCTCTCAACAGATCTAATTCGACCACTACTGAACTTTCCATAAAATTTAAGTAATCTAACTCTTCACCCTCCTCAGGTTCAGACTGCAAAGGTACTCTTGACAATGCATCTGCCTTTATATTTTCTATTCCTTTTATATGTTTAAATTCATAATCAAAATTTGATAAAAACAGTGACCATCGTTGCAATCTGCCTGCCGCCATCTGAGGTAAACTCTTTTTCTCCCCAAATAGTACTTCTAATGGTTTATGATCTGACACCAATTGAAATTTATTTCCAATTAGATAATGATAAAACTTTTTTACCACCCAATATATGGCTAACGCTTCTTTATGTAACATTGAATAATTTCTTTCCGCTTTTGATAACGTACGCGAAGCAAAACTTATTGGCCTATCGATACCTCCACTAAATGTATGCATCATGACTGCACCAATTTCGTAAAATGATGCATCACAAAACAGTTTTAAAGGTTTTGTTTGGTCGTAATGAACTAAAATTTTATCAGAAATAAGCTCTTTTTTAACTAACTTTAAAGCATTCTCACAATGGGCTCATTTACGATTTTTTTTTATTGGCCCAATCGAAAGATTGTACAATTTTATGAGTCCCTGCAAAAAACAAAAATTTTTCAGGACGTACAAATAACTTTAAAATAATAAAAACCCGAACGCTCGAGCTTCGCCGCGAAATTGCACTGTGACGTCACTACATGGAAATTCATTCTAAAAGTCACTGTAGAAATTCATAGTTCGGCAGCATACAATACGTGAGGTTCGTTACCGTTGTTAGCAAACGTCGACTGTTTCTTATCGAAATTAATTTTTTTATTATTAGATTATCTAGGTATTTATTGGATATTGCCATGGCAGATACAGGAAAGAAGAAAATAGTTATAAATACTGTATTCATCAAATCCAAAACTCGTAATAACTTCAACTTAGCGCCTAGTACATTTTAAATTTTCTCCCACGTAAAATTACTACCTGCACATTATAAAAAGCTAAACAACTTTGTACCCTATCGTTTGCGGGATTTGCAATTTGTTTATTACTTATTTACATGTTAAAGAAAAATTTTCGAAGGTCTAAGTAACTCTGGGTGGTTACTGGTTAGATTATAGCATTATACTATACTGCAAGGATTTGTTTCAATAAAGTTATTAGTTTACTACTAAGCTTTGTTTCTTAATAATGAGTGTATTTTATCGCCAAATACGTTCTCACGCTGTCAAAATTTAACTACCTACGTTGATGTAGCTCTAGAGTAGATAGCGTAGAAATCCAAAAATGTACCAGATTGTGTGTAATGTTATACTCCTATGCAGTTATGAACAAGGCTGAGGTGCCGTTATTTACTACGGGGAAAGAAATCTAATTTTCAGCTTTAACTGTGACATAATAATATGTAAAACATTAATTTAGTTTTACATTTTAACTCCTCTCATTTCTGTACTTATAAAATCGGGACTTTTATTAAAATATTCCATAACCATAAATAAGTCTACTTCCGCCTTCCGGTAGATTTGAAGAGTCACCTTTAATAAAATTTGCTTCACACATGTTTCTTAAAACAAACAATTTACGTATTATAAAATACAAAACCGCTTCTAAATGGCACAAAAGTGATGGATTGTGAGAATGAAAATGCGTTAAAATGTACAGTTGCAATACCGACGATTCACGGTTTCCCATTCGGTGACGTCACAACTCTCAGCGTCTGAATCGAGAAGCGCTCGTATTTAAAATGTAATAACTTGCGAACGGCTTATCGGATTGATTTGAAATTTTCAGGATTATTTAGTGTTTAAGGATTTTATATGTAAAACAATTTTGAGCCATATCCACGGTTCATTAAATGAGCCCATTGTCTCCCCATTTGAACTCGACATCGTTTTTTAATAAATCATACATTGGTTTTAAAATTGTTGATAGTTTAGGAATAAATCTAATATAATAATTTATCATTCCCACTAAAGCTCTAACTTTCTTTGTATTATTATTAAATTATTAAATCATCTAGAAAGTTTATAACACATTTTGCACCTAACAATACCTTTTCCACTATTAATTGGAAAATTGAACAGGCTGGCTTTGTGCCATAAGGAAGCCTATTCACCAAATAGATGCCCTTATGTGTACTCCATGCTAATATTTTGCTAGTGGATTCATCAACCCTTAATTGGTTATATGCATTTAAGAAGTCTAGCTTAGTAAATTTTTGACCTCCTTGCAACGCATTAAATATTTCCTCGATTCTCGGTAATGGGTGGTTAAAATTTTGTAAATATCTATTAATTGTTACCTTATAATTTCCACACACCCTAATACTTTTAGCATCTGATTTTATTACATAAACTAACGGTGTTCCCCAATTCGCATTATCCGTTTTTGAAATTACGCCCTCTTTTTCTAGACGTTCTAACTCAGATTCTACTTGATCTTCAAATTTTAAAGGCGGGGGTCGCGCTTTGTGAAAAATCGGTCTGGCCCCTTCAACCAATTCCAAATTAATTGCCTCTCCTGCGTAACAACCTAACTCATTTTTAAACACATTCAGATATCTATTTAAAACCATTTTTAATTTCTTATTTTCAATCGAATCAAAATTCTGCTTAGGACCTTCTAACTGATTAATCTTTTGCGTCATATCCAATTTGAATTTAACTAGTAAATCCCTACCTAATAATGGTCTACAACCCTTATCCACAATCGTGATAAGACAATCTTTAACTACAATACTTTTAAAAATTACTTCGGTTCGTACCTGGCCCACGGCGTTATCAACTGACCGTTATAAGTTCTCAAACGAACCTTTGTCGGAATAATCCGAGGGGTAAATCACAAGGGAGATTTAGTGTACACAATGGTGGAGATGTGAAGGAGATGTGGGAAATGTGAAGGAGATGTGGGAAATGTCAAGGAGATGCGGGAAATGTTAAGGAGATACCGGAAATGTCAAGGAGATGTGAGAAATTTCAAGGAGATGTGGGAGATATTAGGGAAATGCGAGAAATACTAGGCAGAATACAAGTAAGATGAAAAAATGTAGTGAGTTAACGGACAAATACGAGAAATGACGAACATGTTTTAGAGAATATCGAGAGAATATGCACTGGTTTTCCAATGCAGTTGTGCTATAGTATCTTAGTTTGACGGTTTGTGACTCTTAACTTTAGTGAAATTGCGTGAAATTGTAATTGACTACGATGAATGAAGATAGCGATAGTTTTTTTGAAAAGATTGAAAATGAGTTAAACGTAAAAATACCTGGTCATTTAAAACACCTTTTATCTTTACACGGGTTTGCTAATAATCTGTCGTTAGGAGACCTCTCTGACACTGATATTTTAGAAATAGAACATTTTACCAAGACTCAATTAAAAAGTGTTATAAAAAAGGAAGAGATTAATAAGTATTTAGGACTTTTTACTGACAATACTGATAATTTTGTGATTTTTGGAGGCGAGAAAAAACTTTTATTAAAAATAAAGGAGCATGTTAATAAAAAAAACAGTTTTCAAGAAAAATTAATTAATGTTGCAAATAAAGCAAGCAAACGTCCTAGAAGTGATAAAAACATTACAGAAAACGTCGAAAATAGAGATACCCCCGTAACAGTTGAAAACATTAATGAAGAACGGTTATGTTTAACCAGATTAGTGAAAAAGAATATTAAAGAATGCGTGAAAAATTTAGACGATAAGAAACAAAGACTCATTTTATCACAAATAGAAGATTCCAATTATAATTGCGAACTGGATGGCAACGGCAATTTATTTGCTTTGATAAGTTGCGTATTGTGCAAATTAAAGTTAAAGGTAATTGATCACTATTCATTGCAATTTTTAAGTACCTACAATATTGACATTAAATTTGCTTTTGTTTAATAATGCCTCAGAATATCATACTTTTTTAAATTTCAATCTTTACTAACGTGTAGGTACCATTTTTAATATCATTGTCGGCGACGATTAATATGCCTATATAAGTAAAGGTGCATAGGTACTTTCACAAAAAGCTATCAAAATGATAGTTTTTTACAAATTATTAAACTGCCCAAAATTAAATGTTATTTTAATTTCTTTGATTTTTCATTTTTATCTTTTACATTATTAAAGCCTAAAGGATGTTAATGCATTTAAAAAAAAACAATTTAAGTAGATAGAAAACCTCTTGCATTGTTATTGTAACATACAGATGTGACAGTCTGTCGGCGGCATAACAAAACATGTCAAATAAGAGGATATCTAAGCCATAAAATTTACAATAGAGAAGTAAAAATATTAAGAATTTACTCTTTTAAGGTCCTAAAATACAGAAAAGGCAATGGTGCGAATTCAAGATGGCTAATAGGAAATTTTAAACAACATTTTTCAAGGCACATAAAGGAAGACGCGATATCAAATATTTCCACTTCGATTTCAACTAATACTGCATCCTCGACTTCTGCTAATACCGAGGCTAATACTATGGACAAATATGTAACGAGGGTTGCAACATCAAAGTGCACTGACATTTTGCAGTCTTCGTCGCATCCTGTAACTTTATGTGCGACTCAATCTCCAAATTTGTCCACATCAGCAAATATTGATAATAATTCGGATACCCTGAATGATGACAGCCTTGATGATAATACTTTGAACGTCCTGCGACATTCTCATGATGATACCGATGAAGTCATTCAACGTAAAAAACCCAAGGTAATAACTCTAAGTGAATCATCTTCAGAAAATGAAGGTGAAGATTTTTCACAGGATTTTTGTAAAAGCAGGGCGGATAATTTGGAGGTCTGTCCTGCTAACGAAAGATCTTCAACTATGTTAAAAAATATGAATTGTATAATAGCTACACCGAGAGCTACACATTCTGGTGCAAAAGAAACCAATCCCATGATAAGTAAATGGAAACAAGAAAAATATTCAAGACGGCTACGAGCAAAAAGGAATCGTGATAAGCACATCAACAATCAAGCAGATATTACCAATTACATGGAAAAACTGGATCAGATTTCAAAGGTACTGCAAGAGAATAAAGAATTGAAAACGCGATTATTAGAAGAATTGCCAAGAATTCTACCGCCAATTGAAAACTGCGGTAAATCACCATATGATAACGAGAATGTACAAACATTTTTAACACTGATTAAAACTCTGCAATTGGGAATAAATATAAAAGCCAAAACAACAAGTATGAGCCTAATTTGGTGCACTTCTGTTCTTATTTATACATAGTTGGTGGAAGACTGATTTATGAAACTTTACATGCAAACTTAAACAAGTCTATTCCTTCTTTAAGTACTGTTCAGAGACTTATAAATAGTTCAAACATCGTGAATGAGGGATCTTTAAGGTTCGACGAATTACACACTTTTTTGTCGAAGCGAAACTTACCAAAAGTAATTTGGATAAGTGAGGATGCAACTAGCATTACTGGTAGGATACAATATTGTTCAAAAACAAATTCCTTAGTTGGGTTTGTAAGCCCATTGGGCAAGGATGGATTACCAAAAAGAGATTGTTTTCCTGCCAATTCAGTTAAAAATATTCAAGAATATTTCCTTGAAAATAAAAGAGCGAATTATGCATACGTTGTGATGGCACAATGTCCAATTGATAAAAGTGCTTCTTTTTGTATTACTGTCTTTGGAACCGATAACCGTTTTACAAGTCAAGATGTCGATTGTCGATGGATTACAATGAAGCAGGAGGCTAAGAAATTTGGTATACGAATTTTAGGATTCTCCTCGGATGGTGATACCCGGCTTATGAAAACAATGCGAAAATTCTCTAAATTTCAAACTGAAAGTGAAAAAACAAAATGGAAATGGTTTCAAATGAGTTTGATTGAGGGAGATATATGTGTTCAAGATACGGTGCATATCGCAACGAAAATGAAAACTAGATTGTTAAATGACTCAATTGTATTGCAGTTGGGAGATTACACAGTATCATCAGCTCATTTATTATATATAGTTAATACATTTTCCAAAGATAAACATCTCTTGACATTATCAGATTTAAAGTCAGATGACAAAATGAATTACAGGGCTGCAGAGAAAATATCATCACAATTAGTAGAAAATATGTTGAAACTACATGTTTTAAACTCTCAAGGCACAGTGGCATTTTTAAAATTAACCCGATTAATAATACAAGCTTTTTTAAATAAAAACGAAACTATATATAAGAGAATTTATAATATGTGGTATTGTGTGTTCTTTCTAAGAATTTGGCGAAATACTTTACATAAAAATAATAATTTTTCTGTAACTAAGAACTTCATTAGTTTGAATTGCTATCTATGTGTTGAATTAAATGCGCATGCGATTATAAAATTAGTACAACAGTACCGAGATGATCAGGAATTGTCAGATAATTGTCAGATAATGTTTACACCTTGGTTATTCAGTTCGCAGCCATGTGAACAGATTTTTCGCTCAACACGAGCCCTGACATCGACATTTTCCACTATTGTCAATTTTAGTTTATACGAAATTATTCAACGTTTAAATAAAATACAACACATAAATAACGTAATCAGTGATTTGTCAGAAACCATAATTTTTCCCAGAGAAGCAAAACATGGTAAACTTGGTAAAAATAATTCATCAATAGCTGAAATTAATTTTTTGTGTGATAAAGAAATCGAAGAATGTGTTATGCATGCATTGAGTGACGTAAAAAAAGACTGTAAAGAACTTAAAATGAAGTTTGATGCTGAAGCATGGCAAGAAGTGCAATTATTTAACACAAATATTAACAAAGGTAAGGAGAAGGCGTTGAACGAAATTCTAAACGAAGATGAACTGACACAATGTGAAAACGAAATGGATCAAAGGATTTGCGACAGCACTGACGAAGTAGAAAACATAATAGAAAATCGGCTAAATGATTTGATCGTGAGTTTAGACGAGGAAAAAGAAGATAGTGCAGGGCCTTCTTCAGATTTTACCGAAGATTTTACTGATTCTGAAATGGTACAATTAATGAACAAAGATTATGGTGAATTCTTAAATATGAAAGATCAAAGCAGTAATAAAAATCAGAGCACCCATTTCTACAAATTAAAGTTGGTAATGATATTAAAACGATTAGAAAATCATCACTATGCTGGCTATATAACGAACAATCGAATAAATTAAGTGCTGATCGCCTTATAAGAGTTCGTTCTAAGTCAAATACCACTAACATTGAAAATAATGTTACTAGGAAGGAAGAAAATATCTCGGTTAATATAGAAGAGTATTATGCAGTATTTTACGACGATACTTGGTATATTGGAAGAGTAATTGAAGAAACACTGCAGCAAGAGAAATATAAAATTAAATTCTTACGAGAAACATTAGGACAGTTTGATTGGCCGAAACAGGACGATATTCAGTTGGTTGAGCATGGTTTTATTTTTTTTTGGTCCAATTTATATGACAGGTAGCCTACCAATGACAATAACGCAGACCCAAAGAATTCAAATTATTAAGAAATATAAAGATATGAAGCGTAATAAGCATACTTAAATGTAAAATTAGGCAATATTAAAAATATGCTTTTAAATTTTAACACTTTTTTAAATATAAGATTTTCTGTTTGTTTCAAAGTTGTTTTTAAACTTTCCATAACTGATATATTATATATATTAAAAATATAAAACGTGTGTTCAATTTTTGAAATTATTGTTTTATATAATAACTTTTAAGTTAGGTATCTCTCGGCTTACCTACGTATATGCTGTTAAATTACCAAATTTTTAAATATTTAAACATCACATTATACCTAGCATTATACCCATCATAAAACCCAATAAAACAAATAAATATACATATTTAAATATAATACATAGTATTTGATTTTTAAAAGTTCTTGTATTTACTACCTATATGAGACCTTATGAGACCGAATCTACACATTGGAGATGTTGGAAAATGCAAGAGATGTTAGTATAAAATCATGAAATGTTAAGGTAATGTGGGGAATGTTAAAGTAATGTGGGAAATGTTGAGGTAGTGTGGGAAATGTTCAGGCAATGTGGGAAATGTAAAGGAGATGCAGGAAATGTCAAGGAGATGTGGCAAATGTCAGGGAGATGTGGGAAATGTCGAGGAGATGTAGGCGATTTTCAGAAATGGGAGATGTAGTGTACATATTTTTGCTTGTGGTTTACCCCTCGGAATAATCGGTACTTCAGCAAGTTTTTCTTTATACACCTTGAACGGTAAACATGTCATGCTTGCTCCACTATCCATTTCCATCTCAAACGGAATGCCATTTATTAATACCTGCAAATAAAATGGTTCCACATAATTACATGTCGCATCCAAAGTAAATAAAGTTAATTGATTTTCCTCAACCTCTAACAAATGATTTCGTTTTGAATTATTCCCGCATGCGGCTGCCAAATGCCCTACCTTCTTACAGATTCTACATACATGCTTTTTAAATTTACATTTTGAAAATACATGGTTTGATTTACCACAATGAAAACATAATAAACCTGACTTTTCCTGTGAGGAATTCGTCTCCGAATTCTTGCTGTATCTTGAACTTCCCTTTGCGTAACCTCCGGATAGCTCACTTTTATTTCTAAGCACTCGCTTCTCCTCACTTTTTAAACTGTGCACTTCTGAATCTTGTCGTTTCACAATGGACTCCTTGCTTAGAGCTAATTCCAACAACTCCTTAAATAGTTTATCGTGCGGTTCTTCACACAACCTGTCGAGTACTGGACCTGGTCTCATACCCGTAACAAATTTATCTTTAACCCTTTCGTCCAGCGATGCTCCAAATTTGCAACCCATTGCAGCATTCTTTACCTTCACATGCCACTCGTTTATGGATTCCGTCGATTGCCTTAATGCATCAAATTCAATTCTTTGTCGAAAAACTGACACCCTCGGTGAAAATTGTTTACATAGCATTTCAACCAACTCCTCGTACCTCTTTGTTTTTGGTAAATCCGGATCACACAAGTCTCGTAACACTTTATAAGCTTGTTGACCGATTAAAAATAATAACACTGAAACTTTCCGGGAATCCTCTATTGTGTTCGCTTCAAAATATTGCTCCAGGCGTTCCAAATAAATGTTCCAATCATCCCCCGATTGAAATTCACTTAACATGCCAATATTTCCGCGTGCTACCACCTGCACCGGCTCCATTACCGTTCGCTGCTCTTGCCTTGCATTCGATACTGCTCTCTCGTTCGCCATTTTAATTTTTATTGAATGCAATAAAAATGGCACCACACGTGATTTTTCTTAACAATGCCCGTTTTAACACGGCTTAATATTAATGCCTTATCCACTTTACTCGTCGCCAAAATGTTGTATCGTAGAACGCCAATTAAATAAATAGCCCAGCATAAACGAATGGTTTTAATTTGATTTATAACTAACATAAGTTTCTCTTACTAAATTCTAGGACATGCTGCTTGTTACTAAAACTACTTAAAAACAACAGTGTTGCCACTTTTCTACTTAGCACTCACTACACTACATTAATAACAGTGGTTGTAAAGATCATTCATTACGATATAACCGCACTAACTAAAATTATTAATGCATGCATTCAAGAATCAATCTTTCCTAATGAATTGAAAGTATCTAAAGTCATTCCCCTATACAAGAAGGTGTGCCGTCAGCGCCCATCTTATAAAGTGCGCGCATCTCTAGCAAGTGCGCGGGTATTTTTAGTAGAAAGTTAGGTTAAGAGATACGGCATGCTCCTAGAATGTAACGTGTTTTATTCTGATAATAAAAGTATTAATAGTTGTGGAAGTTGTTAATACGACATGGTCGCAGCGATTCGACACGAATTCCACGTTCGTAATTTAAGTAAATAGTATCACAGAGATAATAAAAATAAAACGTAAAATGGAAGGTCAAGACCAACAAGAACAGCTTCCTGTTCAAGTGTTTTCTAACTTCACAAACGTGGCCCCGCCCGAGAAGTTCAATTTCACAGTTCCAGCTAACTGGCCTCAATGGAGGAAACGATTTCAGCGGTTTATGTCTGTTTCAGGAGCTCTAGCTAAATCAGATGCTGAAAAAGTAGATATGTTATTATACATTATGGGGGAGGAAGCAGAAGAAATCCTTCTACAATTTGAAATTGGAAACTCAACGTACGAAGGTGTTCTCGATCATTTCGAAAAACACTTTATTCCACGCCGGAACGTGATATTTGAAAGGTTCAAATTTAATTCAAGAGTCCAAAGGGCCGGCGAAAGTATCGATAGCTTTATAACGTCTCTGCATGGATTGGCCGAGCACTGCAATTATGGGCAGTTAAAAGAAGACCTAATTAGGGACCGTATCGTTGTTGGTATGGCAGATGCTAAGGTAAGCGAACGTTTACAATTACAAGCTAAGTTAACGTTGGATGATGCAATCACAGCAGCCCGACAAGCTGAATTGCAGTCAGTTCAGAGTAATATTTTACGGTCCGATAAATTTAATGATAAATTTAAAGTACATTCTGTACAAAACAATCAAAGTTCTCAATCTTTTAATAATAAACCTCAGAGTAGTTATAAAAGAAATACAACTCCTTCAACCTCTGGTTGCAATCAACGCCCTCATACACAAAAGAAATGTGAATTTTGTGGGTTCTATCCCCATGCCAGAGAACAGTGCCCCGCAAGGGAATCTATATGTCGCTCATGTAAAAAGAAAGGTCATTGGGACAAAGTGTGTCGCTCTAAGGTAAAGCATGGTGTTCGTAGCCTACAAGTGGAACAAGAGGTAGAAACCCATGCATATTCTAACGAAAATACAAATCAGTTTGTGGGTCAAATTTATGCAAATAAAGACAATCAATGGGTAGTAGATGTAAAAGTTAACGATGATTTTACGTTGTCATTTTTGGTGGACACTGGTGCTGATGTCATTTGTATGCCAAGTAAGTGCTTAGTTGTTAAATGTGATGAAGTTATATCAGGGCCAGACTCCACTAGATTAGATTTAGTTGGGAAAATTGAATTAAAACTGTCTTACTGTAATAATTCTGTGTTTGTGCATGTACATGTAGTTAACAATTTAAAACTACCAATATTAGGTAGACCAGGTCTTACCATTCTTGGAATTCTTAAGCTTCATAATAATTCAATTGTTAACCAAGTTGAAAATATGCTTTTGACGGGAGAATCTGTTGAATCAAAATACCCAGGTATCTTTGATGAAATTGGGGAATTCAAAACCAAAATGTCTATTAAAATTGATCCAACAGCACAACCTTTTATACAGTCTGTACCTCGAAGTGTTCCTCTGCCTCTAATGCAAAAATTAAGATTTGAGTTAGATCGATTACTTAAACTACAAATAATAGAATCTATAGATACTCATACAGATTGGGTGGCCCCAATTGTAGTGGTGCAAAAGGGGAATGGTGTACGTCTTTGCTGCGACTACACGAAATTAAATAAAAGCGTTCTTCGCTCACATTTCCCTCTTCCCAAAGTAGAGCATACCTTAGCCCAGCTAAGCGGCTCGAAGGTTTTTTCAAAATTAGATACGACCTCTGGGTTTTACCAGATAAAGCTCGACGAATCGAGTCAGCTTCTGACTACATTCATTACTCCATTCGGGAGATTCTATTTTAAGAGACTTCCTTTCGGAATATCATGCGCTCCAGAATATTTCGCGATGCAATTTACAAAAATCCTTTCGGGACTAGAAGGGGTAGTTACTCACATGGATGATGTCCTAATCCATGCACCCTCTGTGGAAAGTCACAATAAAATATTGAATGAGGTACTGAAACGTATCCATGAAGAAGGTATTACTTTAAACAAAGAAAAATGTATTTTTGGTTCCAATCAGGTTAAATACTTAGGGCATATTGTATCAGCCTCGGGAATTGCAATCGATCCCCATCGGGTCGAAGCAATTACGAAATATCCTGCTCCCACTACTAAAGCTGAGCTGCTACGGTTGCTAGGAATGATTAATTACACTGGGAAGTTTATCAATAATAAAGCCCAAATTTTAGAGCCATTGACATCCTTACTCCGGAAGGATGCGGAATTCTTTTGGGGTACATCTCAAGAACAATCTCTTAGAAAGATCAAGGAAGTATTACAAAATACTCCTAATTTAGCATTTTTTGATCCAAATAAAACCATTATAGTCAGTTCTGATGCCTCTTCATACGGATTGGGTAGCGTGCTCATGCAGGTTGACCAAAATAATTCAAAGGAGATTGTTGCATTTGCTTCTCGATTGTTAAGCCCCACAGAATCTCGATATGCTCAGATAGAGAAAGAAAGTTTAGGGTTGACATGGGCAGCCGAGAAATTTGCCGATTACATTACAGGTATTCCCAAAGTCATCTTCGAAACAGATCACAAGCCCCTAATACAGATTCTACAAACTAAAAATTTAGATGACCTATCTCCCAGACTACAAAGGTTTAGGATGCGGTTGATGAGATATCATTATGAAATAAGGTATACCCCAGGGAAAAATCTTATTATTCCAGACGCCTTGTCTAGAGGTCCAATCCAAAACTCTGCTCCTGCGGAAGATGAATTAACTACTGAAGTTAATGCTTTCGTAAATTCTGTTATAAAAAATCTTCCTGTAAAAGACTACTTCTTAGAAGAAATTATTTCCGAACAGAATAAAGACCCTGTCTTAAGTAAATTAAAAGAATATTCTCTCACTAGTTGGCCAGAAAAGTCAAAACTACCAATAGACTTATTACCATACTACCAATATAGGTATGATATTAGTTTTTCAGAAAACCTACTACTTAAGGGTTCGCGAATAGTTATTCCCAAAACCTTGCAGTTGAAATGCTTAGATTTTATACATTCGGGACATTTGGGTATCGTGAAATGTAGAGAACGTGCTAAAACCTCCATATGGTGGATCGGTATCTCAACACAAATCGAAAATGTTGTAAAAAATTGTCCTAGATGTATAGAGGAAAGGATAAACATAAAAGAAACCTTTAAAAGGGAGGCAATTCCTAGCAGACCTTGGCAAAGAATTGCTATAGATTTATTTAAACACAATAGTTGGTATCTAATAATAACAGATTATTATTCCAAATTCTTCGAGATCTTTGAACTTTCAAACTTAACGGAACATTCCATAATTGTGAAGCTTAAGGAAACGTTTTCCAGGTATGGTATTCCTGAAGTTGTAAGGTCGGACAATGGTCCACAGTTTCAAAGTAAATTAAAAAAAATTTCACAAGATTACGGGTTCATACATGTCACAGGTAGTCCTTACTTTTCGCAGTCAAACGGGTGTGTAGAAAGAGCAGTTCAGACAGCAAAAAAATTATTGCAGAAGGGTGATGACATATGTTTGGCATTGTTAGCCTATAGATCAACTCCTCTTGAGTCAGGATTCAGTCCCGCTGAACTTCTGATGGCAAGGAAATTAAGGACTCACTTGCCGCTTTTACCCAGTAAGCTAAATTCAGTTGTTGATACTTCTTCCTTTCGAGGGAGGGAAAATAGCTGTAAGAATAGACATATAAGAAATTATAATAGTAGACATAAGGTTAAAGACTTGTCAGAACTTAAGGTAGGCGATTCAGTATGGATTATCGATTTGCGACAGTACGGAGTTATTCATAGTAAATGTAATGAACCACGTTCATATTTAATTCAAACAAATCTAGGTCTTTATAGACGAAACAGATGGCATTTAGTACTGGCGCCATATTTTTCACAAAATAAACATTTTAGTGAAGTCCAGCCTGATGATTCTTACCTAAGTCAGGAAGTAAGTAATAATTTAGAGCAAGGTTATTCAAATGAAAGTGTTGCAAATGATAACCGCGAGTGCAGCAGACCTGTGGAAGAAAGTGAAATCATTGTTCACAATGATAACACCGAGAGTGGAACTCAATTTAATAATAAAAGTGAAAAGTCTGTTCAAAACGAAGAAAGTGTTGAAAGGCCTAAACGAATGATTCGAAAGCCGACCTATTTAACCGATTACGTATGCAATTAGACATTTAAGTAAAGCTTCCTTTTTCAAAAAGGGGGATGTGCCGTCAGCGCCCATCTTATAAAGTGCGCGCATCTCTAGCAAGTGCGCGGGTATTTTAGTAGAAAGTTAGGTTAAGAGATACGGCATGCTCCTAGAATGTAACGTGTTTTATTCTGATAATAAAAGTATTAATAGTTGTGGAAGTTGTTAATACGACAGAAGGGTACCTAATTAGGACGAGGTTTCGAACTATCGACCTCTGTCAATTACACCTGTCTTTTCTAAAATTTTTGAAAAGTTGCTAAAAGCGCAAATTAGTAAAATAAATTTTCTAGGAGTGTGTATTGATCCCAAATTAAACTGGTCTGACAGTGTAGCCAGGTTGCCTCTAAGTTACCTATCTAAAGCATGTTTTGTATTAAGATCTCTCAAGACAATTGTCTCCAATGATGTATTGATTAATGCTTATTACGGCTACTTTTACTCAATCATGAGCTATGTCATCACCGCTTGGGGTCATTCTTTCGACTTTCGGTGTTAAACGGATTTTTGCAATTCAGAGACGTGCGATTAGAATTATTAGTAATCTGGGCTATAGAACTTGCTGTAGACACAAGTTTGCCAAGTTTGGCATCTTGACCCTTCCTAGTGTTTATATTTTATATTGCATTCTGCATATTAAAGAAAATACGGGGTTATTACAAAAGAAATAGACAGTTTGGATAGCTTATAGAAAGTTTATTTTTGAAAAGTTAAGATTATTACTTATATGATTATAAAGAAGAAATTATTAAGTTTTTATTTAAAATTTTTAGAAATGTTCAATGTGTGCACCATTGGTAACACGACAGATATCAACAGAACACGGTAGTCGAATTCTTGCCACTGCCACACGCTATTAAGCATGTGACGGTCAACTGTAGCAAGAGCATTTGTGATACGTTGTTTAAGTTCGTTTGATATCGACAACGTATCACAATTAATGCTCTTGCTACAGTTGACCGTCACATGCTTAATAGCGTGTGGCAGTGGCAAGAATTCGACTACCGTGTTGATATCTGTCGTGTTACCAATGGTGCACACATTGAACATTTGCAAAAATTTTAAATAAAAACTTAATAATTTCTTCTTTATAATCATATAAGTAGGTAATAATCTTAACTTTTCAAAAATAAACTTTCTATCAGTTATAAGCTATCCAAACTGTATATTTCTTTTGTAATAACCCTGTAAGTATTATGGACTACCAGTCACATAATGATTTCCACGATTATGGCACAAGATACAGTAAAAACATTAATTTAAAACAAGCACGCCTTACCGTATAATAAAATTGCAGCAATTATTTTGGGGTAAAGTTTTATAATAAGTTGCCAATAAATCTGAGATTGATGCCCACTAACAAATTAAAATGGGTTCTATCTAAATATATGAAATCATACAGGGTGACCCAGGGCTGTGTGATCGGTCCATAACTTTTTTGCTATTCAAGATATCGACATGCGGTTTTCACCGCCAAGTAAGCACACTTATACTGCACGTTATAAAAATATTTTGATTATATACAGAATGTTCCTATACAGGGTGGTAAACCAAAGTTATGTTTTTTTTAAATGGGACACCCTGTATATTTGTACATTATTAGTTTTTACATGAAAAAACAATGGCACTTTGTATAGGTCATTATGGGTCTAGCTCTCTCCGTTTCGGCGTTATTCAATGTTTTGTTCGAAAAAAGGCTCATATTTGATGGATCACTGCCCAGTAGGCCATGGATGTTTTTCGAAAAACTTGCCACAAAAAATTTTAGAATAACTTGGAATTTTAATAAATAGTCGACTTTTGGTCCATGTATGCACACACTATACAGGGTACGCTGAAACGCAAAAAGTGGAATAACTTTGTTTTTATAAATGGAACACCCTGTATTTCTGTTCACGAGTCGATTAAGTTTTTTATAAGCTTTCCACAGATATGAAATTTGTATGGTCAATTCTGAATAGTTACTGAGATTTTTCGGAAAAACTATTGTAATTATGAAGTTGTTGATTTTTGCAAGTAGGCTGCTGTTAGTGAATATCGCAACTGATATGACAGTTAATTTAGGTTTCTTGCAAGACGAGTAAAACATACACTTGAGTTTCTTCATCAATCCTCCCTCCCAATATCTCCTTCTTTCCATTTTAATGCTGCCAGATTCTTCAAATCGGTTTCTAAGTTTTGAAAAGAAATGACTCGTGGTACTCTCGCATCGGGAGATTTTTGATGGTATATTCTACTGGCTAACAAAACATTTCGATCGGTTTCACCAATACAGTCACAAGGGCGCCGCCAACGGGGGGCCATCGCCCCCCTGGGAAAAAGAAAAAAGGCAAGTTATTAAAAATAAAAATAAATTTTGTGCGAAATTTTGAAAAAACGCCAGAGCCACGAACTCCCAATAGTGCTTGCCCCCACCCCCCTGGGAAAATTTTCTGGCGACGCCCTTGTACAGTAATCCATATTGATTAATTCATTTTAGTGTCGAGCAAAAATGTGCAACAGTAACAATGTAGATTATCACACTAGCATCTAAATTAACTTTCATATCACTTGCGATATTCGTTAACAGCAGCCTACTTGCAAAAATCAACAACTTCTTCATAATTACAATAGTTTTTCCGAAAAATCTCAGTAACTATTCAGAATTGACCATACAAATTTCATATCTGTGGAAAGCTTATAAAAAACTTAATCGACTCGTGAACAGAAATACAGGGTGTTCCATTTACAAAAACAAAGTTATTCCACTTTTTGCGTTTCAGCGCACCCTGTATAGTGTGTGCATACATGGACCAAAAGTCGACTATTTATTAAAATTCCAAGTTATTCTAAAATTTTCTGTGGCAAGTTTTTCGAAAAACATCCATGGCCTACTGGGCAGTGATCCGTCAAATATGAGCCTTTTTTCGAACAAAACGTTGAATAACGCCGAAACGGAGAGAGCTAGACCCATAATGACCTATACAAAGTGCCATTATTTTTTCATGTAAAAACTAATAATGTACAAATATACAGGGTGTCCCATTTAAAAAAACATAACTTTGGTTTACCACGCTGTACCTATAGGAACATTCTGTATATAATCAAAATATTTTTATAATGTGCAGTATAAGTGTGCTTACTTGGCGGTGAAAACCGCATGTCTATATCTTGAATAGCAAAAAAGTTATGGACCGATCACACAGCCCTGGGTCACTCTGTATAGTGTATACGTTTTACTCGATAGAGGAATTTTTTCTCGCTGACCTACACAAGTATTAATAAATTGACTTTGGTCTTGTTGATGACGCATTATTGTGACAATTTACTATAGGCGATTTTTTTACGATTAAAGTGACCTATTGTACCAATCTTATCTATGTTTTTTTTATATACATATATCAAAGACAAATCTAATATAGTTATAACTATGCTATGATGGACGAAAATAAATATTATTATTATTTTTAATATTATTAAAAAACTAACTAATTCTTTACTGCTCTTTGACTATGTAATTTGAGTACCTAATAGCAGCGACACCTAAAACCTTTAATAAATTGCAAATTATAATGGAAGCTAACCACTTGGCAGAGTCGCTAGGTACTTATTAGTTTCAGACTTTCAAATTGCATATTTGCTGTAAATAAATCCATTTTTGCAGGGGACTTAATAATTTAATCTATTTTGTATTTTGGTTTAAGTTGATTAATAACCATTAAAAACTCTTGTGATAAGTAGGTAGGTACATTTAATAAATAGGTACCTATGAACTTGATATAAACGAAATGACTACATAAACTATTTGCGAAGAAGAGATCTGCAGTTCGTTTTAGAAATATATGACTCACCTGTTACTGTGAAATAGACACTTTGAGCGGTTATAATTTGATTTTAAATTCGTCACCGAATTTGTTCTGTTAACGCAAATTACCTAAAATGCATTATTTTTAAATACTATTTATGAGAAAGACGACTTATTACATAAATGACTACGAAGTGTTGGTAGAGGTAAATTGAAATGTAAAGAACCTGTCACGTGACTTGCGCCATGAACGAAAATGAAACGGGCGAATCTACTGTTCATATAAGGGGAAGAACGAATTGTAAAAAGCCAGGTTATGTTATTGTTTACGTTTGCTTGCAATATATTCGTACTCGTTCCTTCGTTTTGGTTATCGTTTGTATATTTTCATTCAACGTGTTAAACTTTGCGAATTAATCTAATTAATAGCAGTTCTTGTCAGAACTTTAGTTCATTTATTTCCAAATGGCAGACACCGTCAAATTAGGGAAGAAAGGGCTAATAATTCACAGCCAAGCAAGAGAGGTAAATTTAGTTTATTTTAACAAATGCATTTATGAGTACTAAACATTTTCATTGCAGTTAATTGCAAATGTTATGAAATTTATGAAAGAAGAAGCAGCTAACGGAGATCCCATAATACCACTATCAAATTATAAACAAAGGGTGTTAGCTGCAACCGGAATCTCCGAAAGCTCCTATAAACGAATTCTGAAAGAAGCTGAATCTGTGGACACAGGGGCAAGCACCCCATTTTCTAGTCCTCGAAAGAATAGGCCGAAAACTGTTTTAAAAACAAACCTTCCGAACCACGAAGTAGCAATTTTACGAAGAACGATACATAATTTCTACATTCATGAAAAAAAACGTCCGACACTTAAACAGATTTTAGAAAAAGTTCGAGAGTGTGAAATACCATTTACTGGAAGTACTTTCACATTGAATGTTCTTTTAAAGAAAATTGGATTTAGGTAAAACAACAAAATTTTATGTTTAAGGTTATAACTAATAATGTTATTTTACTGTAGATGGAAAAAGACTACCGATAACAGAAAAGCTTTAATGGAAAGTTACAATATTAGAGCACTTCGTACAAAATATTTGAGAAATTTAACACGATTTCGCAATGAAGGTCGATCCATAGTTTATACAGATGAAACGTACATTCATAGTTCGCATACTGTTCCTAAAGAATGGTGTGATGGATTTAATGACACACTAAAAGCGCCTATTTCTAAAGGAAGACGATTTATTATTGTACATGCTGGAAATGAACATGGTTTTATACCAAATGCTTTACTTATGTTTAAGTCTGGATCTAAATCTGGCGATTATCACGATGAAATGAATTACCAAAATTATAAATTATGGTTAAACACACAATTAATACCAAACTTACCAGAAAATTGTGTATTAGTTATGGACAATGCTTCATACCATAATGTTAAAGCTGTAAAAGATCCTACGACTGCTTCTCTAAAAGGTGAAATGTGCGATTGGCTAACAGCAAAGAACGTAGTATTTGATGAAAAAATGACAAAACCCGAGTTATATGAAATTATAAAGATGCACAAAACGACAAACCCTACATTTACGATTGATGTAATGCTGGCAGAACGAGGAGTGAGTGTATTGCGCCTTCCACCTTATCACCCTGAACTAAACCCCATCGAAAAAGTTTGGGCATTAGTCAAAAATTGGGTAGCACGTCACAATGTTACCTTCAAAATGGAAGATGTGGAGACCTTAACGAGGGAAAAGTTTGCAAATGTGTCTCAAGAAGAATGGCGTTCTATATGTGATCACGTTAAGAAAGTCGAGGAAGAATATATCCAGAAAGAACATGTTTTCGATGAATGTAGTGAATTAGTTTTTCGTGTAAATACAGGAGATAGCAGTGATAGTGATTCTGATATTAATTATACTGATGATGACGTTTAATGTTTATGTATCATTTGTCAATTACATTAATTTAAGCTCTACATTTATGATAACCTTTGTCTAGTAATTTCGTTTGTTATTTTATTCAAATTGTCACCTAATTTAATAAATATTTTTATAGTAAGGTACCTATATATTTTTATGATTTGTGTTGAAGAAGTGTTTCAAAATTTCCTTGATAAAACTGTAACCCTACTTTACGTTTAAACAAGATTTTACGGCGCTACTGAATTGAAGGTCAAATAAATCGTTCGCGCAGATTGACCCACGTGACAGGTTCTTTACATTTCAATTTACCTCTAGCAAGGGAAACATCATTACAATAGCCGCGATCAACAGTCGGAGAGGTCACTCAATGCATAAAAAAATCTAATCCTTAAAGAGTAAAACGTAAATTGATTGCACATGTTTTTTTACACTTTGTTCTCATTTATAGTTTATGTATTATGTGTACTAAAAATAGCAAGATTACCGATTTCTTTTTCTCTAATAGCATTCAAAGCTCAAATTCAATGTGTTGAACTTTAGCATTAATTAGCAGAGGCAAATCCAGACTGGATTTTCAGTTAAGAAAAACATAGGTTTACTGTTTAGGCAAGACGCCAATTGCGAGCGTAGCGAGCCCAAAGTAGGCCGACGAAGGGCAAAATTTTTCAAAATTTCAAGGTCACGTGTTAAACAAATACCTCAAAATAAACCTTAATTCTCTAATATTCAATTACTACACTTTTAAATAAAGTTTTATTGAAAAATAAAATTGTAGTGACTGCTACATTTTTAATAAGAAAAATAACAAAGAAAACAACTTATTTTAAACTCTAATGAAATTTTTTCATTTTCGACTAAAATAGATCTATTCAATATTGGCTTGATTTTCGTTATTATCGGTCGACAGCAAATGTGAATGTGAATTTAATGGAATTCCTTCATTTGCTTCTTGTTCAGCATTATCATCGGCGCACATCTAAATTTGCTTTTTTGAAATATGAATCCAACGCTTTATAACAGGGGTGAGCAACCTTTTTTATCAACGGGCCAATCCAAATTTTGAAATTTTTTGGCGGGCCGCACACATTATTTTGCAAAAGGTGCTGTTTCCACAATTTCGCGCATTCGTATTGAATGTTCGAGCAAGTCGGTGTCCCGTTTCAAAAAATCGTTTCGGTTTAGTATGCATTATTATGTTATTGTTATATAAAGTAGGATTTATGTATGTTAATTAAATAGCCATATTCATGGAAACCTTTTATTTATAATTAATTTTATAAAAATATATTTACGGGAAAAAGTCTGTAATATAAATAAAATAAATTCAATTTTGAAAATGCTTGGCGGGCCACATAAATATGTACGGCGGGCCGCAAGCGGCCCGCGGGCCGCGGGTTGCTCACCCCTGCTTTATAAGCTGTACTTTTTCTTTTACTCATTTTAATGGCTAATGGTATATTTTATTTTGAGAATCCTACAACAGTATTAATACATAATGTGTACCTATGCAATTTCATACAGAATGACCCAGGGCTGTGTGATTAGTCCATAACTTTTATGCTATTCAAGATATCGACATGCGGTTTTCACCGCCAAGTAGCACACTTATACTGCACATTATAAAAATGTTTTGATCATATAAAGAATGTTCCTATACAGGGTGGTAAACCAAAGTTATGTTTTTTTAAATGGGACACCCTGTATATTTCGACATTATTAGTTTTTACATGGAAAAATAATGACACTTTGTATAGGTCACTATGGGTCCAGCTCTCTCCGTTTCGGCGTTATTCAACGTTTTGTTCGAAAAAAGGCTCATATTTGACGGATCACTGCCCAGTAGGCCATGGATGTTTTTCGAAAAACTTGCCACAGAAAATTTTAGAATAACTTGGAATTTTAATAAATAGTCAACTTTTGGTCCATGTATGCACACACTATACAGGGTGTACTGAAACGCAAAAAGTCGAATAACTCTTTTTTTATAAATGGAACAACCTGTACCCGACAAACTCATATCGTTGGAAAGTTAATAAAATTTTACATTTGATGCCATAAAGAAAAATTGACCTTGTCATTTGAAAAAATCAAGTTACCTTTGATAGAAATTTTTTAAAATTTCTCCGAACAGAAGAAGAATTGGAATTTTGCCGTCCGGTCCACGCTTAGTACATTTCATGCTTAGTAACATCACATAGTCACGGCCTTCTAAATTCTCCTGCGACATTCAATTTTTTTAGACACCTACTTTTTCTAAAAATGACGAATTGCGGCTAAACGATTCGTTTTAGGTACTATGTGTCATACATAAAGTCGCACTAGAATTGACCAAGCAATCCAAATGACCAAAAATATATAGGGGGTTCCATTTTAAAAAATGCAACTTAAAAATATTTGGAGGTTTGGTGTCGGAATTTCGCAAATGGGGTGTCATTGTAGTTAATTTCTATTCAAATTTGAATAATAAAGGTGAGGTCATTTCGGGTTACACCGGGAGTCATAAAGAACAATGAATATGTCAAAGAATCTAAGAGTTGAAAACAATCGTTCACATGCTACCTGTGAGATGGGCAATGAAAGGATATATTGATAAGCCAATACCAGCGTGGAATAAATCCCCTTAAACAAATTTTATTTTAAAATGGAACAGTAGCAACAAATGACACAGTTCTGACATTTTTTAGATTCGATGCATACCCGATTTTAGATTTTGTACTCTTTTTTTTATACAGTCATCTTCTTCTACATCTGACTGTGCAGAAGAAGAATCGTGCAAACCTACATCAAGTCTAGCATAATTTATTCCATGTGATATGAATTTTCAATTGTTAATTTAATATGTTTCCAGTTGCTTGCAAAGCTTGCTAACTCTTCTTTCAATTTTGCAGAAGTTAAAGAAGAATCAAACTGTATTAATATTTCTGATAATATTTTTAGAGAATTCTCAGGTAGCTCACCTTTGGCGAGTTCTTAAAAATTATTTGGATTTAGAACGTTCAGATCCCTACATAATTTAGCGTTGTTTGCAAATCTTCTACCGATTGATTCTACTGCAGTATCCGCAATAACGTTAAAAAACAATTCTAAAATTTTCTTTTGGGCTTATTGGGACTTCATCAGAAGTTTTCTCATCAAAGAATTTCTTTTTGAACGAAAACGCTGCATTTTTTTAAACTCAGTATGGAGGCATTAACCATAAAATTACATTTTAATAAATCTAACCCTGTTGTTTGAGTATATAAAGGGCCTGTTATAGAGAACAGTTTTATGTATATGTGTGCAATTAAAATATTTTCGTATTTCAGTGTGTGCCTTGTAATTTTCAGCAGTCACTCTTGTATCTCGTTTAATTTTTTGTGAATTTTCAATTAAGTCAACGTACAATGCTTTATCAGGTTCATTAAAATGACCAAAAATGTTACTGAGCGCTGCTTCCTTTGACCACCATCAATTTTCTAAAAATCTACTCCGAGCATTTTTTTATTTCTTGAAATGGTATTCATATAGTTCATGAAAAACTATTGGTACTACATTTATTTTTTTATTTCCCATAAAGGAAAGGGGAAGGGGGATGAATGTTTGAAGTTGAAAATGTTAAAAATCCATAACTTTTTTGTTAACAAAGATAATGAAGTAAAATCGTACAGTGAAGTAGACGACATACGACTCTTTTAATCGAGTATATTAAGTATAGCAATTTACAAAGTATTAAAAATATTTATGACATACCCTGTGTATTATTTCAGGAGAAAATCGGAAATCGTTTTCTCATTTTCTGATTACAACTATACTACACACTATATATTTCTTTTTCTATTTTTTTGAGTTATTACGCAAAAACTATTTTATTTAATACGTAGTAGCGTTGAGTGAAAAGTTTTTCACTCAACGGTAGTAGTAAACACGGGAAGGTTGTGTACCAGTTTACTGGTTATTTAATTTTTAACTGCAATAAAATTCAATAATAGAACAAACTACTCAAGCAGTCAGATTGTCCGCGTGCCAGTGCCCCATTGACAGAAGAACAGCAGCGGCGTTTTCGATGAGTTTATAAAAGGGCCCCTCAACTCTTTAATCCGGACCTGCTAAGGAGTTTGGACATAAATTAGATTACATACTAAGAAATTTGAGCATAAACAGATTAGAAGTTAAAAATAGGACATTGTAAGAAAAACGCCGATAATAAATGATTTCTTTTTACATAATATTTTCTATCTTCAATTTCTTATCTTCTGGTTTTGCTTGTAACTTAACGTTGTTGATTTTTGATAATATTAATAGACGCAATTTCTCTTGTTTTCCTTGTTATTGAATTTATAGTTTTGATAAGTGATGCTAAAATTTACTGGGACTTTGATTAGGTTGCTTCCTATAAGCGTGGAAAAGTCTTCATTTTAAGCATTTCTTCTTAATTTGAATTCTTGTTTCTGTTATAATTATCAGACATTCGTTATTGATTATGTTCATAATTAATTTTGGTTTCTCTACTAATGTGACATTGCAATTTGCTTCTTTTTATTGAATTATATTTGTAATACAGTCAGTTTAAATTTTCATTATCGCATACAAAGATATCTTCTATTTGGGGGCATTGGTTATCCATATATTGATATACGTGTTGTCCCAAATAAGGTTTTTGTGGAATTATGATTAAATTTGTTTTTGTTGACATTGGGAAAGTTTGTAATATTGGAAAGCTTTTGGATAAACAATGGGAAGTTCTAATATGAAGAGAATGTTATTCTTTGTAATATGGTAGTTGCATTTTATAATTGAATACCATGAATCTAGTCGTAAATTTAAAATTTCGTTCTTCTCATAAACTTTTGTCAGGCCTATGATTATTTTATATACTTAGGTTATTTTTTGTTAATATATCTGGATAAGTAATATGTAATTTTGCAAAAGTTATTGCATTTTCTAAATTATCTAGGAAAGTACAGTCGTAGTCACCTAAGAAGGCGAGAGCGGCAATGCGCAAACGACGAATTTACGCTGCTTGTAAAATTGGCGCGTATATACTTTTCACTCAACGATATAAGTCAGTGTGGTCTCATATTGTTTTTGTAGATATGTTTATTCATCACTAAATATGAACACAAATGTTATTTATTGAATTATAATTACAGGATAATTACATATTTTAGTGATATATAATCAAATTCGAATTAAGTTATTGAAAAAAAGATGATGAAGAGGGGACCTGGACACTTCGCCGAATGGACATAACGCCGAATGGACACAACGCCGAAACTTGGACACAACGTCGAAACGAATTGTTGGACACATCGCCGAAACTGGACACAACGCCGAAATCAGCCGTTGGACACAACGCCGAAAAAGGACACAACGCCGAAATTAGTACTTGGACATATTGCCGAATGTGGACACAACGCCGAAAAGCAAAAATTGACGCTGCATAGATCGGAAATCGGGCGTCGAAGCCGAAGTCTCACAACATCGAAACAGCTTAATGGACATATCGTCTATTGGACACTACGCCGAAACCTCGCGATGGGATATATAATCGAAATTTCTTTCTAAAAGTAATTAAAAAAGTTCTGATTATAGGTATACATTATTTATAGTCATATGTATCTCAGAATATTGGAACGAATTGAATATGTTGTACTACTTAAGCCTGATTTTCATATATGATTGATTCCCGGCTAATTAAATGCTAAATGGAGTAAATGATAATTTATTATTTTTATCTTGAAATAATTCTTGCCTTAACTTAACAAAACCTGTCTGAAAAATCAGGTTCCCAGAAATGTAATAAAGCAGAGGTAGTATTTAAAACTATTTACCACAAATTTTATTGCTTACATTGGGTTAGTGTTTCAAAAAATCGACAATCGTAACTCATTCTTAACGTTTTTTGAAACACTAACTCTTCTGATGCCTCGATAAAGGCTAGGACAAGCCGAAACGTCGACTTAATGAAGTATAAGTACTTATATTGTTTCATTAAACCATGCAACAACCCCTCAAGAAGACTCCACAAATATCATAAGGAGACACCCACTGCAGAATTCCATTATATGACTAATATGAGACAGCCACAATATCTTGCATAATATTTCTTCAGGCATTATTTATTAACGAATGCTTGTATCATATATTTATGAGTTTTCTCGTTTCGTTCCACGTTTCCGCCCTACATATAATTTTCAACAATTACTTAAATATCCAACTTGAACATTTCTGTTGTTTAGTAATGATTATTTTTAGAAATCTAACGGAAATAGTGTCTATCGGTAATCCCTAAAGTACAGCCGGCAGGTATGCAATTCTTAGTATTTCGTAGGGTTGTGGTCAGTGGTCAGGGTCACTTCGACTTCCTAAGTTTACGAAAATCTTAAATATGCCTCCTGCACTTAAAAGGATTAAAGATTTTCTGTCAATCAAAGCCCTGTTATCCGCACCATAAATAAAGGCGGCATTTTAAAAATAAAGTATTAGGTGCCGACTGTATTTAATTTGTTACACATTACACCCGTAAAGTACCTATAAGACATTTTCACCATTACACAATTTTATTTCAAGCGACGCTTTGCAGTGTTACTTTGCATTTTTTAAGTAGGTACAGTTGGGGCAACAAAAAATGGGACACTATGGTTTTACAAGTTCAATGGGCATATCTACTTTAAGTAGTACCTGACTAAACAAATTTAAGTGTTGTTTAATCGCGAAGGTCAGTGATAATACTTAAAGTAGGTACATATGACCATTGAACTTGTAAAACCATAGTGTCCCATTTTTTGTTGCCCCAATTGTACATAAATACATAATACTTAGGTACCTTACAAATTAAGGTATGCAGTATGCTTATAGTTAAGTACAGCTTAAATACCATAGCAATCATTGTTTCAATAATCGTTGCCATGGCATTTAAGTTCTGCTTAACTTTACGCGTTACTGAATTTTTACGGTGCAAATGGCCATTATAGAGCGTTGATTGAGTGTTTAGTCAATGCTAGAGTGATCTGGTCCTATCGTTTTCAGTACCTACATATTTGGAATAATGGAACATATTACGGTGTCCACAAAGAGACGTGGTGCTATGTATTACACGTGTCTTGCATCAGAAGATGGATTTCTTATTTTTATTGTTGCTTTTATTTTTATTATTGTTTTGATTTTGTCCTGATGAAGCCCCTTACGAAAGTGGGCGAAACGTTGACTTTTTCAACACTGACACGGTCCTACCCTGGCAGTCTCTGGCCTGGCCGTGGAAACCTCCGCTCTGACATGGATTTCTTTATAGAAAAAATAAAACCAACAACGGAAAACGAGATTTAGTACCTATGTATTGAAAATGGCAAGACATGTTGCAATAAACATCAATTCATAAAAACCGGCGAAGAGCATAATAACCATCTACCAGATGTGGAAAAGAAAGATTCTTTATTACTTAGATATTCAATGATGGATGCTGCTGCTGCGAATAGCGAAGACGTAAAGTCTATATTATTTATAACTTTATAAGACATACTCCAAGGTAACCATTCTTTTGGCCTTTTTTCGAATATTCTAATTCGTGATTGATAAAGACTCGAATACTTGTCGATACTTTTATTTAAATTCCATCCACTGGAGAGGACATCGCCTATTAGAACAGTTCATCATTCCATCTGTCCAATAGTCCAATATTGACCGAATTAAAGTTGAGCAATATGTGCGACTAGTACTAACATAACTTACTCTTCTTGGTACTATAAAATATTAGAAAATAATAAATACCTATGTATATTTATTGCTATCAAGTGTCAAATGTTGATTTATGTGTTAGTCTCCTTTTTTTTAAATATTCTACTATACATTTTTAATAGTACATTATTATGAATTAGTTCATCTTGATATTGTTTATTTTCTAAGTATTTTTTAAAGTTTTTTTAACAAAAATTACGTAGGAAAATTCTGACCAATCTTTGAATCGGAAAAGGGAGCACTTTGCTTCCTATAAACGTCGCTTACGGTGACTAGGATAATAATCGAAAAATGAATCGAACCAATAAACTATTAGTGTGCGTACGGCACTAATTTTTCATATCATTTTCAAAAGAAAACATGTACTTACCTATTATTAACATTCGATAGTCTGATTACTCATTGAAACAATATATTTAAATTTACATCACTTTTGTCATAATTAAGGTAATTGACGTTCGAAAATGGAATATAATGTACTGAATGAAAGCAAAATAGTGTACATGCTCGTGGAATTTTCTAAATTTCCCAAGTTTGTACAGTCTTTTAATATAAACGGACAAGTCGTTGGCCTAATAATTAAAATTAATGCAGAAAGAGGTTTCGGCGTAGTGTCCAATCGACGATACGTCCATTAAGCTGTTTCGATGTTGTGAAACTTCGGCTTCGACGTCCGATTTCCGATCTTTGCAACGTCCATTTTTGCTTTTCGACGTTGTGTCCACATTCGGCAATATGTCCAACTACTCATTTCGGCGTTGTGTCCTTTTTCGGCGTTGTGTCCAACGGCTGATTTCGGCGTTGTGTCCAGTTTCGGCGATGTGTCCAATAATTCGTTTCGACGTTGTGTCCAAGTTTCGGCGTTGTGTCCATTCGGCGTTGTGTCCATTCGGCGTTGTGTCCCTGACTCATGAAGAGTCGCTGAAATAATATAGACGTTTCTAATAATGTATAACATGATTCAGTATACTCATAATATGCATTATCTTTACAAAAATTCCTACATACTAATCATTTTTCTAATGTGGAACCTTTTAATTTATTTCCTTTGCGATATAAAATTTGTTGGTCCGGACTAAATAAGCGCTTTGCGAAGTTCTAATCTACATTTTAAAAAAAAATTTAAAGCGGCATAGGACGACATAATTATGCAATACTCGGGTACATTTTTGGATTTCTACGCTATCTACGCTAGTTGAATTTTGAAGGGTCGAAAACGTAGGTACATATTTGTATGGCAAGCCGTTTTACCATTTATTCACTGCAGTCGTTGTATGTCACTTTAATTCAAATCCATTTCCATGTCACTTGAGAACGAAAATTACGCTATTTTCGTTAAGAAGAATGCAATTTTCATTCTTAATTAAAATTTAAATACAAAAATTATTTTAAATTAAAATGAAAATGATTATGTTTTTCCTTTAAAGATTTTCTTGTAGTTATGATATGATACGCCGATTATTTTAAGCATACTTACTAAACCTTTTATGACATATCAGAATGTGAAAAAAAATTCCCTGGGTTGTATTTAAAATAAAGATGTTGATGCTCACTTCCGGTATTTCCGGAAGTGCTGCTATTTGGAAAATATTTTTATTTAATAGATTAAACACGACATGTCGCATGTGCAAAATTTCAAATTTCTAGCTTTTACAGTTCTTGATATACTTCTAACCGACGGTCACCGTGAGACACCCTGTATATACTATTACTAAATATTTTATATTATAAAATTATTTTGTCGAAATCATTATAATTGTTCATTGGACGATTCTTTGTTTATCCCTAAGTACTTCTATGATAAGTTGTATTAGTGGTACCATAAGACTTTGAGAAAGATAATCTTTTCTGCCAAGGCATTAGCACAGGATTTAACGAGGCAGAAATGATTTTTCTTATAGAGTTATGTTCAAACTTTAATTTGGTTATAGTTTGAAGCTGTTACTCGATTGGTGCCAAAAAAATAAAAAAAAGTTGTCTGCCTAGGTATCGCACAAGATTTAACAAGGCAGACATTTTTTTCTTTTTTAACTATATAAAAGCTACATTTTAAAAATAATTTCAAGCTGTTACTCGATGGGTACAGTTCGTATCCAAAAAATATTCAGGAGAGAGGACATGGCGAATTTCTGCACAAGTTGCGCCCAGGCAGCCAAAGATTTTATGGATGGTCTGTATAAGTACTAGCTTTTAAAAATCATTTCATGCTGTTACTCGATAGGCCAGCTTTTTTGCAGCCAGCTCTCGCTCTATTAGTACCCTTACTCAAAGGCCGGTAGACACGCCCGCTCAAATGGGCATAAAAGCGTGCGCGCGCTGTGAAGGAACTGACTTATTCTTCCGACGTTGATAACGCAAATGCATTTTGCTTGATTTTCGTGACACAATTTTATCAAATAATTAACGGTTTAATATTATTTAACTACAATGGGTCGAAGGTATTGTTTTACACCTGGATGTCAAAGTGGTTTCAGCGGCAAAAAGACAAAGCCTCCTTATTTAAAGTGCCCAGAAACAAATGATTCAACAAGCATGTAATGATAGCTACTACTCACGAAGATGAACTTTGCCACACGATCCGCCAGGCTTTATGACACATCAGAATCTGGAAAAAAATTGCCTGGTTTGTATTTAAAATCGGTATTTTCGGAAGTGCTGCCACTTGGAAAATATTTTTATTTAATAGATTAAACACGGCATGTGGAATGTGCAAAATTTCAAATTTCTAGCTTTTACAGTTCTTGATATACTTCTAACCGACGCGACGGTCACCGTGAGGCACCCTGTATAAGTGTGGTTGGTCTACTCCAGTACGAACCTATAAGTAGGCGATAATATAAATCAGTAAGGGTCGTCTAAAATTCTCACGAGGGCCGTCTGCCACTCTTAAGTAAGTTAATTGTTTACGCCTTTACAGGAATCATGGATTTCTATGAGTCTCGTTATCATTTTAGGGCTCTCACTCCTAAGTACTGAATGCAATGAGTAGTAGCTCCTGAGAGCACTGGGGACACATACCAAATATTACCAGCCTAAGTAATTTCGAGAACAGCGTTTGAGATAAGAACAATTAACAGTGAATTCCTGATAACTTTCCTGAACCCAATTTTATGCAGTATCATCCTTAAATATTTTAAAAATTGTAAATTATCCATCCTACGATTAATTAGTTGTTTTGAAGTCTTTGCTTATTTTATGAATTTGTGTCGCAATAAAATAAACGATAAAATAGAAATCAAGGAATTGATGTAAATAAGTCGTATGTATTTAAAGAGGAACTACACCCCCTATTTCAGAGTACTGTAATAGATAAATAATAGGATCGATAAATAGCTTGTCTAATTACCTGTCATTGGGCAAGTCCATTTTTAGACAGGTTGGCGTCCAAAAGCAAATAACGATACAACACACACGACTCCACTCCCAATTGTTTGAGCACCGTTACTGCCCACCTTGTTTTAACCAAGGAAGGGGACAGTCCTTTGACTCGCATATTGTATAGTAACTATGTAAACTTCAATTTTGTTACCCTTCTCACAGGGGGGTTCGGAAAAAAACCCCGGAAAAAAAACCGGGAAAAAACCCCGGAAAAAACCCGGAAAAAAAACCCCAGGAAAAAAACCCGCAATGCAATTTCAATTGATACAAAATGGCAACATGACACTAAACAAAGTTTGCCAGTAAAAAAATGCCAAACTTAAACGTAGATTGCCACTAAAGCGCCTAGGTTATTTGCAGGTTTAGTATATTTTTTTTCAATTGATACAAAATGGCACCATGACACTAAACAAAGTTTGCAAGTAAAAACAACGCCAAACTTAAAACGTAGATTGTCACTAAAGCGCCTAGGTTATTTGCAGGTTTAGTATATTTTTTTTCAATTGATACAAAATGGCAACATGACACTAATCAAAGTTTGCCAGTAAAAAAAATGCTAAACTTAAACCTAGACTGCCACTAAAGCGCCTAGGTTATTTGTAGGTTTAGTATATTTTTTTCAATTGATACAAAATGGCAACATGACACTAAACAAAGTTTGGAAGTAAAAAAATGCCAAACTTAAACGTACATTGTCACTAAAGCGCCTAGGTTATTTGCAGGTTTAGTATTTTTTTTTTCAATTGATACAAAATGGCAACATGACATTAAACAAAGTTTGCCAGTAAAAAAAATGCCAAACTTAAACGTAGATTGCCACTAAAGCGCCTAGGTTATTTGTAGGTTTAGTATATTTTTTTTCAGTTGATACGAAATGGCAACATGACACTAAACAAAGTTTGCCGGTAAAAAAATGCCAAACTTAAACGTACATTGTCACTAAAGCGCCTAGGTTATTTGTAGGTTTAGTATATTTTTTTCAATTGATACAAAATGGCAACATGACACTAAACAAAGTTTGCCAGTTTTAATTTTCGGGGGTTTTTTTCCGGTGTTTTTTTTCCTGGGGTTTTTTTCCGGGGGTTTTTCCGGGTTTTTTTTTCGGGGTTTTTTTTTCCAGGGGTTTTTTTTCCTAAACTCGCTCACAGGTTATGAGCCCAGAGTTGCGAAAACAGAAGTGTATCATTTTGCATTGGTTGTAAAGTTGAAATTGTTTAATTGAGCTGAATCTGAAATAAAAATTCAGCAAAGTGACTGAACAGTGACACTGACAGTTTTTTGAAAGTTAACTCATAAAAGGGGTAACAGTTCTTGGAAGAAATGGCATCGGGAAGTGATGGTCATTTGACAACTATCGAAAAGTTACGAGGAAGCGAAAATTACCATACATGGGCGTTTTCCATGAAAAGTTTGTTGGAACTGAACAGTTTAGAACAATGTATCGTCGAAGGCGCTGTAGAAGATGCTGATAAGAATCGGAAAGCAAAAGCGAGAATTGCGTTAAGTCCAGATACATCAATATTTGTTCATGTTCAAGGTGTCACAACAGCGGCCGAGATGTGGGAAATTCTTCGAAAATTGTACGAAGATAAAGCTCTTGCAAGGCGTATTGCAATTTTAAGAAAACTAATTTCCACTCAACTGGAGAGTTGTTTATCGAGGTCAGAGTATGTCAGTGAAATTATTGGAACCGCGAATAAATTAGATGGAATTGGTTTCCATGTAAATGAAGAATGGTTAGGTTCAATATTACTGGCAGGGCTACCTAACGATTTGAAGCCGATGATTATGGGATTAGAGAACAGTGGAACGGCAATCACTGCTGATATCATAAAATCAAAGTTGCTTGATGTTGCCTACGAAAAGGTGTCCAATAATACGTTTATAGGAAGGCAAAGAAAAGGCCAAAGACATGTGGAATTTGGGACTGGTAAAAAAGTAAAGAAATTTTCTAATTTCAATAAGATAAAATGTTATACGTGTGGTAAAAAAGGTCATAAAGCAAGTCAGTGTTTAAGTTGACTGAGAAGTTACCTGAAAAGACAAAGTCAGAAAAAGAGGCATTGTCGGCAGTATTTTTATTGAAAAATGGTGCTCATGATAGTAATGTTTGGTATATCGACAGTGGTGCGTCACAACACATGACTCCACATGAAGATTGGCTGGAAAATGTGAATCGGTAAGCGACATTTTAACAGCAAATGATGAAAAGTTGAAAGTTTATGGAAAAGGAGATTTGACACTGAAAGTACAAGGTAAAGAATTTGACGTTAAAAATGTATTGTGTGTACCAGGATTAAACACAAATTTGCTATCAGTTGCGCAGATGGTTAAAAACAAAAAGAGAGTGGTATTTGACGAAAATGGTTGCACCGTGTATAATCAAAATCAAGAAAAGATTGTTCAGGTAGTGCCTGGTGCTGGTGTTTATAAAATGCAATCTGAAAGTGTTAATTGTGTTATGAGCACTAGGGTCAGCAATGATATTTATTTATGGCACAAGCGGTTTGGACATTTGAATGGTGTTGATTTATGCAAGATGCGAGACGGAGTTGTTGAAGGTTGGACATTTACAGGAAATGCTGACATATTGAAAAATTGTGAGGTTTGTAAAGAAGGAAAACAATGTTCAATGTAGATTGCCTTTTAAGTTTTAAGTCGAGTGAAAACCGAGCTGAAAAACTTCTTGATTTGGTACATTCAGATCTATGTGGTCCAATGGAGACTGTATCCATTGGTGGAAGCAGATATTTTTTGAGTTTCATAGATGACCATTCAAGAAAGTGTATGTCTATTTTCTGCATTCAAAGTCAGAAGTGCTTGAGAAATTGAAAGAATTTAAGAATCATGTTGAAGTGTAAACCGAAAGAAAAATAAAAATAATTCGAACGGATAATGGAAAAGAATACTGCAATGGAGATTTTAAAAATTATCTAAAAAATTGTGGCATTCAGCATCAAACCTCAAACATTTATACGCCGCAACAAAATGGTGTTGCTGAAAGAGCTAGATGTATGATTTTTGAAGCGAAATTGGACAAATCATATTGGGCTGAAGCCATCAACATGGCTGCGTATATTATTAATCGTTCGATCAGTTCTGTATTGAAGACACAAACACCAGAAGAAATACGGTCTGGTAAAAAGGTTGATGTAAGCAATCTGAGAATTTTTGGTTTAGAAGTAATGGTTCACATTAATAAACAGAAAAGAACAAAATGGGACAAAAAATCTGTTAAAGTGTTATTTGTCGGTTTCAGTGAGGGCGTAAAAGGATATGGATGTATTGATTCTAAATCCAAGAGGCTCATCACAAGTCGAGATGTTTATTTTTTAGAATCAGATAGTAAAAGAGAAGATACGTTGGTTTTACGAGAAGATTTAGATTCTATGAGAGAAAATGTAGCAGAAGAACGACAAATTGAAGAACATGTTGATACAGAAAGAGAAGAAATTGCTTCTCAGCAAAACGAATTTGATGAATCTATAATTGAATTTGAGAATATTCAACAAGTACTTGAGGTTTTACGCTGTTCTTTACGTGAACCAAAACCTAAAAATTTTGATGGCTATGTAACATATGTTGCCAAAGAAGAAATTGAAAATGTTGATAATGATCCAATAACTATTGAGGATGCCATGAACGAAAACGATGCTATGAAATGGAAGATAGCTATGGATGAAAAAATGAGTTCTTTAAAAGAGAATCAAACCTGGACTTTGGTAAAACTTCCAGCTAATCGGAAGGCAATTAAATATAAATGGGTTTACAAAAGAAAACGTCACAAAGCCAGGCTAGTAGCCAAAGGATGTTCGCCACCATTTTATTCGAGAGAAGGTAGAAGAAAAAGTCATTCGTATAGAATACGTCTGCAGCTGCACAAATCAAATGGTAGCAGACATTTTGACCAAAGCTGTTTCTGTACCGAAAATGAAGCTTTGCTGTAATTCCATGGGCATTAACTATTAAAAGTCATCCAGTTTTTGATATGTATGTTTTGTATTTTTAATAATTAATGAGTGAGGGTGTTAAAATCCGTCCAGTTACAAGCAGGTATTATAGTTGTTGCTAGGAGAAATGTTGTTAGTAGTCAATAAATTACTTTTTCACTAAATTCATCTTGTGAATGATTCACTGCGTTTTTGTTACCCTGCTCACAAATTTTCGATTGCCTTAGAAACACAATTAACCTGCCTTGTAATGCACAAGATTCACGTTGTTTTAAATTTGACGTTATAAATAAATAAATAGTAAGTATGTGTATCTCTCAAACATCCTGAGAGGTGGCACCTACCAGGCGCGTCCCGGGTGGCCGATAGGGGAACGGCCTAAGGTTAATGCTAGGGATAAGGGTGCTCGTCGCTTATGAACAGTGGCTCGAAGCAACCAAAGACAGCATCGCGGACCAACTACCCCGCCCGGCTGTCGTGTCGTGGCCAAGGGCCTGCACGGGGTTTAACGGTCCCGACATGTGATTGATGTGCGTCAACAATGTCAATATACCATGCACAAACCTGGTGAGCCCAGGTTGGTGCGGGGGGTCTTGGCTTAGCCGTCTGAACCAAGAGGAGACAACCTCATCAAAATCCTAAATCTCAAGGGTCAGGGGCGAGGAGATGCGTGGCTGAATAGAGGATCAGCTGTTACCGGCCCCAACCTCGGAGCACCGGGCGCCACTAAGTCGCCTTACACGTGTGCAGAGGGCACGGCACGTGTGGACCTACTTTCCCTCTTACTTGTGGGACTTATATGGACCAAGTAAAAGATAACAATCCTGATACAGAGACCACTCCCGGAGCACTCAGGGCCAGCGCGCCGGAAATTAATAAAGATGAGAAAGGAATCAGGGGGCTCTAAGCAACCTGACCTGGGGGTCTAAGCACCCAATAAGCGCCTCACAAACCAAAGCTGACCTAAAAACTGGGACGCAAAAGCGACACCGGTCTGAGGGCAGCACTCCTAAGGGAGCCACTTCAAAGAAGGCAAAAGCTGGGACCGTTAAGGATACCAGAACCTTCAGCGAAGCAGTAACAGGCTTCAAAATGACTTTTGTCCATGAAGACCTGGAGGGGACACTGTCGGAGAAGGAGACAGGGCGTATCAAGACCTGGATCCTCGACAGAATTGACACCCTGACGACTGGGGCGGTTTCGCCCAAGTTCACGGAGTGGGCTGGTTAAAAGCGGAGCTGGTGAGCAGCTCCGTGGGAGGGAGCCAAGCTTCGATTCGTCGAAGCCAAACACCTCCCAAAACCAGTGAGGGCACACGCCTGGATCCCCGGGACCCCAGAGGAACCGGGAAAGATCCTGAAAAGGATCCAGATCCAGAATGCAGACGTGGAAACCAGCAACTTGCGTGTTGTGGACAGGAGGGAGGACGCCAAGGGACAAACATTGATTGCCCTTATGGACCAAACTTCCTGGGACAAAATGGGGGCCAAGTGCAACCATCGACCCCACGTCAACTTCACCAGAGTGACGTTTAAACTCCTCTCTAAGTCGAAGGTGGGGGGAGAGGAGGAGACCAAAATGGAGAGCGAGGAGGTAACACTGGCTGAGGGGCCTTCAGGGGAACCACAACCAACTGCGTCAACCTCCGCACCTCAGTAGGTAGGTACAGTATCAATGGCCAAACTAGTACAAATAAACCTACATCATAGCAGAGCGGCGTCTGCCGCCCTCTGGCATATATGAGTAGACATCATATTGATTCAGCCCTGGTTGAAGAACCTTGGACCTACAAAGGGCAAATACGGGGTCTGGGACTGAAAGGGGCGCGGCTCATTGCTCAGCCAACCGCAATCAATCCCAGATCGTGCATCATAGCTAGAGATAGCGTTAAGTTATTACCACTCTGGGAATTCTGCTGCAGAGAGAGATGGCAGTGATGCTGACAGTGGAGAGGGATGGGAGCGAGAGGGAGCTTGTGCTCGGATCCGCATACCTTCCCTACGACCAACCAAATCCACCACCAACCACTGAGGTTAGCAAACTGGTGGAACACTGTCAGCGGAGAGGATAGCAAATCCTCCTCGGATGTGATGCCAACACGCACCACACAGTGTGGAGCAGCACGGACATCAATAAAAGAGGTGAGTCTCTCCTAGATTATTAATAATCTAGAGATAGCTAATGTAGGCAATGATCCAACCTTCATCAATATTCGGCAAAGGGAGGTAATTGACATAACATTTGGAACTGTGACTGCTTGCAGCTCAGTACACAAATGGCATGTGTCGGAGGAGCCATCGTTATCTGACCATAGATACATTCGCTTCGACATTAAGTCAAACGAAGCGGCTATGGCCGTTTATAGAAACCCGAGAAGAACCAACTGGGACCTCTATAGAGAGAACCTAAAGGCCAACCTCGAGAACTGTCCAGCCGAAGTTAACAGCTCGGCGGAACTGGAGGCCATGGAGGAAAACCTCCGCATGGCCATCAAAAATGCCTATGAGGCAAGCTGTCCCACGAAAGAGAAGAGAACCTCAAGTAAAGTGGCCCGGTGGCATCAGGGACTCTCTCGATTGCGGGTACAGACTAGGAAGCTCTTTAATAGAGCAAAAAATACGGGAGAATGGGATTCATACCGAATCACACTCACCGAATACAATAAGGCCATAAGAAAGGCAAAACGTGACTTGTGGAGGAGGCACTGCGAGGAAATTGAACAAATTCCACAAGATGCCAGACTCCAAAGAGCTTTACGAGGAGGAACAGAGGGCAGAATCGGTTCCTTGAAGAAAACTGAGGGGGGCTATACACTATACAGAGACCGTGAAGGAGACTCTGGAGCTTTTGCTTCAATCACACTTCCCGGGACCCTCTCAAAATCTGACGTAGGCGAACCAATAACTCTGGAACCCCTTTCGAGGGTGAACAGAGGAGATTGGGTTTTGGCTCGTCAGATAGTGAACCTTACCAAAATTAGGTGGGCAGTGAAGAATTTCCATCCTTAAAAATCCCCAGGGACGGATGAAATTCTCCCTGCTCTACTACAACAAGGCCTCGACCTGGTAGCCACCACGCTCTGTACGTTACTAAGGGCAAGTATTGCCCTAGGATACATACCCATGGCGTGGAGGGACGTAAAAGTCGTGTTCATACGGAAACCTGGGCGAGACTCATATGCCAAAGCCAAGTCGTTTAGACCTATCAGTATAACGTCGTTTCTTCTAAAACTATTGGAGAAACTAATTGAGCGACACATTAGGGAAGAGGTGCTGGGACTTGAGCCCATCAGCAAATACCAATGTGCCTATCAACCAGGCAGATCCTGTGAACTCACCATCCACAGAGTAGTGGACATAGCCCAAAGGGCGATCTCCTGTAAGGAGGTAGCTCTAGGGGCATTTGTAGACATAGATGGGGCGTTCAATAATACCTCTCTAGAATCAATCAAAACTGCTATGGAAAGCAAGGGGGTACAACCTACCGTGCGCAGGTGGATGCACACCATGCTAAAACATAGGAACGTTACAACCTCGCTTAATAACTACTCTGTAGTGGTCAGGGCCGTACGAGGATGACCACAGGGGGGAGTTCTCTCTCCACTACTGTGGTGCCTGGTAGTGGACGGACTGCTGAGGCGACTAAGCGAGGCAGGTTACACCACGGTTGGCTATGCCGATGACATAGCGATTGTGGTATGTGGCAGATTTGAAGAGACCGTATCGGGGCGTATCAGTTGTGATGCAGGGAGCTTTAAATCTAGTGGAAGCATGGTGCGAAGAAGAGGGTTTGTCTGTTAATCCAACAAAAACGAACCTTATTCTCTTCTCACCAGGAAGAGGGCCGACAAAGCTAAAAGACATAGCAGAGGGGCATACCGGCTGAGAGTTAACGGCGAGGAGGGATCGTCAAGGGCGGGGTACTCGCTCATTTTTGACGAAGTCTCCAAAGATAAAACCCTTAGTATAAACACTGAGAGGATTGTCCCATCAAACTGTTTAAGACAACAAGCGAAGCTGAATGGAATCGTTTATTACACAGACGGCTCGAAAACCACAAAGGGCACTTGCTCTGGAGTATACGGGAGCAATGGACGGGGCTGCAGAATTTCTGTAAGCCTAGGACAACAAGCGACCGTGTTCCAAGCCGAGGTATATGCAATCCTTACAGCGGCTGCTCAGCTATTAAAAGAGAACCTTATCAAAAGGAAAATCTTTATAGTGACAGCAAAGCAGCGATTGCAGCAATAGACTCATATGTGGTAAATTCAGGGCTAGTCCTTGAATGCACACAAATTCTAAACGCACTAGGTAAGTGCAACTCAGTCACACTAGTGTGGGCACCTGGACATGCGGGAATCGCAGGTAACCAGGTTGCTGACGAGCTTGCGAGAATGGCAAGCGCAAAACCATTCATAGGACCCGAACCGGCTTGTGGGATTACTTATAAGTTATAACACAGCCAAAAAGGAGATTCAAGCAATACTCACGAAAGAGCATTGCAGCCATTGGTCGAAAATCCCAGGACAGAGTCATCCCAAGACCGTCCTGGAAACCTCAAACGGGGACCTAGCTATGTCCATCTTAAAGTTAAGCGGGGCGAAGATAAAACTTGCGACAGAAATGGTCACGGGCCACTGTCGCCTGAACAAACACCTGCACAATATGGGACTGACCGAAAGCCCGACATGCAGGTGTTGTGGTAAGGCAGATGAAACGCCCTATCATTTGCCAATGTGAGGAATTCATAAAGGCAAGGGAACACCTACTTGGAAATGAAAATCCTGGACTTTGTGAAAGATACAGGTATTCTTGAAGGGTAGACAACACCGGGGAGCACAATTGACCAAAAGGTCGCAGTGCGGGAACCTATTGGGACCACCCCTAGTAACAACAATAATAATAATCTCTCAAATTTTGTGTTTGCTGTAATTAAAATTTTAATTTACTTAGCGTAAATTATTAATATAAATTATCTCGTTAGTTAGTTTATTTATATTTATATTTATATTTATGTATTGTAGATAGAATTAAAACACAGTTGTTTAGTCTCTCATTGATTCAACACAAAAGTTGCGCTTATCGAAATCATTTTAATTTTTATCTTGAATCCTAAAAATTAATTTTTCTATTTTATTCTGATTAAGTTTTTTAAGCATTATTATCTACAATTCTCTTTTCCTATAAAATACATTAATATGGTACTGTGCTACTTAAAATGTTGTTCATTGTTACTTCGTGCAAACTGTAGGAATTATTGTACTTCATTAAAATTTTTAGACAGGAGTCGTTACATAGACCTTGCGCCTCATAAATATTGGTAAGTTTTTTAGCATAAAGAAAGTGTCGGTTTTTCGAACTTTATCATTGAGTTTGAACATTAGTCACATCAAGGGTTACGAAATCGGTTACAATTGTAGTGTAATTAATACTCTAGATTCTAGAAGGAATTGCGTTATTTTTTACACACTTTCTATTAACTTCACTTAAATAATTGTTTGTTTCAAATCTTTGGAGGTCTCTCCGGTCCTATACGGACTAGAAGGCTGCAACCGGGCTATTATACAACTCGATGTACAGGGTGTACAACTAAGCAAGGAGGCTGGCCATAACTCAGAAACTATTTGAGATAGAACAGTGAAATAAAAAATCTTACGATAAATGTGGCCAAGAGAAAATGCTGGAAATTATTTTCAATTTCCTCAGTAAAGTATTTCAAAAAATATATTCGTTGTAAACTAGTGATCAATATGTAAAACTTTGTTTAATGAATTTTTACGATTGCTGTCAAAACCACAACAATTTCTTATCTCCGTCTACCAATAGAGGGCGCAACTTGTTGAAGGAACAAAACGGTCGACTTTTCTAAAAAAATTCAAATGATACCAAATATTTTTTTCACTGATATTGGAAGGGAAATTAATAAGGGAGTAATTTAAAAAAAAATTATGTCAATAGCTCTTATAGTACCGAAGATACAGCGGCGCGTTATGACTTCATGAGGCCCCGGGCAAAAATTTAATTGGGGCCCCCCTCCCTTATGTGTACCTAGTGTATTTTTTTCGCATTAAATAATAAGCAATATAAATTAAAATATTAGGAGTAATACTTAATTTATCAAAAGAAACTTTCTATAAATAAAAAAAAAACAAATCGTAAGGAAATTATAAAAATATACTATATACCTATACTTAATACATAAAAAACTTTCTATAAATAAATAAAAAATTGGTTATATGTGCACTTTTCTTGCTTTTTGAGCAGCAAAATCATTTATCAGCTCATTGAAATCAACTTCGCTGGTTAAATTAGTTTCAATGCATAATATAGCCAAATTGCACAATTTCTCTTGTCCTAAAGAATTTCTAATATAATTTTTAATTCTTTTAAGTACGTTAAAGGACCTCTCTGCCGATGCATTACTTACTGGTATTGTTAAGTATATTTTTAAAATTATATCCACATTAGGAAATGTAGAGACTAAACCTTCTTGAATCGTTTTGTATAATATTAGAGGAGAATTAAAATTTTCATTTTTAGCAAAATAAAGAAATTGTGCAAGTTTTTTATTTATTTAAAGGTATAATCTAATATATATCTCCACCTCTCCGAGGCCCCCCTGACGTTGGAGGCCCCGGGCAAATGCCCAATTTGCCCATGGGATAACGCGCCACTGCGAAGATATAATCAAAAATGTAGTAATATATGAGGCATTTAGAGGTATAAACAAATCGTAAGCTTAATATAAATAAAGTAGGCTATGAGAACTTTATTCCTTTCAAAATTTCATTGGTCCTGCAACAGTTGCATTTTTCATGCATTCAAAATATGTTGCAATGCTTCTCCATTGGAAATTAGCAATTTTGCTTATAATACAACAACCGAAATACACTTAATGTCATTTTGTTATCTAGTTTACAGCTTTGACATAAAGTTTTCATTTTAAGTTTACGATTTGTTTATACCTCAAATTGCCTCTTTACCACATTTTTGACGATACCTTCCGTACTATAAGACTATTGACATAATATTTTTTTAAATTACTCTCTTATTAATTTTCCTTCCAATAGCAGTGAAAAAAATATTTGGTACCATTTGAATTTTTTTAGAAAAGTCGACCGTTGTGTTCCTTCAACAAGTTGCATCCTCTATTGGTAGACGGAGATAAGAAATTGTTGTAGTTTTGGATTTGTTGGTAATTCAAGCATTCTCAATATACCGAGGCCAATCTTGACAAATTCAAGCAACTCGTTTCGAAGTTACACGATTTTTTTTAGTAACACGTAATTTAAAGTTGGGGCAAACCAAAAAGCGTTGCACGTCACGAGTATTATATACCTACATGTCAACAGTGTTGTCATATGGATTGAAACGAAATAGAATAAAATACGAAATGGAAGACAATAAATTTAATTTTATTTATGATGCTGCCAACTTGTAGAACTATTTTACCCTAGAATATTACCTTTAATGAAAATCCGAAAAATTAGTATTACATTGGTACTGTTTATTTTACGTCATATGTCACGTGCAACGCTTTTAGGATTGCCGTGACTATAGTTCCCCCTCCCTTTATTTTGACAGCAATCGTAAAAATTCATTTAACAAAATTTTACATATTGATCACTAGTTTACAATGAATACATATATTTTTTTAAATACCTTACTGAGGAAAATTGACCAAAAAATAGGAATTTCAAATTGAAATCAGTGATACGCCCTCTGGTGGCAATGGTGGGAAATTGAAAATAATTTCCAGCATTTTCTCTTGGCCACATTAAGATTTTTTATTTCACTGTTCATTGTTCAATCTCAAATAGTTTCCGAGTTATGTAATGTAATGTAAGGTAATGTATTTATTTGTCCGAGTTATGGCCGGCCTCCTTTCTTAGTTGTACACTCGGTACAATGGATATTTTCAGTACTTGCATACTATTTGTAAAGTTTCAGGATTTTCCTTCATAATGGAAATTAATGTTTCTTTTTGGAAATTGTAATAGTAAGTGTAATTATATTTATAAGACCGTTCCTTTCTTATTAAACGTTATAAAAGGTAAAATGTGAGCTTTATTTTTATTTTCATTCTAAAGTTACGTTTTCGTAAAGGTACGTTTTCGTAAAGGTACGTTTTCGTAAGGACACAACATGTCGGCCGACTTGTGGGCCGACTTGTCTGTATTAACGTAAACGAAATACATTTGATGTCGGGGTAGTTGAACGACATGTCGAAGTCGGCTGGAAAAGTTATCCCAACACGCCCAGTTGGATGTCATTTGTTGCTACGTAAACAGCCGACTCGTTGATTTGGGGTCTGGACACAACGGCCACTGGGCACAACGGCCACACAGAATTTAGTACGCCCATATCGGCCACACTGGACACATCGGCCAAACGTGATGTGTGGACACAACGGCCACCTTGGACGTAACGGCCACAGCTCTAGCTGGACACAACGGCCACCTTGGACACTATGGCCACATATCAGATACGTAGATTGACACTAAAGCGCCTAGGTTATTTGCAGATTTAGTATTTTTTTTCAATTGATACAAAACATAATGCTAAACTTAAACGTAGATTGACACTTAAGCGCCTAGGTTATTTGCAGATTTAGTATTTTTTTCCTATAAATAGAAAACTCCTATTATTTGTGAAATCTTTATCGCAAACATTACCTTACAATTCTGTGTGGCCGTAGTGTCCAAGGTGGCCCTTGTGTCCAGCTAGAGCTGTGGCCGTTACGTCCAAGGTGGCCGTTGTGTCCACACATCACGTTTGGCCGATGTGTCCAGTGTGGCCGATATGGGCATACTAAATTCTGTGTGGCCGTTGTGTCCTAGACCCGTTGATTTTTTGCATTTTCCGAAATTGCCCAGTCTGAACAAAGTAGTGTCATATTGTAAATAATTCAACATGTCTGTTGCAAACAAATGGCAACATAAACACGAGTCAATTTTTCGTCATGTCGGTCGGCAGACATGTCGGCCCAACAAGTCGCAGAGACGTGTCCTATAAGGTCTCTGCGACTTGTTGGGCCGACATGTCTGCCGACCGACATGACGAAAAATTGACTCGTGTTTATGTTGCCATTTGTTTGCAACAGACATGTTGAATTATTTACAATATAACACTACTTTGTTCAGACTGGGCAATTTCGGGAAATGCAAAAAATCAACAAGTCGGCTGTTTACGTAGCAACAAATGACATCCAACTCGGTGTGTTGGGATAACTTTTCCAGCCGACTTCGACATGTTGTTCAACTACCCCGACATCAAGATCAAATGTATTTCGTTTACGTTAATACAGACAAGTCGGCCCACAAGTCGGCCGACATGTTGTGTCCTTACGAAAACGTACCTTAAATGGTACGCATACCGACATTCCGACATACAACTTTATAAACCTTTAAATTTACCTTTGAGAAAGGATACTAAAGGAGACGCTATGAAGCATCTTTGCTGTATACTGAAAACGGGAGCATTGGGCGGGGCTAAGTCTACTACCAATATGGCTGCCTCACCAGGTCCGAACTACGGAAAATTATAAAAAAACAAAAATCATTCTAACCCTCCGCTTAAAAGGTGGCTTTATTTAAAATTAATGACAAAGCACCACACTTACTGTATTTTGTCCCTCGAAAATAATGGGTCCTGTTCACTTTTCACGAGATCCCCATTAATGTTAATCGTCTTTGAACATCGTAATCTCCTTTTCGGTTTTTCTAATTACGGCCCTACTCATTGTTTTCATTTTGTACACTAACTTATGAAATGTTATGCCAGTCGAATTCTTCTTATCCACTCCATCTCTGCTGTTGCAGCTACGTAGAGCACAAGACACCATAATACTTTTAATATTTACATTAGTATACACTGTGTCCAAGATAAGGAGGGCCACTATGGGGATTTCGGAAACAGTAAGAGATAGAGTTTCGGTTAAATGGGAGAAAAGTTGGGCAATTTTGAGTTTAGTAAAATGAAATTTTTAAACTGACGAAATTCCGAACCGTTCCGAAGTTATGCGACAAAAGGCGAATTTTCAGGATTTCGTTTTTGACCAATTGTTGCTTTGTCGTTGATGTTAACTAAAAAGTAAAAGAACCTTCTACAGGTACTTTTTAACGTTCTTTAACATGGCGTACAGCAAATTGGAATCCGACGTTTCGTTTTCGAGTAACCATCATCAACTTTATTTTTTTAAATACGGTCCTGATTTTTTTATGTATAATATTAGAAGAGCTTTTTATAGTGCATTCAAGCATGTATCACACTTTATGGTTTAATTTCGATTTTATACTTACTTTACGATTAGCGGAAAAAATCCTAAGTACGAACCTGTATCCCTTCTCAGTACCATGCAAACTGAATTTTATGTATAAATGGACTTTTGCTAACTGTGTTTTACTCATCAAATTAATGAAATGATACAGAATTTTCAATTTTGAACACAAATTTTATAACCAAGTACATAATTACAAACAATCAACAACACGTCATAAATCAACAGAAAACATTTGATGAAACGAAAATTTAAACATGACACATACCAATAATTAAAAAAAAATTATAATAAATGCTCGAAAAGCCCCCCTTGGTTCTCCAATCGTAAATAGCATCTTCTAACTGTAGAATCCAAAACATTCTTTAACATTGCAGTTGTTACAGTTTGGAATGCGTTAAGTACAAACCTTCGGAGTTCTTCTTCTATTCCAAAGATATCTTTGTAAACATAATTTCTTATGTACCCCAAAGGAAAAAAATCCAGCGGGGTTATTTCGGAAGAACAAGCTGGCCAGGGTGTTTCAGAATTGGTGCTTAAAAACTCTTTCGGCAAACGTATTTGAAAGGTAATCCTTAACCACCTGTGAATTGTGCGCAAGTGCACCATCCTGCTGAAACCAACAATTGCGTACTACGGCTTAGGGTAAAATATCCAGAGCATCTTCCAAAGTAGAATCTAGTAAATTTAAGTACAATAGTAAAATAAGTATGAAATCGCAATTAAACCATAAAGTGTGATACATGCTTGAATGCACAATAAAAAGCTCTTCTAATATTATGCATAAAAAAATCAGGACCGTATTTAAAAAAATAAAGTTGATGATGGTTACTCGAAAACGAAACGTCGGATTCCAATTTGCTGTACGCCATGTTAAAGAACGTTAAAAAGTACCTGTATAAGGTTCTTTTACTTTTTAGTTAACATCAACGACAAAGCAACAATTGGTCAAAAACGAAATCCTGAAAATTCGCCTTTTGTCGCATAACTTCGGAACGGTTCGGAATTTCGTCAGTTTAAAAATTTCATTTTACTAAACTCAAAATTGCCCAACTTTTCTCCCATTTAACCGAAACTCTATCTCTTACCGTTTCCGAAATCCCCATAGTGGCCCTCCTTATCTTGGACACAGTGTATAACTGTAATACACACGCACTTAATAAATATTACACTTTGTACTAACACAATCTGATTGACAGTTTGTTTGACATAAGTGTATTATCAATATGGCGTACCTATACTACCCACTTTGACCACGTGATGTCGTCTCCCTTAGTATCCTTTCTCAAAGAAATTTACGGAGAGATCAGGGAAATTTTTCTATATTTCCTCTATTGTACTCTAAATCTGATGAGACTACTTCTTTAAATGAACTTTGTAAAGTGGTACAGACTCAAGATCAGGGTACAGGTTTCATCGTAATCTCTAAAAACAATACTTTTTTCTTTTAAATAAATTAATACGATAGTAAGTAATGATAATAATATTTTTTTTTCACATACGTAAAAAACGTATTAAGTTCTTTGACATACTTACGTATCAAATTATTAACTGATTAACGTCATGGGCGCCGCTACTAAGGGGCAAGGGAGGGCCCCCCCCCCTGGAATTTCATAAAACGCGTAAATCCATTTTAGAAAATGTTAAAAGCTCACAATATAACCACTTTTGGAATATAATGTTCTATTCCATCGGTGACTCTGCGTAGCCTATTGAGTTACTAATTTAAAAATAGGTAAAAATTTTCAAGCATTCTAAATTCTACTTGAAAAAATGTAAGCCCCCTCCCCCTAACAAATTTTATTCCGGCGCCCCTGATTAACGTCGATTGTCACTAGTGTGAATAACATTTCATAAAAGATATGGTCATAAAAGATGCGAGGTCAGGCGTTTTTTTAACCTTATTTTCCCATAATATAATATTAATAGAAGTGTCATTTGTAATACATTCGATAACATTACTGTAAATGTTAAACGAATATTAAACGATCTACGGTGTACGCTTATTATACATACAGGGTTATTAGAAAGTATGGAGACGGCGATCTATTGTCGTTAATATTCATTTTAGGAAAAATTGTTCAATACAAAAGTTGTTTATGTAATTTTTATCTATACTTGGGAATACTTCAACTTTTGTGATCTGCAATTGTTTCTGAGTTACCCCGTTCCGCAGATTTTTTTTAAATGAGAACATATTACTTTTACCTCACCATTCGATAGAGCATTTTTTGCTCTTTAAAATAGCACTAAAGAAAATTTTTTAAAATTTATATTAATAACATTTTTTTCAAAAATACTCCGATTGAAGTATTACATGAAGTAGGTATATGGAAGACAAACAAAAAGTTATGAATCAAAATCTTATCACTAAAAGCAAATTAATAACTAAGTAATTTAAAGTAAGTGTTCAAATTGTCCCCCATTTGTCATTTGACAATGGCTCAGTCGATTTATAAAACGACGTACCTACTTGATGTTTATGTTTATGTAATTTTTATCTATACTTGGGAATACTTCAACTTTTGTGATCTGCAATTGTTTCTGAGTTACCCCGTTCCGCAGATTTTTTTTAAATGAGAACATATTACTTTTACCTCACCATTCGATTTATTTTAATAACATTTTTGAAAAAAATGTTATTAAAATTCTCTTTAGTGCTGTTTTAAAGAGCAAAAAATGCTCTATCGAATGGTGAGGTAAAAGTAATATGTTCTCATTTAAAAAAAATCTGCGGAACGGGGTAACTCAGAAAAAATTGCAGATCACAAAAGTTGAAGTATTCCCAAGTATAGATAAAAATTATATAAACAACTTTTGTATTGAACAATTTTTCCTAAAATGAATATTAACGACAATAAATCGCCGTCTCCATACTTTTTAATAACCTGTATGTCTCACACCGCACGCCAGTGTACGATGCTAGACCCCATTAGTGATGACGTCAAAATTGTCTGGAAAATTTAAAATTTTGGGCAACTCGTATTTTGACGTCGAGAAATTGACCCCATTATCGCCACGTTGTTAAAGTTTATAATAAAAAGGTCTAAGTTTGCGTCATATTTGTGAAGTTATTATAACGAAATAAGTGGTAAGGGCCAAGGGGTCTTGAAATGATAACCACGAAGCTCTTATTTGTGTGTTAGGTATAATAACATTTCTCATTTCAATGTTCAAACACCCACAATTCTTTTAATTTCGAATTGACATTGAGGATGCAAACTACGAAAATTCAACTTAGTTACGCCATGCGTTTCTTTGTTGTGATTTTGCATTTGTGGTGCTTTCCGAACTACACAACCTCCCTGACCCCGTAACCTCCGTGACCCTGTAATTTTAGATCATATACAGTATACACTCCGTAGATAAAGCATTGGCCTTTTATTTTGTGCCAGCTTGAATGACAAAGAAACCAAATATTGCTTTCATCAAGAGCGTTCGGCACATGCGCATTAAAGCACGCTCGTAACCTGTGCCACAGAGTACCCCTACAGAGGGGAAAGCTAGTCTTCCCGCTAAAACATCAGTCGCCGTCTTATTAGTAGTTCTACAATCACGCTTCGTGCACAGTATAAAAACGAACCAGTACAATAACTCCTACGCATTTCATTCACCGTCGGATGAGATTCTCATCCGAGCAGCGTTGAAGGTAACAGAAAGTTTAGTGAGTTTAGTGCGTGACGTCACGAGATATCATACTGGTTCGTATGTATACTGTGCTTCGTGCTTCGTTATTATATTGTATTAAATTCATAGATATAAAATAAAGTACCTACTGTGCTTGATCTTTCAGTGGAATATCATAATGACCAAATGGTACTAAAATAATATACAACAATGTTTCACATTTGAATTGGAACTACTTAAAATATGGCGGAAGGTCATTTATTCTTGACACCAAGATATCAAAGGTACCGCCGTAGCTTTCCCCTCAGTAGGGTACTCTGCGCCTGTGCCAATGCCTATCGGTTTAAAGTGCGCATGTGCGGATGGCCCTTAAAGACAAATAAAATATCGTTCCTCTATCTGGCATCTTGGCTCATTTTCTATATATGGCAAGAAAGACCTAATGCTCTATTCACGGAATGTATATGATCTAAGGTTGTAGTAGAGCATGGAAAAAAATGCGTCGGCAATTGTTAGAAATCTTGCCTTCTAATCATTTCGCACGGAACATAGGTTTTGCATGCCACTGTAGCAGAAACATTTCCTTTTATAACTTTCTGCATTGCCGTTTTTTTCGAAAACAAATATCAATTTTATCTTTAACCCACCTAGTGAGATTCCTTCTGTTATATGGCCATAACTGGTTTTTCTATCCTCTTTTTAGTTTAATGCACTAGGATTAGTATCCATCGCTAATTTTCAATATCTATATAACAAAAGTCGTATTTATTTTATAAATCTTGTGATTGTAGCACATTTGCATACTAAAATATTTAATACTATAATGACATTTCATTTCAGTACGTTTCAAAACACAATTGATCATTCGAGATATGACACATCAGTGGAGGAATGTATGCCATATTTTCATAACATAGTTCAGGAATTAACAACAACTACTGATGGAGAATTAAAAGAGGTTGCAGAACGACTTAAAAAAATTATGGTTTATACTGTTCCTAATGGAAAGAGGCTTCGCGTTAGAGCTACAGTTACAGCATATAAAATACTGGAATCCGAAGAACGCCTAACATCAGAAAATCTGCGATTAGCTTATATCATGGGATGGTGTGTTGAAATTGTAAGTTTCATTTTAATTGTTTTATCCTTCAATTGCCAAGGGGCGATTTTTGTGTAATCTACCTGTCTATGAAAAAGGATTCAGAGCTTCGAAGAATATTATTTTGTAAACTATCTTTAACATTAACCCATCCAACGCTTTTCTCGCTTTTGTGTCCCTTCAGATTTTTTTTTAATTTTATCGGTATAAGTATAGCAACTCATTATCCTTGCCTTTGTTTTTACCTGGTCGAGTTTTTTCTTATTCCCCTAAACAAGAACAAGTAATAAGGTGAAAAACCACAGTTTCTTCACCTTAACTGAAGCAAATAAAGTCTCTTATATTTTTACTCTGGTATGAGCAGTTTGAGAATACAACGAGCAGACACTTTTTATGACCACATAATCATGCAAAACTTTAAAGCAGAAGTGAGCAGCCATACAATAAGAGGCATTTTCATTCACCTATGGTGACACGCAAGTCCAACACAAGACAAAGTGGAACCTGTTGTTAGACTGCCGTCACGCAAGGGAAACCTTCAGAGAGCCATCTCTTAGCCTGGCGTGTTTTTACACAGGATTATCTAGAAAGAACCTGCGGTTACTCGTGACTCGTGGGCATACTTTCTGGGCGCTGTAAACTTAACAAGCACATGCACCGCGAGTAACCAGGTTGCTGACGAGCTTGCAAGAACGGTAAGCGCAAAACCACTCATAGGACCCGAATTGGTCTCTGGGAGACACTGGTCGATAATTAATCCCAGGGCAGAGTCATTCCAAGATCTTTCTGGAAACCCCAAACAGGGAGTTAGTAGCGTCCATCTTAAAGTTAAGCAGGACGAAGATCAAACTTGCGACAGTGATGGTCACAGGCCACTGTCGCCTGAACAAACACCTCCATAACATGGGAGAGATCGATAGCCCGCTATGCAGGGGTGGTGGTGAGGCCGAAAAAACGCACTGTCACGTTATTTGCCAATGTGAGGCATCCACAAAGGCAAGGGAACGCCTACTTGGAAATGAAAAGATGACCCAAGAGGAAGTAACGAAGATTCGCCCTACCAAAATCCTGGATTTTGTTAAAGATGCAGGTATTCTGGCAGGGTAGACAACAGCGGGGAACACAATAGACCAAGAGGTCGCAGTGCGGGAATCAATTGGGACCACCCCTAGCAATAATAATAATCTCCGAAATTGTTATCGTTTTTCATTACCTGGGAGACTCACCTCGCCACAAATATAATGTGCAACCAAGCGGTAAACTATTGCTTTTGAAAAAGCCTTGTTGCCCAATGTTTACAGTAAATCTGCGAAAATTTCAGTTGTGTTCATCTTCTTAAAAAATAAACATCGAATAGCGATTTTATCCATTTACGATTTTGCATTTACGCGTCTTCTATAAACAACCGTAATTTTTAAACGTCAAAAATGAACGAAACGTAAGCTATTAAATTAATTATGTGGCGCTAGAGCAAGTGTATTTTATTATTATCATTTTGCTCTAGGGATGGTCCCGGTTGGTATCTCCACTGCGACCTTTTGGTCTATTGTGCTCCATTTAAGTGTAACTACGGTACCAAGATCGTTTTTTGAACTTTTTCAAAGAGCTCGTGGCGAGTGATTATTGGAATGGAGTTACACAAACTTTGTACAGCATAAAAATTCTTCACTTACTAGTTGTTGCCTAGTACGAGCACTAAAATACTATTTTATCGATACATAGTCGTGAAAATATGTTTCATGAGGTATTAAATCCGCGGTCCTTGTCTGGCTGGTGCTAGCTAACCCATCAATGTATAACATTAGCTCCATCGTACCAGTTTTTAATATACATACTTCATTAATGTAATAGTATTTGCAGTACTCTCGGGCCTCGGCATTGCAATATTTATATTATCCAGTTCAATTGTTCGTTCGTTCATTTTTAATTCCTCATTGTAGGTATGACAAATACAAATAGCAAACTGTTCTAATTTTGACACGTGTTTCGTTTCATCAGCAATAATGCCCATGACGACGGTTTAGTTTGCCTTGTTCCAAATCACGATCGGTCTTAATGTCCGAGAGTTGGAGAAAATTGCCCTTGTTTTGGGAGTTTTCTAATTCGTCGTGGTCTACTATTTTAAGTGAGGATAGTGTTACTTTCTACATCGATCTTTCGCCAAGTCGATGCTTGCTTTTTTTAGAGTGATATAAAGGGTTGAAATGGTTGAAATACATACCGAAAAATAAGCCACTACTCTATTCGGTTGTTTTCTTGTAGTCCGATTATGTGATCATTCAACAAAAATTATACTCTCATGTAAATAATGTCGACATATTTTAAATAGTAAACTCTTAATTTGCAGTTAAATGGCTATTATTTGATTGTCGACGATATTGAAGACGGTTCTCAGAAAAGAAGAGGATTACCTTGTTGGTACATGCTTGAAGGAGTTGGATTGGGGGCTATAAATGACGGAGTTATATTAGAATATTCAGTGTTTAGATTATTAAAAAAATTCTTTTCGAATCACAAGTGTTACGTACCTGCAATGGAAGTATTTCACTATGCCACAGTTATGAGTGCCTTAGGCCAAGCGCTGGACATAGAGCGTCCCATACAAAAAAATGGCATATGTGATCTAACATTTTTTTCCGCACAGAGATACGATGCAATTGCCAAGTATAAAACCCATTACTATACAACTGAATTACCAGTTAGGTTGGTCATGTATTTAACTGATGAATTTGATATGAATAAAGTTAAATCTGATTTCGAAATCCTAGAAATAATGAGCCATTTCTTTCAAGTGCAAGTAAGTATAATAATTATATATAGGTATTACAAAAATATTTTACCCACTCATTTTTAGAACGATTTCTTAGATTGCTTCGATGACTCTACCATCACTGGTAAAATAGGAACGGATATAGAAGAAGGAAAATGTACATGGTTAATCGTTACAGCTTTGCAAAGAGCTAGTCCATCCCAAAGAAAAATATTGGAGGCAAACTATGGCAAAAGTCAACACGAGAACGTGTCAATAGTTCGCAAAGTATACGAAGATCTAAATATCCCCGAAGCTTATTACACACTCGAAAATAATGTTCTAAATTTGTTTAAAAAACGTACCCATAAGGCCGCACTACCAGATATCTTATTCGAAAAACTGAATCAATTATTTTGCAAAAAAATATCAAATTATAGATTCTAATTTTGTTATTATTATTATTATTTGAATAAGTGAAGTATGGACATGGTACCAACGTTAATGATTTTTGTTGCACGAAGTTGAATCTAGATTAATTTTTGAAGGGCAAACGACAACAAATCATTATACATAATTTTCAAGAAGTCGGTATTACTTAAAGAGAATATCAGTTCTCAACTTTACATTTTCTTGTCACAATTTGCCGGCCATGTATCTACTTGTTCCACGATACAAAAACTGCTTCTCTGAGAATTTGGGACTATTTGTTTATAAGCAATAACAATCATTCTAAACTCAATAAAGCAGCTAACCAGAAACATCAAAAATCGATTCTGTCTCGCTGGTTGTTACGCTTTAAATGCAAACAGTACTGTTTCAGTCGCATTTTAAACTGAACAAAAACTGGGACAAAATTGGATTCTGGTTCGCTTATGTTTATTTATTATTTACTTGCCCAATTTTTAATGAATTTAATTAAATACCTAACGGACTACCACAACGATCATACTATGTCATACCAATGTAATATAATTAATAAACTTTATAATCGGAAATCATTAAAATATTATTTGTTCTTTTTATTACTATTTTTCTACTCCCATGCTAGTAAACTCCATATACCCACTACAGCTCCACTCAGCAAACAAGATAGTCGGAAAATATGTCAACTAAAATAATGTATTTGACCCTTTGATTATATATAACTACTGGATGTATAAAACGTGAAGCTAAAAAAAGAGATAGACTGTGTTTTGCGACTTCATAAGCTTGCGTATATGTTTTTAGTAGAAACTCTGTACCCATCTCTCTCTCATTAATACCAATACCAATACTATTTCTATTTCACAATTTGGCTTCAATCGGATCAATGTAAAGTATTAGGCCTTGCTACATCCAGTAGTTATATATAATCAAAGATTTGACCACGGTCTCTATCGGTTGCCCCATAACCCTGCTTATAGGCGATACGTTACAAGCGAGCAGGGGGAGAGCCTACGTCACTCGGCGACTGTTTGAGCATCGTTGCCTAGTCAGTACCCGTGAGTGCATGCCGTATCTGTCAAATTTGTTGTTATTATTACGTCAAATTAAAATTATATTGTTAAAATCAAAAAGTTAAATGACAGGGTGTCGCTGTACTGTTGCTACATGTAACAATAGTTTAGAAGAAACTAGAAAAGGCGGATAAAATATGTCTTACCATAATTTTCCTAAAAACCAAGAAATAAGAGTAATTTGGGTGCAAAAATGCCGTCGTGAGGGTAAATGGAATTATGGTAGTTGCCGTGTTTGTTCAGTTGTTACGTTCCTCGATTATTCGCTTAATTCGCAAAAGTCAATTCTATTGACTTTAGTAAGAATTACAGATTACGAATTTCTTAATTCAATATTTTGTTAATAGAGTTCACTTTCAATACTTTTGGTACTACTTTTCCTCCGCTATTTGCTTTATTCTACGCGAAGCGTCACATCTAATCACATCGTTTGCGGCGGTTCCGTTACAGATTTTCTACTCTGCGGAGAAAACAATTGCTATAATTGCATTATAAATTATTCTATTGGCTGTCAGTGTAGTCAATTAATCTCTGATTGATGGTTGATCCATAGCTACCTAAATAAAATATTTCATCTTTTCTACGGAACGAGTACTTCACTAAGAAATATCTTCGCGCTGATATAAATAGCAGCTCGATTTTCAACCGCGTATCTTTCATATTTTGCTTTCTAACAAAACGTTACTAAGTGCTACGAAAATTTCACAAGTTTCTAATATCGATATTTATCGTCTATAAGTGAAAGTTTTCTACAAATATTAGTGCCTATTTAGAATCATCTGCTTATTCTAAATACCATTAAAACGTGTTTACGTCTCTCTGCATTTGGTATCGCTACGTTACAAGTTGCTACGCTCTAGGAATAATTCCTCGAGGTATGTAGGTACCTAATTCTTTTGTATCAATTATCGCGTTATTCTTTAAATTCCTGACAGTAATTTATATTATTTGTCCTAGCGTTTTCCGTTACGTTTATTACCTGGTTTACTTTTGGATTACATCATTACTTGTTGGTTACCGCCATTTTGTTAACATCACCTGAAATTATTGCTGTTCCGTTGCTGTCGAACATCGATGGTTATTTCCTGTTAAACTACATATTTGCTGTTCTTCAAATCATCTTTACTCACTTACGCATTTCTGTAGGAAGAAATTAAAGAAATTATTTGATTTCAAGAATTAAACGCTGCCATCTTGTGTCAACTTTTGGAAACAAGATCGTTAAGTTATTATTTATTAATCTTACTTTTTTGTGTTTAATCTTATTTAAATTTTGTTACTGTTTACTATAAAATTGGCTTATACTAAATTACTTAATCACATCTCATATTTTGCTTCAATTTAAAACATTTACTTAATTCATTTTGTTACTCCCGATTAATTTTTGCATTAACTTTGTTCGTTACCTTAAAAGTTACTTTTGTTATTTGTGTATTATCTTTTACCTTGAAGATTTAATTTGCCTAAAGTTAAAATTCAAAAGCTGATTGCTATTTTCATAAATATCAACTCTCGAAACTAAGTACTGACTAAAGTTGGTAATTACTACATTTCAGTCGGTCTGCTTGTCGCAGCCCTAATAATTTTCATGTTAATCAACCTTTTATTTAGATACTCCGGCATTGTTGGCGTTGCGCAACGGCGATAATCGGATATGTTTTGGTAAGCATTGTTTAATTACTTCTGCTAACTTTTGTACAGCTACCAAGTCGGTTGCTGATATATATGTACTTGTATTTTTGTGTCATTTATTGAATATTATTGTGTTATGTAAACTCCCATTCTGCAAGGTAAAAGTTAAACCCCCTTTATTGTTTCACTCCTGTGGAGATTTGTTTTGTTTGTAATTATTTTGATTGTGTTGAACGTTATATTTGGTTCATTATAACCACCATTACCATTACTTCAGTGTATTTCTTTACCGAATACCCACATTCTCTTTCAGAAATCATATCTCTGTTACTACAAGCTGCTAAGATCTTCGTAGTTCTGATTACCAGCTTGAACTTCCTCAAGAACTATCGTGGCGCCCTAAAAGTTACTTAACTATATTTGCTAACCTAACTTGCTAAATTTAAATTCCCTATTCATAACTCCCACGCCTATTAGATTGCCCCTTATAACTGAGCTTACCGAGTCATTGCATTTTTCCTGATTGCGGTACCAATCATTTGTTGCCGTAACACAGTGCATTTTACAGAACACGATTATGAAGTGGATAAAGTAGCAAAAATGCTTATTAGCTAAACAGATAGAGAACAACAACGTATGTTATTATGTATGTCCTTAATAAAAATAATGATTTCCTTTATTGTTTCATTTTCGTTTGAAAACGGCATATACCTCACTACACCACAATAAAATATGAAATACGGAACTGCTATAGGTATTTAGTTAAGATAAATATTGCTTGTTCCTTTAATTAATTAATTATTACTAAGTTGCATTTTACATCAACGCGGTGATAATTTCCCAGTTACTTTATACATGCTTATTGTTATTCCTATAACAATGCTCGAACGCCTAGCTTAAAATTCGCCGAGCGACGTCACACGGTGTTGACCAATTAGAGGGTTTTTAGCCGATGAGGCAACCATAGTATATAGACCGTGGTATTTGACATTTTTGACGCGGTAAATTATTTGTCCAATCATATTTGAGAATTCTAAGGTGTACATTCACAGCTGAAAGTAAATTATTACAATTTACATTTTCCGCGTGCGTTTTATTACTTAATCCTTTTATTGTGTTACTCTTGTTTGTTAAAATCAGTCTTTCTGATGGCTTCTCATGCAGCATACAATACATTTATGTGTATCCAACGATACAAGTTTAAATTAAGCGCCCAAATATTTTTTTCCTGATTGTACCTTAAAAGCTACTCTAGCGCCGGTATCCCCTCTCCAACTCAAGGTTTATTATAATAAACCTCGTCTCCAAGTATCTTGTTTGATGAGTAGAGCTGTATTTGGTTGCTAAGTCCTTAAATCATAACAGATACTGATACGTAATGACTAGAACGTAATAATAGTTATTTATGTATCAAGGGAATTATAAGGGTCTTAATTACCAAGGGAAATTGCCCGAGGTAATTGACACCTATTAATTCCCGTGCCCCGTGGTACATAGATAATTTTATTCCGACCGATTTTAATAAAATTTTGTTCATTTCCGGTATATTTTAATCAGGTACTATCATTGAACTGTACGCTATACGCAACTGGAAAGGAAACGCGCATAAGTAACACTGAAGCCAAACGACTGGGTATCTCTATCTTTTTCTTTTACACGCAACGTCATACAAACGATGACACGTAGCATAAAATGCAGGTGACAGATAAAAAAAATATATTGCAGCAGTTATCTCTCTCGTCTGCTCTACTACCGCAACAAGCGAAAGGCGACAGAAGTACCCATTCCGCATCTGCCTTTGTCAGCCTTCAACGCCTACAATGCATTGAAATAGCCCGTTTCCCTTCCAGTTGCTTTAGCGTACAGTTCAATGGGTACTATACCTATCGTCGATTAGAGTTTTGTTTGTTGCTAGGTTACTTGTTTATAATAGTGCGGCAGTTAACGACCATATTGAAGGTGAACCGTGCATTTTGTGATACAAGTATGAGATTTGGTACAGTTGTTTTCAAGACTCCATCTAATAATTCTAGATGTGGGGCACGGTTTCCACTCCTTGCGGACACCCCTTATAGGGGTTTCAACCTCCTAAAATTCGGCTTTCTGGAAATATTTCCCGATAGTGGAACTTTAGAGGAAAAAGTTTCAAATAAAAGTTGTTCTCCATCAAATTCTCTACAAAAATATCGCTAATAGGTCAGACAGGAGATCCAAAAACGTAATTTGAAAATGAGTGTTTCTTTTAAATTTCAATTATACGTATTTTCTAACCACTCTTATACTTTACGAAATTCGTTTCTTATGCACTTTTTAGTGAAATGGTGAACAGAGGCCTACATTTTGATTTTTGTAGATACCTGAAAATGCAAGAGCAAAGTAAAAATTATTGAACGCTATTTTATTTATCAGCTGAGAAATTGTCAATATGACTTGGTCTTCATCTTCAACCTCTTTCATGGAAGAAGGACTCGAAAGGAGTGCTTTGACGACTGTTTTCAATGAATTCGGAACGCTAGAAGATTGACTATGGTCAGACACATCTTCCCAGTCGCATGCTGCGTGATCAAATATGTCTCGTCTAATAGAGTGAGCACAATTGAATAGCTGATTGTACTCTTCGTGATAATCTCTGCCGATGCTTGACCTCACTGTTTTATCAATGTGTCTTGATAGAAAATAAACATGTTTGACCGGGGCCTCCAGAACATTCGATTCAGGGATTCGCCAAGCCAAGTAGCTTGACTTGAAATATAATAGCTTGGCTTGGGCTTGAAAGGCAAGCTTTTAAGAAGAAAAGCTTGGTTTGGCTTGATGTTTGCGAATGCAAGCTTGGCTTGGTTATCAAGCTTATTCAAACTTGCTCCTCACGTAAGAGTAGTGAGGTTGGAACACATTGCGCATTACGTCATACGTGTATAGCTCATTGTCGGACTGTCGCAGTATTATTCAACTGCTGGTTAGTGGTTAGTTTTAGCAAAGACCATTGGTCTTTGGTTTTAGTCACCTTTGAGTGCGTAAGCGATTGTTAAAATGTTAACTATGAGTTCTAACAAAATATCTCAAAATTCCGAAGAACCGTTATTTAGACCGTACATTTTCCAGAATATCTACGTGTTCACATTTTCTAATTTATAATTTTTATCACTTCTGAGTTCGTACAAATCAAAAACCGGACATCACCTGATAGTCGTATCATTTTACAATTAAAAACTAGTGTTACAGCCTGACGTGCAACAGATTTTGTACAAGGTGCCGTTGCGCCCATTGCGATTTTGAGAATGAATATTAATATCAAATATACCCTGAATTACACGTAGGTACTTCTTTTATACCGAATGAATATATTTTATGGTAGAATGATTATCATCAGCTGGATCTTCTAAGAATTATGTTCCATGGTCTTTCAGACGAGTTTTGTGGATGTCAGCTGCGTAACCCAACTTCTCCATCTGGTCAGCGTACATCTTCTGGATATCCGGCAATGTGAAGACAACTTTATTGGAGCTATTTTCTTTCATGTGTGATACAATACTGGCAAGAGTGAAACCCGCTAATTGTCTGTAAGATTTTGTTGTATCACTAGCCGTCATCGCTGCTCTTTTGCGATTGTAAAACGATACAAGACATTTAACTTCTAAGGCTATCAAATGAGCTTCGGGGCCACCAATTTTCCGACAAAATTTTTGAGTTTTGTAAATAAGCTGCCGTTTCTCCAATCTTCAAACTTTTGGTGAATTTATTCCTCAGTGGATTACCTCCAGTTGCACCAATGTCGCAGAACAAGCACTTGTCCTGGCCTACTGGCGGATTGACCTTTCTCGTTTTAATAGGAGACACGTGGCCCAATTTATGAATTTAGTTACCCAATTAATTTTTCAAAGCGGCTGATCGGCAAAATTGAAAATTTTAAAATCACGCTGTGACATTTTGGAGAATAAGTAAAAATAACACGAAATATCCGAACAGTACACACATGACACAACTAATCAGAAACTGATAAAACAACGAAAGAGTAACTTTTAATGTGTAGGTATTGCAGTGGCCACATATTTCTAAATTGAAACTCTTTCTTTTTTATTTGACCTGCCATGAAAAAACATAATAAATTAGTGAGCTAAAATCAATCACTGTTTGCTAATAATTCTGCATCGTGAAATAAATGCCATTTAGGTGATTGATTTTAGCTCACTAACTTATTATGTTTTTTCATGGCAGGTCTTATTCTCATTCATTTTTTCACTCATTTAGAGTACTCGCAATAATTGGAAGATGATATGCATAATATTATATCAAATACATCTACATTCCGCATAAAGATATGAGTTGTCTATTGGATGAACGCCCTGTCCACGAAGCACATGCAGTCATTTATAATGATGTAAAAAAGTCTCTGTTTATCATTTTACTAAAAATTTCACAAGAAATGAGTTTCATAAAGTATAGAGCTTAGAAAATACGTAAATTTGAAATTAAAAAAAAACACTATCATTTTAAAATTACGTTTTTGGATCTCCTGCCTGGCCTATAGCGGCATGTGTATATATCATTTCTGTAGAGAATTTGATGGAGAACAACTTTTATTTGAAACTTTTTCCTCTAAAGTTCCACTATCGAGAGATATTTCCAGAAAACCGAATTTTAGGGCGTTGAACCCCCCTATAAGGGGTGTCCGCAAGGAGTGGAAACCGTGCCCCACACCTAGAATTATTAGATGGAGTCTTGAAAGCAACTGTACCAAATCTCACACTTGTATCACAAAATGCACAGTACCGGTCCTTAACCGCCGCACTATAATAGCATAATAAATAGGTATTTATGTATCAAGTATGCAAAATGGTGTTTTAGCGGATGAGTCTGGAATCTGGATCACAGACCACTAACCAAAGGAAGACCAATGAATGTTAATAATTTTTGAGAAACACGGCGAATACAGCGCACCCTTAGCAGGTGGTTGAACTATATAATGTCGCGGAAAATTTTTAAATAGGGGGGATGTTTCTTAGAAAATTTTTTATCTTATATTGGTATGTATAAACAAAACGAGTAATAAAACATCACTTTTTTATTGTTAAACAATACTATTAAATACAGGCTAGCTGGAACTTGATGTTAGACCGTCGACATGCGAGAGAGGCTTTCGGAGGATCATCTCGCAGCCTTGCACGTCTTTTCACAAGGCTATCAAGAAAGAACCTACGGCTACTTGTGGGTATACTTTCTGGGTACCGTAAACTAAGCAAGCACATGGGCTTAGTAGAATCACCATCTTTGATAGAACTTGTTGATTCGTTTCATCAAAGGTAATATCAGCATTTTCGCCCTTGGCCCGAATGCAATCGATTGACGAAAGTCGCATTTCGATAACTTTAATAGTTTCTGAGTTTAGAGCGTTGCAAGGAATGTGTACGGATCACGGTATAGCTTATCTTATACCGTGGTATGGACAGACTACAGACGACAGACGGAATTTTTTTTTCATATTTTGAATCTACGTATTCAGAAACGCAAAGATATGTAAAAATTTGCATAGGTCAATTTTTTTTTGGAACAATAATACAATACTTCCCTTTTACTTCGTACTCGGTAAGTAAAAAGCAACAGATGATGCTGATTTAGCAAATATTTCCTGCTTCTTGCACACTTCACAACTTACAATTCATGATGCATCGCTTCCCAACGGATTATCAAAGACACGATTAAAAAATGCAGATCGATCGCTGGACATTTTAATCATTCGTACATTGGAACACTTAAACTGAAGAAAATGCAAGGTAGGTTGAACGAAACTCATAAGTCTCTAATTCAGGACGTCCCAACGAGGTGGAACTCCACATTCTACATGTCAGAGCCAGTAGATTAACAGAGTACCGCACTCCTTTGACGCGACAAATGCCGCCCTGGCGGCCATGTTTACTCCTTTTACAACGGTATACTAACGAAAGTGCGCGCAATTTTTAATAAAATGCCGTGTTGTTGTGCAGTTAAGTGTTCTGAGAGATCCGAAAAAGGTACTAGGTTATTTTTACTGCCTCAGGGACCAAAAAATGAACTTAGAAGGAAGCAGTGGATAAACAATATCAACAGGAAAGGTGATCTTCCTGACCGTGCTTACGTTTGCGAGGTTAAAACGGTTTTTAAACTAGCCCTTTCTTTAGTTGTTTATTTTCAATAACAATTAAACAGTAAAACTTGTATTTTAGAATCATTTTGAAATTGATCAATTCGAAAATAATCGTGCGGATGGAAAGAGACCTTTGCGTTGGAATGCCATTCCAACAATATTTTCTCATAAGAAAGTTACAAAACGTAGAAAACCACCAAAGTTGAGATGCATCAGAGAAACGGAAAGTATGTAGTTTTAATGATAGCCACATAATATTAAAATTATTGTATCTAAAATTGTTTAAAGTAAATGTAAATTTGTCAACAGATTCAAAAATTGAAAAAACCTCACAGGTAAACGTAGAGGATTTAAATTGTTTCGATATGCGGAACAATGACCCTGTAGATACTCCCGATGAATCAAATTCAAATTCTTATATATTAGAATTATTGAAGCGGAAATTATATTTAGCACAAAAAAGAGCACGAAAATTAAACGAGGAAGTTGAAATGTTAAAGAAACAAGTTCAAATCATCTTTAACGAAGATCAAATTGATTTTTTAAAAAAGGGAACGATGATTGGTGGAAAATGGCAAGCGGACACAATAAAAAAATCCCTAAAATTATATTTGTCATGTGGAACTACAGGCTACGAGGAACTAAGGAAGCAAAATTATCCATTACCGTGCATTCGAACACTGCAAAAGCGAATAGAAAAGTTTAAGTTTCAGCCTGGAATATTACACGATTTGTTTCCTTTGTTGAAAGCGAAAGTCGAATGCATGAAACCTGAAGAAAAGCACGCTCTCCTATTAGTAGATGAAATGGCTATAAAGTCTGGACTTGAATATGACAACACTACAGGAGAGATATTGGGTATGTATTATTCGTTAATATTATTATACAATCATTCTTGAACAGGTTTCAATTTATAGGTAAACCTACACTTTGTTCTTCAGGAGGAAGGGCTTTGGAAAACAAACTCGCTACACATGGTTTTGTTTTTATGGTTGCGGGTTTAACAACGCGATGGAAACAAACAATTGCCTTTGAATATACTGAAAATTCCTATGATGCCAGTGAAGCTAATCAAATTGTTACCGAAATAATAACAAAGTGTAGCGAAGTGGGTAAAGTCGGATTCACCGGTTTTTAGGTATGACTCATCGCTACAAATCATATGCATCAATGCAGACGCTCGGTATGTCGTAAATAATAAATAATTCCTACTGTCAATTTTTGTGTAATCTGTCAATCCAGTTCGATCAGCTGTTTCAACGTACGGGCGTACGTTTCATTGCTTGCATATAAAATAAACGGAACGACATACGTTTCTCAATTGCATTTTACTGATACTTTTATTTACAGAAACAGAACACAATGTCACGTCGATTATCATACTGTACTGCAATGAGTCATACCTAAAACCCGGTGAATTCAACTATATTAACATCTGCACAGTAATATCTGACATGGGTCCTGCAAATCAAGCATTATGGCGTCTCAATGGAATACATTGCTCTAGACATTCCAAAATAAAGAATTCGTGCCCACATCCCTCTGAAGCAAAAGAAAAATTATATTTTGCGCCAGATTCCCCACATGTTTTTAAAAATATGAGACTTGCTCTGACGGACGGTCATACCTTTTACTTGTCCGATGAAGTAGTGAAACGTTTTAATTTACCATCAAATGTAGTAAATCTCGACCCTGTCCAAACAGTTATATCTGAGGATGCAAAAGTCGACTTAAAGATAGCACCTCGGCTTAAAGAAAACCTTATAAAACCTGGTCACTTTGATAAAATGAAAGTAGGTTATGCTCTAGCTTTAATTAATCGCGATGTTGCAGCAAGTATTAAATTTTACATTGACGCAAATAAAATTGACAAAAAGTGTCACACAAGAGCATGGTTTTTTGAAATTATGCACAAATGGTTTTGCATAATGAATTGTCGTTCTGCCAAATTAGCATTAAGCCATAATAAAGAGGAAGAATATTGTGACACGATTTCTTTCCTCAAAGATATCATATTAATCATTGAAACAATGAAGGTTGGTAAAAATGGACATTGGAAACCATTTCAAACGGGGATATTGTTGGCAACTCAAACAATTCTGGATATTCAGGATACTTATATTAATAAAGGTAATTTAAAATATCTGATGTTAGGGCGATTTACGCAAGATGCATTGGAAAATTTATTTTCTAACGTGAGGAGTAGAAATCCTGTGCCAAATGCAAAAGAATTTAAAACTGCTTTGCGATTGATATCCTTGTCTCAATTTTTTTCTCCTCCAAGACATGGAAGCTATGGGATAAGTGACTCTGAACAATTGCTTGAATTTTTAAAATCTAACGAAAATGCAACAAAAATAGACGAAAATGAAATTGATTGCGAAGAATTGGAGCTTGCATTAATTAATTTCCAGGACCAGGATACTAATGATGATACATTGATTTCTCCATCTGAAATACAATCGCTGTATTATCTGCTTGGGTCAATTTTATTAAAAATTAAAAAAATTTTACAAGTTGTAGAAAATGTTTATCTTCAGTTATTACAAACAGTACTGATGACGATTCAATTAAAGACTTTAAAAAGCTGGTCGATCTTAAATGCTTTAAAAAAAATTCACTTGTGTATCCAACAAAATGTGTTTTTGATACCATTAAAAACGCTGAAACTGCGTTCAGAAAAGAGTCTAGTAAATTGATAGATGGAACGCTAACAATAAAGTGCTTAACATCGGCATTCATAAATATTAATACTACAAATGGCCTTCCCAAATGCCATGATATATTTAATAAAATTGTCAGGAATTATTTTAGAACTCGTCTATATTTTTTGTTAAGAAAACGTTCAGATGAACTTAATAAATTAACACAACAATCTTCCAAATGTGGAAGCCGAAGTATGGGAATGAGAGTTGCAATAAAGAAAGTTTAATTTGAGACATTGACATGTTATATTGTTAGGTATTTAACTTCAAATTATTGTGTCCATAAACATAATATAAATCCATAAAATGTTCAAATATACTTCTTATATCAATTTGTTTTATTATATTCCGAAAAATTAAGGTAAAACATGGTTTACCGTACTGAGCGTGTAGAGATTGATGCGCGAAAAGGAGTATCTAAACATGGCCGCCACCGCTGGGGTTGCGGTACTCTGTTAATCTACTGGCTCTGCTACATGTTAGAGCGAATTTTGGAACTGAAAACTGTCCTCATGGTTTTTGCAAATGAAGAAAACAAAGATTGGTTATCATTCAACGAATGGAACCTTCTTTGATCAATGGTATAGGTACCTTTTAAAACCATTTGAGGAGATGATTGTATTATACAGTTCTAATGAAAGTAAAATTTCAGATGTTCTTCCTTCAATTGCGCTTCTTGAAGGAGTTCTTTCAAAAGAAAATCTTACGCACAGCGGTGTAAAAACGCTCTGAGCTACTTAAAAGTTTAAAAAAACGATTTTCATCAGTTGAAGAAAATAAATAGTACAGTATTGCTACTCTACTGTACCCCCCCTACAAAGATGCATTTCACTCTAACCGCACCCAATTAACACTTTTTAAAGAAAAATTAATTGACACACTTGTAGCAGACCTCCCAGAAACGGCAGCAGGTGTTATCGAAGTAACATCATCGCATCATTCTTCTATTGTGGAAGGTCCAAGAACACTTATTCAGGATTCTCGTAAGTCAATCTGGAACGAATGTACGGAAATCGCTTCAAGAAGACCTCGGGTGTGTTAGAAAGGGTAGTCAGGTATTTCTTGCACAGGGAATCGGCACAATAGGTGTAGCGGTGTTTATTAACTAAAAATTAACATAAGCGAAAAATGTATGTGATACTGACAATTAATAAACGTTACTACCATATTGTTTTTATGTATATGCACACCACACACCTCGATATAATTAATCAGGAAATGGTTAAGCGTGAATCGAACTATTCACATCGTAGCTCTAACTCTAACACTTCCCCTTGAGACACACGCGATCGAATCAGTTGTTGAATTCGGAAAACCCATTAATCTGATACATTCCTCAAATTTGTTTCGTGGTAGTGGCTTCTTGCCACTCAGTGCTTCACGTATAAAATGGTAACGGATGTCAATGTGTTTGCTTCGAGCATGAAACTCAGGGTTATCGGCTAATTTTTGGGCGCTCAGTTTTACGGTGATAAATAGCCTCTTTTGTAGCCTCTGCTAGTCCCATGTACTCCGCTTCTGTGGTAGAAAGTGCCACGGTTCGTTGCTTCTTGTATTCCCAGGACAACCCGATAATATAAATGTAAATCCGGTGAAAGATCTTCTGTCTATAGGACAACCGCTCCAGCCAGCGTCTACGAAACCTTTAAGTGATTCGCTGGTTGGTTGATTATTACTCCCCTTTAGATATCTTAAAACCCGTTTTGCTGCAATCCAGTGCGATTTACGAAAATAAGTATTAAACTGGCACTGGCTAAGCGAAACTAATGTCAGGCCGGGTAGCCACAGACAGGTAGGTTAAAGCGCAGAATTAGTTCCCTATAGGATAGTTTCTTCTCGTCTTCTGTTGGAGGTTCAATTGGTTGAGTTAATTTTACATTAAAGTCCATTGGTGTGCTAACAGCGTTGGAATCTAACATACCAAATTTGTTCAAACACTCCGTAATATAACTTCTTTGACTTGGTGAGATTTTGTTGTAAGAACGGAAAAATTCAATTCCTAGACAATATCCAATGTCTCCTAGATTCTTAACTTCGAACTTTTTGGATAATTTATCTTTCAAATCATTGATGGATGTTAGATTTTTCGAAGCGATAATTATATCGTCAACGATATAATATATTAAAACTTCCCCTTGACCAATACGATATAGACACCGGTTTTATGCCACAATCCTGTAGAGCATTGGTCAATTTTACATGCTAGCTTCGGCCTGCCTGCTTCAATCCATACAAAGCTTTGTTTAGAAGACATACTTTGTCGCCATTCTTTCACTCGTTCAACATATCTTGTGCGAGTTTGTCTAAGTGTGATCTTCCACTCAATGAAATGTTCTCCAAAATCTTTGTTAATTGTTTGGGGGGCTGCATGTAAATTGTTTCATCGAGCTCTCCATTCAAGTAAGCACATGCAACGTCTAGCTGATGCATTGATATACATATTGTGCCGCAATCGCCGAAAGCACTCTTATGGAGCTCAATCGAGCAACTGGTGCAAAAGTATGATTGAAATGCACTCCTGGTTGCTGGTTGAAACCTTGTGCGACTAATCTCGCTTTCCTTCGATCAAGAGTGCCATCACTCTTAAGCTTATTGCGTAAGACAATTCTACTTCCGATTACTTGTTCGTTGCACGGTCGATCGACTAAGGTCCACGTCTTATTTTTCAGTATTTCATCTACCATGGCTTTGTACCATTCCTAGGAGTCAACCGAGTCTAAAGCTTGTTTTATTGGAATTTCAGAACTGAGACATTATTCGGATAATTCATTAACTGAGTTTGCTTCGGGAATTATATTGAATAATTTTGCAGGTCGACCTTTTTGACCTGTTCGCATCAACCTTGGTCTTCCTGGACCTCTTACTAGATTCTGATTCTCAGTTTCCGCATTCAGATTATCATTCGTTTCAATTGGCTCATCCAGACTATGAACAGTTGGGGGTTCGTCAAATTCCATTTTCTCAACAGAGGTATTAAGTATCTATAAATTATTATCTAAAAAGCGAAAATAACTTTTGAATACCACTGTCAAAGGATTACAACAGGCAATTTAGTTTTTAAAGAGAGGCCTAAAATAAATATTACTATCTCCTTCTAACACACCTGACACAAATACAGATGTTTTAAACGTATAGTGTCTGTGTTAGTTCACCACCCGTGGCGACGATAATGTAGCATTGCATTCTCTCTATTTCCAAATATTGTGTGTTAGAACGAAATAGATACAAACTACGAATGTGTACGCCAAATAAAGCGCTAAGCCGAAAATCGCAAACATTCATGTTACAGACTATAGGTAGTTATTATATTAATAAAAAAAACTAAAACTCTCATACGTTTAGGTACGTTTCACGCAATTGGAAATGGATTTGATTACATGTTCGCACAGCTTCGTAATGAATTGCTCGTACGAGCTGCACGACGAGCTCGAGTTTTTTTTATTAAAAAAAATTGCTCGAGGTCGGCAAACGAGCAACTTTTTAAGCTCGTGCGTTACATCACTATTAAAAATGTATTGAAAACAGATGTGGTGAAAGTTTTAATTGCAACTCAAGGCAGTATTTTGCTTCAAATATTGCATAATTTTTATCATGGTGAGTGACTTTTTAGACGCCTTGCAAATAAAATATACATGTTCGGAAACATTGATAAGAATTTAACAACCTTATACAGTGGGGTCGTAGATTATCTCCATTTAGCAAGAACAAATTATTGCATTATGAAGAAATTGTTTACCTAAATGACACGACGCTTTACAATAAATATTTGTTCACGTTTGAAGTTAGTACATATTAAAATAACTTTAATAAATTGATTGATCACTTACCGATATTCATACATGAAACAGTCATATCACCACATTTATAACGTGCAACCAAGCGGTAAACTATTGCTTTCGAAGGAGTCTTGTTGCTTAATGTTTACAGCAAATCAGCGAAAATTTCAGTTGTGTTCATCTTCTTAAAAAATTAACATCGAATAGTAATTTTATCCATTTACGATTTTGTAGGTAAAAAATTAACGAAGCTTGCGCTATTTAATTATTTATGGGCCGCCAGTAGTACCATTTTGTAGGGACAGTTCTTTCTAGAGCAAAATGTATTTATTATTATTATTTTATTCTAGGGTTCGAGTTCCATTTGGTTCCTGTACTGCGACCTTTTGGTCTGTCGTGCTCCCCGTAAGTGTAACTGCGGTACCTAGATCGTTTTTGAACCTTTTCGAAGGGATTGTGGTTATTGATTTATACAGTAAAAAAATTCTTCACTTGCTGGTTGTTGCCTAGTACGAGCACTAAAATACGATTTAATCGATGCACATAGTCGTGAAAATATGTTGCATGAGGTATTAAATGCGTTGTCCTTGTCTGGCTGGCGCTAACCCATCAACTCATAACATTAGCTACATCGTACCAGTTTTTAATATACATACTTCATTGATGTAATATCTATATGTATAGTATTTGCAATACTCTCGGCATTGCAATATTTATATTATCCAGTTCAACTGTTCGTTTGTTTATTTTTAATTCCTCCCTGTAGGTATGACAAATACAAAGAGCAAACTGTTCTAATTTTGACACTTGTTTCGTTTCATCAGCAATAATGTCCATGACAACGATTTAGTTTGCCTTGTTCCAAATCACGATCGGTCTTAATGTCCAAGAGTTGGAGAAAATTGTCCTATCCTAAAATAGTATATCAATGTTGAAATACATACAGAAATATAAGCCACTACTCTATTCAGTCGTTTCTTGTAACCTATATACCTGTAATAGTTGTGGGATGCATTGAAGTGTAGTCCGATTATGTAATCATTCAAAAACAATTATACTGTAATGTAAATAAAGGCAACATATTTTAAATAGTGAACTCTTAATTGGCAGTTAAATGGCTATTATTTGATTGTCGACGATATTGAAGACGCTTCTCTGAAAAGAAGAGGATTACCTTGTTGGTACATGGTTGAAGGAGTTGGAATGGCGGCTATAAATGACGGACTTATGTTATATTATTCAGTGTTTAGATTATTAAAAAAATTCTTTTCGAATCACAAGTGTTACGTACCTGCAATGGAAGTATTTCACTATGCCACAGTTATGAGTTCCTTAGGCCAAGCGCTGGACATGGAGCGTCCCATACAAAAAAATGGCATATGTGATCTAAGATTTTTCTCCCCGCAGAGATACGATGCAATTGCCAAGTATAAAACCCATTACCACAGAATAAAGACGATTTAAAGACGATTCAGAAGCGACTCTCTGCTAAATCCGTGTTGTCGATTTTATTATCGCACGAACAACCGCTCCGCCTTCTGGGTGTGGAATTATAGCGAGCGCGTTGATACCATTATACCGGTCAGTGCAGCGTATGTAGCGGTGTTCGGTGCGTTGCAAATTTTAAAAGGTGTTCTGATTTTTAATAGACGTAATAAGCGTAAAACAATCAATTGGTGATTCATTAATTATTTATTAAAACAGATTTTAAATGGCACCAAATAAAGGTGGAGGACGGTGCGCTGCTCCTAACTGCAGTAACAGCATGAAATCGCATAAAAATATTAGTTTTTTTGGATTTCCTAAGGATAACAAAAGGTAGTTACAAAATAAACTTTTTTCTACAGCGGTTAAAATTAGGGATGGGTATCGAACAACAAAACATCGATTACTGAGAATCGATTACTATTTTTACTAATTAAACGATACTCGATACAAAAATTAATCAACGTATGTACGCTAAGGAAAGCGATTAATCGATTAATTGGCAACTTGAAAAAAGAAACACAAACATTTCAAATTGTATCTATAATTTACAATTGGACAAAATTAATATCTACAATCATATAATTACCTTCATACCTATTACAATTGTTGAAAAAATTGTAATCAGTAGTTTCGGAACATGAAACGCAATAAAACTTAAAAAATTAAAATTTATTACTTAATGTTAAAAATCAAGGATAATAGTATATTATGAAACAAGTTTGATAAGAGAAGCTATTATCACACGAGTTCAAGTTTAGAAAACGAGCCGCGTAGCGGCGAGTTTTCTAATGAACGAGTGTGATAGGGCGTCTTATTAAACGTGTTTCTTATACTATTTTTTCTATTGAGAAAAGTCATTTGGAAATATTAAAACGTTAAACGTAATATCTAGGGAATTTTGAGATAGTAAGTTTGTAACAGTGGAAAAGTTGGTAGTACAATTAGAAAAGTTCAATTTGAATAAAACTAAATTTACTCTTTATTATTTTTATTATAAGATATAAGTTAAAAATAGAATTTTCAAATAATGAGCGATGACGAAATGCAATGTACCCCACCTGAGCTGCGAGAGATTGCCCTGGATGCCTCTAATAAACTGGTACCCGCTAAATCCCAAAAGCAATATGAAAAGGCGCATAAGAGATTTTTGAATTGGGCTACAGAACATAATGTTAAATCAATTACCGAAAATGTTTTAATTGCATATTTTGAAGTAATGGGGAAAACAAAAAAAAGTTCGACAATTTGGACAAATTATTCAATGTTGCGTACAATGCTAAATATTAAAGAAAATATTGATATTTCCAAATTTGCGAGACTGATTGCCTTATTAAAAACATTTTCAAAAGGTTATCTACCAAAAAAATCCAAAATATTAGAATTCGAACATATTACTAAATTTCTTGGCGAAGCCCCTGACAATATATATCTTGCAGTTAAAGTAAATCTATATTCGTATATTGTTAGTCTTATATTACATTACACAATTTTTAGGTGGTACTAATTATGGGTTATAGTGGCGCTTGTAGACGGGAAGAATTGACAAACATCTCGGTTGAAGATGTAGAGTTTAAATCTGACTCTGTATTCGTCTCTGTGCCTAAAACAAAAACAAATGTATCTAGACTATTTGTTGTAAGCGATCTCGAGTGGATTCGCCTAATACAAACCTATGCTGGTTTAAGACCGCCTCATACAACTTCTCGTCGATTTTTCTTAAATTTCCGTAATGGTAGTTGTACCATTCAACCCATTGGCATAAACAAAATTGGTCAAATGCCAAAAACCATCGCAATGTTTTTGGATCTACCAAATTCAGATTCCTTTTCGGGTCACTGTTTCCGTCGTTCATCGGCATCCCATTTAGCAAATAGTGGTGGCGATCTTCTTACGATTAAACGTCATGGAGGTTGGAAGTCATCTACGGTTGCTGAAGGATATGTAGAAGCTTCAATAAAAAAGAAAGTTGAAGTATCGCAGATGCTATCCAGTCGGTCATCGGCTAGGTCACCTGTACCATCGTGTTCACAATCAATTGTACCTGCGACTAGAGAAGAGGAGGTAGAATGTACTACCGGTGCGACTACAATAGAACACGTTAATTCATCTGTGGTTAATACATATGACAATATACCTGGATTAGTAGTCAAGGCAGGCGATAACTGCGTATTCAATGTTAACGTTTATAATAATTGTTCCATTCAGAAGTAGTTTTTCATTTAGTTAGTAAAATAAATAAGTCTATAAAATTACACTTTTGATGTACTTCACGTTTTCCATTATATGTAAATCTAAATAATAAATATGTAATGTAAAAGTGAAAGTAATGGAATTATGGAATGTCAGCTGTCACTAATACTTTGTTAGTGAATTTGCTTTTTCTAACCTTACTACCAACTTAAAAACAGTACGATAATAGGTATCATTATCAAACCGATAACAATTGAAAACAGTACGATAATGAGTTAGTTATCAACTCGAAATAGAAAAAACAAATTAATTGTTTCATATTCCATAACATTTTCAAATTCCATATATTAAGTAATCGTGATTCCAACATCGATTACCCGATTAATCGAACGTACGTAAATTACATGCTAATAAAATACTGCTTTTTTCTGCATTATTGATTTGAAGTAGGCATATAACGGCGAATTAAAAATTAAGTCAACGTGAGAGTAGCATGTGGTAGTATGCCGGAGTTACGGTTACCTTTACTTTGAACTCTTATTGCGAGAATTCTATCGGAATTAGTTTTACGGTGAACGGCCTATCAAATGCGAAAATGTATGGCAAATATTTTTCGTTTATGACATTTTTTTATACGATTTCAAATTTACATAATAATGCCAAAAACTACAAACCACTCCTCTTTTTACTAGCCTTGCTAATGCAACAGACAAGGAAGTTTTACTAAAATGGGCGTGGTTGCCCCGACGAGCCCGCCTTGCACCGGCAACATAACTTCAAGGGTGCCGACGGGGAGTGTCGCTTCTGAATTATTCTGTGCCATTACTATACAACTGAATTACCAGTTACGTTGGGCATGTATTTAGCAGATGAATTTGATATGAATAAACTTAAATCTCAATTCGAAATCCTGAAAATAATGAGTCATTTCTTTCAAGCGCAAGTAAGTATAATTATACAGGGTGCCCCACTGCTGCGTAATCGGTCGATAACTCAATGTGAGCTGAAGATACAGAAAAAAGTTTCAAATAAAGATTGCTTTGATTTGAATTGCGCATCTTTTAGAAATATTCTTATATCTACAGTATGTTGCATTTCACGTGGCAGGAAAATGTTACTTTTTTTTAAATGGCACTCCCTGTATTTTTTTCTCTTCATGTATCGACCAACCATATTTATATCACGCCTGAAATTTTTTTTATTTCATACTGACTAGTAATCTGTGTTTTACCAGACTCATACGAGTCTGGTAAATGAAACTTTACCGTACTAGAAATTTTGTACCCGAATACAAAGGTTGCCATAGCAACATAAAGTGACATGACTTCGGAAACGTCAAATTTTATATAAAGTTAATAGAAAAACCCTTAAGAAATGAATCTATGGCCAGTATGAAATAAAATGTTTTACATTATTTGTACGTTAAATCAGATTACGTTACTCGTTTCGAAATTCTCACTCGTTAACGTAAACCTTGATTTACCGTACTCATATGTAAAGAACTATTGATATTGGATGTGCGGTTGCCAAGTTATTAATTATTTTGTCAAAATTTGGTACAATTCAAGGTCGGACTATAATATTCATAACTAAGTTATTCTTCAAAAAAGGAAAAATTTATTTGACGAATAATATTACCCTAATGTCGTGTTACTCTACAAAAAAAAACTAAGTGATTACTTTTATACCGAGTGCTTAAAATGAGAATTTAAACTTTGTGAACTTTAAATAGAATTTATATTAATTAACAAACCCATAAGGCCACACTACCAGATATCTTATTCGAAAAACTTAATCAATCATTTTTCAAAAAAATATCAAATTATAGGTCCTAATTTTATTATTATTATTATTATTCTTTGAATAAGTGAAGTATGGACATGGTACCGACGTTAATGATTTTAGTTGCACGAAATTGAATCTAGATTAATTTTTAAAGGGAAACGGTAAAACGAAACAAATCATTAAGTATAAGTACACAATTTTCAAGAAGTCCTTATTACTTAAAGAGTTACCTCCAGATGATCAGTTCTCAACTTTACATTTTCTTGTCACAATTTGGCGGCACTTGTACTGATTTTCCAGGCTAACTAGAACTGATAATATATCAAACCAGAAACGTCAAAAATCAATTCTGCCTCGCATAAGAATGTGATGAAACCAGCCACGCTATCACGTTTCGTTTGTAGGTATACAAAAGCTTGTTACGCTTCAAATGCAAACAGTACTGTTCCAGTCGCATTTAAACTTGCTTATTTATTATTTACTTACTCAATTTGTAACGAATTTAATTAAATACCTAACGGACTATCACAACCGAGTTTAGGAAAAAAAACCCTGGGAAAAAAAGCCGGGAAAAAAACCCCGGAAAAAAACCGGAAAAACCCCCAGGAAAAAAAAACGGAAAAAAACCCGGAAAAAAACCCGGAAAAAACCCCGAAAATTAAAAAAAATACTAAACCTGCAAATAACCTAGGCGCTTTAGTGGCAATCTACGTTTAAGTTTGGCATTTTTTTTACATACATACAGTAATCCCATTTTATTAATGAAAATGGACTATGGAGCGTAAAGAAATAAGCCTCGGAAAACAGCCGCCACTCGAGGGTCGTCAGGGCACGCCTAGAGTCACTGCTGGCCGTTGCAGTATGCGGGCCCGGTGGTGATGGGGTGGTGATCAGGCGGCCATCCATTGGGAAACCCGAAACAACTACAGCCGATAGAAAATTAAGAGGAAAAAGATGTACGACAACCGAAAAACAGACTCAAGATGAAGAAGAGACCTTTGTACCTGCTTGTCAACCGCTAACGGATGGGACCAGTTCAAAGGAGTCTTCCAGACGGCGTATGAAATGGACCGAAGAGATGAATCGATTCATTCTGCGTACATACCTGGAAGCCGCGAAGATAGGAACGAACAAAACGATGTATAGGGACAAGATTCACACAGCATTCACACAACACAACACAATACCCACATCTTTCACATTTAACACAACAACGCATATACTCCATACGCTCGGCAATGCCCCTTTTGTCATTAAGTCGTGAATCAAATCTCATTTATAACGCGATCGATAGTTTCATTCAATATGCACCTCTAATGCAAAGTAAAAACCAGTTCCATATGGGCGAAGGTTGTTCAAAACAAACCTTATGGAAACTCGAATACAATAGAACAATAGATTTGAACTACCTAACTGGCAGCAGTTCTCAATAGAAGATACACTAATTTCATTATGAAATTGTGATGTTTGTATTAATAATAAATTGATATATTAGGTGTTTTCTTTTTGCACGTTGTTGTAGACCTAAGTCAGCTCTGTCAATAACACACCATTCGTTTTATAAAAATAATTTGACTGGGTTCTCAATAACCCTATTCGTTTTAAAAGCTTCAGTTAAGTTTTATATTAACCTGAGGCAGAAATGTCTACATGACGCAAGGCACTTCAATCACGTGATGATTGTAACTTTACCTAACCCTGTGGCGATGCAAAAAGAAAACACCTAATACTTCATAATGAAACTATTGACAACCGCTGACTAGGTAGGTAGTTGAAAACTATTGTTCTATTGTATTCAAGTTTCCATAAGATTTGTTTTGAACAACTTTCGCCCGTATGGAACTGGTTTTTACCTTGCATTAGAGGTCCATATTGAATGAAACTATCGATCTCGTTATAAATGAGATTTGATTTACGACTTAATGAGAAAAGGGACATTGCCGAGCGTATGGACTATAGCAGACCAACGCAGGGTAATTATAAAAAACACACTTCTTTCACGGCAGAGCACATTAGGTACAGCAGGTAGGTAACGATGTAGATAATAACTCCCAACACTCACAGGAAACACTTAAATCAAAAATTCAAACAGAATTTGATACTGCATTTACAGAATTCACAAACATAGATCCACCACAAAGATATAGAATACCCAAACAAAAAGACACTTAGACAAAATCACTCAAATATTAAACACCGATATTTTACCCAATTATATCACAAACTTACATGCTTCCAATAGATAACAATACATACGATCCCTCTAAATATCGACCCATTACATGCCTTCCCACTATACCTATATAAAATTCTAACATCATGCATTACACATAAAATATACACACACTGCACTAATAACAACATTTTATTTGAGGAACAAAAGCGTTGTACCGAGTATTCTAGAGGCTGTAAAGAACAGCTCATAGACTCTGTAATACTTGAACAATCTAGACTCAATAAAAGAAACATACACACAGCTTACAATTGCCATTTTTCAGGTAGAGCCATGACGCCATCGGTGAAGAACTTCTGTGGTTACCGGTTGAAAAACAGAATCAAGTGGTTTTGACAGACTTCTTTTGAAACCAGCTTAATTCCATTGATCGGAACAATTAAGTGATAGTCAGAGGGTGTTATTGTCTACACTATAGGTACAGTGGGTGCATCAAAACTTCCCAACCAAGATGTCGCAATTTTTGACGGATAGTCAAAGATGTGTGTGGCCGGGCGTTGTCATGATGAAAGACAACACCTTTCCTATTATTCCATTCGGCCGTTTTCTTTCAATTGCCTGGCACAATTTCTCTAGTTGTCAAGTTGAGAATCAATCATCCGACCATCTTGAAGTAGCTCATGGTGGACGATTCCCTTCCAATCCCACCAATATCACCTTGTTCGGCGTCAAACCTGCCTTCGCGAACGCTTGCCACAACTCACCACCCCTTGTCCACGATCTCTGACGCTTCCGATTGTCGTACGTAACCCATTTTCCATCACCGGTTACGACTCGTTTCATGGCTCGATTTCATTGCGTTTCAGCAGCGCATCGCAGATGTTAATTCGATCTATCATGTTTTTCGCGCTCAACTCATGAGGAACCCATACATCGAGTTTCTTTTTGTAGCCAGCTTTGTGTAAGTCGTTAAAAACAGTTTTGTGGTCAAAACCTAGCTCCATACCAATATCTGGAGTTTTTCCAGAATTTCAACCAGCAGTTGAGTAATACTGCGACAGTCCGACAATGAGCTATACACGTATGACGTAATACGCAATGTGTTCCAACCTCACTACTCTTACGGGAGGACCAAGAAGAAGTTTGAAAAAGCTTGATAAACCTTGGGAAAGCTTGATAACCAACCCCAGTCTGCATTAGCAAACATCAAGCCAAACTACTAAATCGGAGTAAAAATGCAAGGCCTCTGACTTTAAGTGGTCATAACGAAAAAACTGAGGGGTGAAATTTCTTCATTTTTGGGCAGTACATGAATCATTTATATATGTTTAACATGTGTAAAAATCAAATTGGTAGAATCAGTTGTTTAACTTTTATTTTAATTAACAGCAATAAAAACGCTGTATTTAGTATTTTCCTGGCTGACGGTCAGGTTTAACTTATCATAAAATTGTTATTGTTTCATAAATTGTTACCAAATTTACAAATGTTGTAGCACACATACTTCTCAAAAGTCGACAGTCAATAAATATTGATTATTCATATAATTAACTGGTTTTATAACCCCTAACCGAAAATTTGATTATTTTGCAATATACGGTAACTTAAGAAAAAATTCTTGTTTTAAATGCTAAATCTGTATTACTCAAATCGAGCTGCATTATTGCTTTATTGAAAACAAAATTTGTTTTCTTGTAATTCAGAGTAAATGTTATAATTATGGCGAAAGAAAGACGCACATATTCGCGCGAGAGGTAATCTACCACATCGTAAATCGTGAGCGGCAAACCACAACAATGTGATTATTCTTTAGCATTGTACAAAACTATGCGCTTCATAGCAATAGTGTACGACACCATCGTCCAGCCCGTACCGCACTTCCCGCAGGAACGCAAGCATCCATCCTTTTTTCCAAATTTCTTTTAAACAAAACATGTATACATGGCATTATTTTTGTGAATCGTGTTAGACCACAATATAATTGCTTTAACCTTGTTATGTTACTGTCAATATTATTAATATCGAACGTTCAGGTATTGAGTTACACAAGATGTCGTTTATAGCTTTAAGACTAATAAACCAATTGGCCTCAAAAGCATCACACACCGACAAAAAAGTATACACTTGTCAAATATATAAGTATCTACCACTCAGTTTCAATAATATAGCCGTAATTAATTTTTAAAGTCGAGCGCTTGTGCGATTTCAGTCATAATTAGCGCTTTTTCGCACATAAATTAATACAGAAAATTAACGATGTGTTGCAAAAATCTAAAACTGTACACCTTTTTGTAGGAATAAATGATCTTTTAAATGCACTTTATTTCATTAAATTATGATTGCTAATTACTGAGATACAAGCTTCTAAAGTCAGAGGCCTTGCATTTTTACTCCGATAGTAAGCTTTTCATCTTAAAAAGCTTACCTTTCAAGCCCAAGCCAAGCTATGATATTTTAAGTCAAGCTACTTGGCTTGGTGAATCACTGATGTACTTTTAAAAAAATCTGGCCTTATCAAAAAGACAAAATTTGATAATTTCGAAATTTCCCCTTTATAGTTGAATATCTCGAAAAGTATTTGAGATACCGAAAAATTGGCACGGGATCCTGAATCAGCATAAAATTTCACATGAGATCAATATCTTAACTCGGTTGTAGACATACGCATCTCTTGCAACACACAGACGCACGGACGGAATATTGAATACAGTAAAGTAGTATAGCAAGGCCTAAACTAATCCAAAAAGTCACTAGAAAAGTTACTAAACCGCTCACGTGGCCTATGTAATAAAAGTAGGTCAACCCCAAGGTCATCGAAGGACACAGATCTCAAGGTTACGTGAAGGTTATCGACCCACAACTCTTCGAAACTGCTTACGGGGGCTATGTAGTGAAAGCAGGTCAACCACAAGGTCATAGAAGGTCACCCAAGGCTACGTAAACTAGTAAAAGTTCGAAGAGTTCAATGAGCTCAAGGTCAACTACCTCAAAAGTAGGTCATGGGTTGAACAACCTCACGGTCGATTTTCGGGGGTGTCAAATTATAACTTTTGGGAATTTTCGGGGGTCAAAGTACTTTTTTTGGCTATTTCCGGGGTGTCGTATTACATTTGTTGGGAATTTTCGGGGATCAAAGTACTTACTTGTTTTGGAAATTTCCGGGGTGTCATATTACATTTATTGGTAATTTTCGGGAGTCAAATTACATTTTTTGACAATATTCGGGGGTCAAATTACATTTTTTAGCAATTTCTTGGGGTGTCATATGACTTTTTGGATTAGTTTCGGCCTTGCTATACTACTCAGTAACAAACGAAGTTCGTTGATAACAAATATGTAAGCTCTTATAATCGTATATGTATTAACAAAGATTCGAACAATCTAACTTATCCACAATAATGCTTCAATTGCTGCACTTTTTATATTGAAGCAAATGTAAGCAAATGTAAACGAAGCATGCCATGTTCCAAGGATTAAGTTTCTTTGTCAAATCATATTAGGTACGTAAACTCTCCAATAGGTTAAATAAAAGTTTACGTGGTCTATTTTGTGATATTTGCTTAATATTAGAATGGATTCGATTGTAGATTTGGTGTTGATGCATTGCGTATATTTTACGAAGTTCTAGGCTTTCGTATAAATTGCGAACAGAGTCTACACTTTCAAGATCGTTTTTCCCATAATGCGTTTCTAATATTTTCTTCTGTGTTGGTGTTGCTCGTTCTAAAGCCTGCACTACCAACCAAGTACATCTCCCATTTTGAATATCTGTACTTATCTTGCCAGTTTTGGTAGCATTTCCGTAACAATCCAAAAAGTCATTCTAAAAATATGGAAGCTGTATTATTCACATAATTAAATAAACAAGCGCCTTATGTGAATTTGCCAGTGATATATATCACTAGTTGGCATGGCGTGATTTTCGATTGGTCTATAAAACTATTCCTTTGTACTTCTAGAGTACCTACTGAAACCGATAGTGCCCAATTGTCACAGGTACGTACAGTATTGGACGAAAGTAAGGCAACAATTCGAAAAATTGATCGTATTGTGGATGCGTCTCTCACAAAATTGTTCTCGCTGTGAGAACTGGTATAAAATAATCATAGTAGACCTGTATTTTCGATGTCATTTTCCATTATTTTTCATATGACAGCAGAGTGTCAATTTAATTGTGTACTTGGGATTAAGTCTCTCATTAATGAGTCTTCTCACACGGCGGATTCCATTTGATCTTATCATGCCATATTTACTTTGATCACTGAAGAGAACTTTTCTCCCGTTCCTTTCAGTCCAGCCAATTTTGCGAACTCCAAACGCACTTCTCTATTCATTTCCGAGACGTCTATAAACCGTCCTTGAACTAACTTTTAACCCTCCAACATCCGCTTTAATTCTGGATCCGGACTTTCAGGGATCGTTTTTGCAGCTTCGAACGATCAGTCGATCCGCGTAAAGCGTTGTTTTTCTGGGCCTCCCGATCTTGGGAATTGGAGAAAAACCTTGATTCTCATATTGATTAATAACTTCAGTCACCGTGTATTTGCCTATCATCAAACGCCTAGCAATGTCTGATCTGGCCATCTCAAAATGTTTTCTTTGATTGATAAGGGTGTTGGTATCCCAGTCGGCATCTGAATTAATGGTATTAAACGCAATTAAAATTATCCATGATTTCGAGTGAATTCTTAGTTTGTTGCTTTACTTTTGTCCGACTCAAATATACCTTCGTTCTAAAATTTGTAATTGACACTCTGCTGTCATATGAAACACAATGGAAAATGACATCGACAATACGGGTCTACTATGATGATTATTTTATATCAGTTCTCACAGCGAGAACAAGTTTCTGAGAAACGCATCCACAATACCATCCATTTTTCGAATTGTTGCCTTACTTTTGTTCAATACTGTATATACATATTACGTTCTTTGGAGATACTATCATGGGCTTTAGTAATTTCCCTCGGATACCTACTGTGACTTATACAACCAACCCATCAGATACCTAGTAGCAGTGCTGCGTTGTATCGAGAAACGAAAATCGTAAAAATCATCCAGCGAAAACCATTTTTTCGCGAAACTACTTTCTTCAAACGCTCACTGTCAACAAACTGCTTTGTCAATTTCTAAGCCGCTGCTACGTTAACAATAAAAAGTTGACATTTTATTATACAAATTTAGTGATTAAAGTGACTCTACTACAAACAGTCGCGACAATTGATGAATCGATTTTTATTGGCCTGACTACTATCGGAGTAAAAATGCAAGGCCTCTGACTTTAAGTGGTCATAACGAAAAAACTGGGGGGTGAAATTTCTTCATTTTTGGGCAGGACATTAGTCATTTATACCTATATGTTTAACATGTGTAAAAATCAAATTGGTAGAATCAGTTGTTTACCTTTTATTTGAATTAACAGCAATAAAAACGCTGTATTTAGTATTTTCCTGGCTGACGGTCAGTTTTAACTTATCATAAAATTGTTATTGTTTCATAAATTGTTACCAAATTTACAAACGTTGTAGCAAACATACTTCTGAAAAGTCGACAGCCAATAAATATTGATTATTCATATAATTAACTGGTTTTATAAGCCCTAACCGAAAATGTGCTATTTTGCAATATACGGTAACTGAAGAAAAAATTCTTGTTTTAAATGCTAAATTTGTATTACTCAAATCGAGCTGCATTATTGATTTATTGAAAACAAAATTTGTTTTCTTGTAATTCAAAGTAAATGTTATAATTATCGCGAAAGAAAGACGCACATATTCCCGCGAGAGGTAATCTACCACATCGTAAATCGTGAGCGGCAAACCACAACAATGTGATTATTCTTTAGCATTGTACAAAACCATGCGCTTCATAGCAATAGTGTACGGCACCATCTTCCACCCCGTACTGCACTTCACCGCACGAACGCAAGCATCCATCCTTTTTTCCAAATTTCTTTTAAACAAAACATGTATAGGTACATGGCATTATTTTTGTGAATCGTGTTAGACCACAATATAATTGCTTTAACTTTGTTATGTTACTGTCAATATTATTAATATCGAACGTTCAGGTATTGAGTTACACAAGATGTCGTTTTTTTCATTATAGTTTTAAGACTAATAAACCAATTGGCCTCAAACGCATCTCACACCGACAAAAAAGTATACACTTGTCAAATATATAAGTATCTACCACTCAGTTCAATAATATAGCCGTAATTAATTTTTAAAGTCGAGCGCTTGTGCGATTTCAGTCATAATTAGCGCTGTTTCGCACATAAATTAATACAGAAAATTAACGATGTGTTGCAAAAATCTAAAACTGTACACCTTTATGTAGGAATAAATGATCTTTTAAATGCACTTTATTTCATTAAATTATGATTGCTAATTACTGAGATACAAGCTTCTAAAGTCAAAAGCCTTGCATTTTTACTCCGATAGTAGTCACGTAGTATACAGCCGCCATTAAGAGGCAAATATTCTTTACTTACCTTTGATCAGCGTGGGCTATTTATTTGGATTTAGCAAGTTGCTAGGATGTCACCGTTGAGTTCATTTCTTTAACGTGTTTTACAACGGAAAAAGATTTTCGCGAGTCACTGTAACAGTGATATTTCAATAGCGCTGTCTAGTGGTCGTTTGTAACAATATTAAAGGCAACCCTCGTTTTGTGGTGCAGTATTTTTGACAAAATTTCGACTCATCGAGGCTTAATGAAACAAAAGATAATGAGAGCCGCTGTTGCCATACCTGCAGTTGAGTGTAATATCCCATTTCAGAAAGAATGTCACAAACAGCTCTATTGAATGTTTCGTCATACTTTTCAAATAAATGCGAAGCAATTGTGACTGGGAGTTTGCAGGGATTGGCCGATTTATATTTAACGATTAAGTTGTATTTACTGCTATTTAAATAATCTAGGTGTCCATTTCTGGTACAAATTAGTTCCAGATCCTGCCCGAAAAGGACATCTGTTTTAATCCTTTGAAATCCTTCCAATATTTGAACGTAACGTTTATGATCATGAAAGTACTTTTTGAGGATCATAAATATAGCACTGTCAAGCCATACTGCATCATTTATGGCTTGTGACCCCACCCCCTCCACTAAATACCAACAAGGCATTCCTCTCCGAGTTTCCGCAGAATCTAAGATATCATCTGTAATGACGAAAGCAGTGTGCATCTAAAAACACTATTAAAAGGAACAATGGACTGGAGAAATACTTACAATTTGTATACAAGAGCCCAAAATATTAATTAAACGAATGTTTTTCTCGGTCATCTTATCACGGTCTTCTACTGATTTATAAAAGGCTATTGTTGCTAAGGCAATGAGTTGTCTTCCTTGTGTTACATTATACTTCACAATTTGAGGGAGTCTCTTCGTTATATCCATATTCTCTTTAACCATTGGATTCTGTGTAATGTCTTTAACCACCTCATAGAGAACCGACATAAATTCGCTACGTTCCGCATTTGTTAACCACTTAGCTGTAGTATGCTTTACAATAGAATTGTTGCTAAAAATTGTTAATACGTTCAAAAATACAATTAAATCTTATGAACTAATGAAAGACTCAACAGGTAAAACTACCATTACATAAGTTCTCCCTAAATATAGGATGATTTACCTAGCGCTGGACGGAAGATTACTTCTGAACGACAAGAGATAAAGAACAAAAATCAAAGAAAAAACTTATACGAATTTAGAAGAGCTACAATAACAAATTAGTATATCAGCAAAGCTCGACAAACAAAATTTAATTTTTTTATGTGGAACACTATATTTAATAAGAGTTTTGGATCGATTGCTGAAAACAGAGTTAATGTTGTTAAGATTTTGTTGTCTAACTACCCTGCTTGCCGAGATATTGCCCATAATGTCACAAAAATTAATTTTCGTGATTTGCGTCCAGGTTAATTTTTTCAGTCTGCAAAGAAGATAGAAAGTAGATTTTGCGCAAGGTACCCTACATCTACGCACTGATACGATTGGTTTTGTAATAAATAGTAGAGGGTGTCCGTGTAGTTTTAGCCAAAATGGCGAACTTCAAACATATACAGTGTGTCTAGTTAAGTTGGCAACATATGGGAAACTTTTTTATTATTAATTTTACGAAAAAAAGTTATTCTTTATAAAAAGCTCTGCATGTTCTAAAATCTAAAATACAATCATCAGATATTAAATTTTTTCAGTCGTGTACGCGGTTTGTCAAAAAATATGAATTTTGCTCAAGAGTAAAGTATGTACCTTTATTTTTGACAATATCGAAAATTGTTATTAAAAAAAGTTAATCAGAACTAAAAACTACGTTCAAATATGCAATTACATCCTGCTAGTAAAAAATGTTTTTTACAACTTTTTCTCCGGTAGGTAGGTAATTTGAGAAAAAGTTGTAAAAAAACATTTTTTACTAGCAGAACGAACAGAACCAGAGAAACCATTAAAATATCCCAATACATTGGTTTCGACAGCGTCGCCCAAATTTAGAAAATTCTTTTCAATCATCCTGATTTTTTGTTCTGTCATGGTAGGTAAATGCTGATATCTGTCGTTAAAGTGTTGAGTGATTCTTTATTCAATGGTTAGAGGTTCTGCAGGTGCGAAGAGTAATACGAGCAGACTCGCCATGAATGTAAGACAAATTTAGAATATCAGCATTTGTGTATTCCATATTGCCAAATTAAAAACAAATATCAAGCGCAAAAATCAAAATTCAAACAGATAACACTAATAACAAACGCAAATGTAGCGTAAACTTTCAAACTGATAGCTAACTGACAACTGTCAAATAAAAATGAAAACATAAGAAAGCATAAGAATCATAAGAAACAATTGAATAAAAATTTTTTGAAAATTTTCAAAGCCAACCGTGTTTTGTAAAGTTTGTAATCATAAATTTAAATAGAAAAATGTAAATATGTACAATCACTGACAAAAGTAATGTCCCTCTGACACATAGGCAACTTGCGTATCACTTCACGAGCGGTCACGAAGATGTATAAATAAGGCATATACTGGTGTTTAAGTATATGAAATACCAATACGGACGGCGCGCGGCGGTTACTTGTTGCATTTATAGGTATTAGTTGTTGACAGATTATAGATTTTTATTACACAATCCAAATTTACGCGGTAAAATGCAAACCTCTTTTGCAATTATAATATCAAACAATTCCATTTTAAAAGCTACTGTAACAAGAGGGTAGACAGCCCACAGGGCCGGCCTGAGGGGTGTGCGACGTATGCAGCCGCACACTCGAGCCTTTTGAAGGGGCATACAATTGTCCAATTTTGGTAAAAAAAAAAACATTTGACAAACTTTTAGAAATTGGTTTAAATGTTGGGCAGAAATATTTAAACTAAAAGGAACTTTGTCTCAAAACTATTACAGTTGAATTTCAAGGTAAAACCGAAGATCTTCCCCAACGAGTTCCGAATTACAGTAGTCTGATGTCCTTGACGCACGTCCGTCGTCCAGGGTCAGTAGAGCAGTCGTCTGCCCGTGTGGCGGGACGCGGGAACCGGGAAGGATTGTGACTAATCTTCCTGCCTCCCCTCCCAAGTCTTTGTTTTTCTAGCCAAAAGCGCAAAAGTGCACAAACACTGTGTTTTTAGACCTTGAATTTCAAAATGGGATGTGGGATGTGCCACTTTTAGGGAAATGCGTAGGTTAGCGCAGGATAGGAAAAAGTGGAGACACGTGTCCAACTCCAACCAGTCTTCGGACTGATGACTACTTGATGATGATGAATTTCAAAAAAAAATCGGGGAGGGCTGGTAGGGGCATAAAATGTGAGTCTTGCACACTTGCAATTTTCGCCTTAGGCCGGCCCTGACAGCCCAACACACACACAGGTCAGGGCGGAATACATTAGCGAAACCACCCTGACACCCACGCCTCAAGAGGGAGCGTACGGTAAAACTCACCGCAGCTACAGCAACCAACCCTTAATAAGGATGGACTCAAGTTTAAAACAAGACATCCTTCGATCGTACAAGCAGTATCATACTATTGCGACAGTTGCATCTCCTGGGGATCAACTGCGCCTACACTCACTGAAATATAAGCAACCTGGAACGCTTACGCTTAACTTACAGCCGACCCGACAGAAAGGGAATTATTGTAGGGACATTCGGTCAGTGTCTTACTCATTATGTTATTGTATCGTATACGTAATAAAAAACTAGTTTGATTAATCGTAAAACAATGAAAATGCTGAACTGTGAATGAGTACAACAAGGACACAATGTCCCTTCGTTATTGCTATCGCACGCTCGGTTTATTTCCTACAGGTTAAATGCACCGTGCGCGTTCCAGGTTGCTTATATTTCAGTGCCTACACTAGTCTTATTTGATTGTAAAGTATCTTAGGAAAGTGCGTGCAAGTCTAGTTTACCATATTAATGTATTAGTCTTGTTAAAAGTGTGTACCAATAAAGGTTAAAGTTGTAATTACGCAGCGGCGACTATTTTATTTGATTCACCCCGCAACACTACTTAATTGTTAATTGTGATTTTTTGAGAATGGATTAAAGGCGCATTTATATTTGCATTCCTTTAAATACGGTTTCCTACAAAATTGATTTTAAATTTAACTCGCATTACCTTGACAAAAGACAAAAAAATGTTGTTTTTGTAAAATAGTAGCTTTGCAGGCGTAAATAGTGGTTTTTGCGCCCTAAGGGCTAAAAACCCACCAATTGTAATAGTTATTTATTGAAATTTGATGTTACAAAAATACAAATAATTGATTTGTCGTGGCATTTGGCAATAATTTAAGCGTTACAGCTTTCGCTTCTTCGGCTAAAATGGCTATTTCTTATTGTTTGCCGTTTTCGCACATATTTTTATCACGAATTGAGCTTCTTACTGAAACACGTCAATATTTTTTCAACGTTTTTTCTGTTTGTTTGCATCACATTAGCAACCAACAGCGTGATTTTTGAGAGCAAATCGTGCCATTTATTTTTCCAAAACTTTAAGATGGATTTGAACGATTTTACAAATATTTTGCTAGCATTTCGGACGTGAACGACGATTGTATCCCTTTGGCCGGCCAAAATCGCCTCCTTGTAAAATAAAGTTGACCTGTTTAACGTAAATAAATCTGCAATTTTGATTATTTTATTACAAAGTCATTAAAAACAAATGAGGAATAATTTTAGATTATTTTATGTGGAGAAGTATTACTTCTTCATGGCGTGCCTGTGTTTAGAAGACTTAGAGTAATAGAAGGTAAGCCATGAAAAGTAACTTTTCTCGAAAAAAAATTATCCTATTTATTCTTCAAACTTCCGCAAATTTACGCAAAACATTTATTTTTATAATAATAGGTTTTTATGTGATATTATTAGCGTTCGTTAAATTAAGCAGGTAGGTTTGTTTTCATGAATAGGTAGATGCTGCTTGCGTGGTAACGCAGTAAATAACATTATTATTAAGTGAAAAATAAATTGTAATTTTTTCTAACAACACCTTCCCTCCAAGTTAACCTGTAAAGAAAGAAATATAGTAAACTGACAAGGATAAAGAATATGACGCTATCATTTTATTTTAAACGTATTAACAATAAATTCTTCCGTTTCTGGTCATTATTGGTAACGCTCCTAGCTATTTCCTTCATTTAACCTAATAATATTCATACACGATTTTCATCTTTGTAGTTCACAATAGCTAAATACCTACCTTTGTATTAAGGACGCGAAGGAGGCGATTTTGGCCGGCCAAAGGGATACAATCGTCGTTCACGTCCGAAATGCAAACAAAATATTTGTAAAATCGTTTAAATCCATCTTAAAGTTTTGGAAAAATAAATGGCACGATTTGCTCTCAAAAATCACGGTGTTGGTTGCTAATGTGATGCAAACAAACAGAAAAAACGTTGAAAAAATTATTGACGTGTTTCAGTAAGAAGTTCAATTCGTGATAACGGCAAACAATAAGAAATAGCCATTTTAGCCGAAGAAGCGAAAGCTGTAACGCTTAAATTATTGCCAAATGCCACGACAAATCAATTATTTGTATTTTTGTAACATCAAATTTTCAATAAATAACTATTACAATTGGTGGGTTTTACCTAGCCCTTAGGGCGCAAAAACCACTATTTACGCCTGCAAAGCTACTATTTTACAAAAACAACATTTTTTTGTCTTTTGTCAAGGTAATGCGAGTTAAATTTAAAATCAATTTTGTAGGAAACCGTATTTAAAGGAATGCAAATATAAATGCGCCTTTAATCCATTCTCAAAAAATCACAATTCACAATTAAGTAGCTTTTAAATGAAATTGTTTGATATTATAATTGCAAAAGAGGTTTGCATTTTACCGCGTAAATTTGGATTGTGTAATAAAAATCTACAATCTGTCAACAACTAATACCTATAAATGCAACAAGTAACCGCCGCGCGCCGTCCGTATTGGTATTTCATATACTTAAAACACCAGTATATGCCTATTTATACATCTTCGTGACCGCTCGTGAAGTGATACGCAGGTTGCCTATGTGTCAGAGGGAGATTACTTTTGTCAGTGATTATACCTCTGTAATCATTGATTTTAGGTATAGGAACATGGTATACCAACTTAAAGGAAATTTATTTCTGCATAGAATGGGCTGATAATTAAATAGGCATTCCATTTGAAAAAAGAGACTTTTTAAAGTTTTTCTTAAGTCTGGAAATAACGTCAAATAGATACGTAACCGCGGGCAATTTTTTTATTATTCATTACAGACAATTATGTCTCAATCTTTTGACATTGAGAACGTAAAATCCCAATTCCCTAACTTTTACCACTTTCGACTTTCAATTTTATTTCCTAAACAAGATTTTGAAATTTTTCAGTGAAAAAAAATTTTTCCTCAACAATCAAAATTGATACGCCGTGATGAAGGTCGATAAGGCACAAAGGGGATAAATTGTAATAAATCAAACAACTCACAACCTCCCCTTAGACATGTAATTTAATGCAAACTGAAACACTGGCCAATTGGCAAAAACTAGTGGTAAATTGAAGTAAAATGAATAAGTGGTAATTGGCTACCTCGTATTATAACGTTATTATAAAAATACCAGGTACCCAATTACCACTTATTCATTTTACTTCAATTTACCACTAGTTCTTGCCAATTGGCTAGTGTTTCAGTACGTCAGTACTTACCTAAAAAACATAACCTGTCATTTCATTTTCATCTAAGTTTGCATTAATTACATGTCTAAGGGGAGGTTGTGAGTTGATGCTCATTTCCGGTATTTCCGGAAGTGCTGCCATTTGGAAAATATTTTTATTTAATAGATTAAATATGGTATGTCGCGTGTGCAAAATTTCAAAATTCTAGCTTTTACAGTTTTTGATATACTTCTAACCGACGGTCACCGTGAGACACCCTGTATTAATTTAAGGTTATTAAATGTATTTCGTACCATACGAGAAACATGGGTTTTAAAACTTTTAAATCTAAGATCTGTGTGTCAATATGCAATCCCAAATTCTTTACACAGACGCTGTTATTAATTACAACCCTATCTTCGTTAAGCCGTTCATTTAGGTTTTCCACCTCAGACCCAAAAAGTCACATTATGACTGTATTATCTGCTTATTAATGAAACTCAGTGCATTTGAGCGATTTATTGAAGTTACAGGTGTATATTATAAATAATAGAGCCCCCAATAATACAATGTTCATGGATCCCATCACTGAACAGAGGTTTTCGACATTGTCAACTGTTATATTCCCTCGAGGATCGAGGTGGCAAATTTTAAGGAGCAGAATAGAACAGTTAAACTTATTTAAATATCGTTATTACTCCCTTATTTGATGAAATATTTAAAAAATACAAAAACTTTCAACATTTGCTTTCGGTTCTCTAAAACATTTGTACTTACAATTATTTTCTATTTTATCAATTAACAAAATGGCGACCGATTAAAAATTTCAAAAGAAGATATTTTGAAAACTACTCGATCCATTTTCGAAAATAAAACATTTATAAAATCCTTATACTATCTATACTATAACATTTGTCTGAAACATTTTTATAGCCGTTTTTCTAAAGCTGTGAAAAACTGAAACACGCCTTTTTCTCGGATAAGAAGTAAAATCGTGGGTCACGAGTCGATGCAATATTCGGCACCATAAAGAGGTTGAGGGTGAAATTCCTTTAGTCAGGCAAAATTCTAGTAAGGGTAGTACTAATAACCAAAGCAGTTGACGCGCGTAGAGGTGCTTGAAAATTCGCGTTTTGAACGCAGTTTATTTTATTTATAGACGAAGCTTGTTTCACAAGGAACTGTGTATTTAATACTCGCAATAATCACCTGTGGTGTGATGAAAATCCCCACGAAACATTTATTCGTGTGTATCAATGACGTTTTTCGGTCAATTTATGGGCTGGAATGGTAGGGGAGCACGTTATTTGGCCCTACCGATTGAATAGTGACAATAACGTTCTGTCATAGCTTCTTGATGACTTACCGTTACACAACACACGAAGACTTTGGTTTCAACATGACAAAGCAACGGCTCACACAACCAGAGGAGTAATAGCACTACATAGAGAAAATCCGAATAAGTGCATAGGGAGGCCAGCCCCAACCCTACTCCTGTGGATTTCTTTTTCTGGAGTGAGATAAAGACCTCTGTATAGGAGATACCAGTAAACATCGAGTTAGAACTGGTAGCTAGACTAGTAAGTAGTAGCTACAGTAGAAGATATAAAAGACAAGCAGGCAGCTCTTGCAAGTGTCTCTTCTAATATTAAATCACGCTGCCGGATTTGCGTTGCTACGCCATTTTGAAAGTCAAATTTAGTCCCTTCCTTGTTATTTTATTGTTTGTTTCTTGTTTAAATGACAGTAAGCCTACTTTGTTTTAAATGATTGTTGCAGTTTGTTAAAATGTATCTTGTAATTCAATTTGGATAAAAACTTTTTTTGGTCAGATCGAGAAAAATGTTTCAGACAAATAGTAGATCCTGGTCCTGATAATTTTCCAGTTTCTATTTTAAAATGCAGCTTCTACGCATTGATGAAACCTATGCTGCATATTGTTAATGACTGCTTTGTCGAAGGTGACTATATGATGCGCAGGTGCTCCATCGTGGTGAAACCACATTCTCCGGCATCTAGTAGGATGGGAAATTCTTTATTCAAAAGTTGAAAATATTTGTCTCCATTCAAGGACCCATTTATGAACTATGTACCAATAATATTACAGCCTACTATTCTACCCCAGACATTTAAGGACCGCCTCTTTTCTCAATTCGTTTCTTTGTCAATATGCGGGTTCACATCCCTTTACCAATGAGAATTCTGGCGATTGACAAAGCCTTTATTGTGGAATGTCGACTCATCTGACCACAACATTGAATCACAAAAATCTCTCGCTTCTTTGAATTTATTTTGCACCTGTTGGCAAAACAATCTCCTGACAAAAATAACCTTAACAACATTAACTTTATTTTCAGCAATCAATCCAAAAATTTATTAAATATAGGTTGCTCCATTTAAAAAATTAAACTTTGTTTGCGGAGCTTTAGGTACTGTTACACCCTATATAAGTGAAACTTTTTTCGTGAAATTGCTCCACTCGCTTCGCTCGTTTCGCAAACTTTTCACTCACAAAATAAAATAGTACTTTTAACACTCACATCATAAATAGCTATTTATCGCCAACCTGTAATAGACCCATGCATTACCATAGCGATTTTTGGAAGTAAATAAACACTTTATCGTACTGTAAAAACGAAACATTTTACCTGCCGCTAATATTTATCAATATACCCATGACTGTATGACAGAAATCGTTTGTCGCTGTCACGGCTCCTCCAACAGTGAAAGTTTTGTCGCAAATAATTATTTATAAAAAAGTATTTTTACGGTTGGCGATAAAAGTTTGTATGTACCACGTCAGTAAAGTGTCTTTATCGAACTTGCCTGTTACTCGCCTCGCTCGCTTCACTCGCTCGGCTCATAATCTCAGACGAGTTCGATAAAGACTCACTTTACTGACTTGGTACATAAATAACTATTATTAGGTGTACCCTAAACCGTATGAATATTGTTTAGAGTACACCTAATAAAAAATATTTAAACAACTGGTAGATACATATTCTTCTAAAAAATTGTAATATTGACAGTACTCACCCATCTCCATCGAATGAAATATTCCGACTCTGTGGAATGGATTCTGAAATTCTATTTATAAGAATGTTTGCCATAAAAACATTTTTTTTGAAGAATATTCCATAACATCTTCTGTACAGTAGCATTGGAGAACGCATACCTACTATTAAAAACTGTTGAAAACACTTAAGATAATGTAGATTTATATGCGGATTGAGTAATCCTTACCCGAGGGTTTAAATCTATACTTGAATAAAATCTGTTGCTATCTATTTTTAAACTCAACAACGTTGTCGCTTTTACTTGATAATAAAATAGATATTTATGTACTTATCAATCAAGTATGCAAAATGATGTTTTAGCCTTTAGCGGATGATTCTGGATGTTTGTGATGTGAAAACTTCGACGAATCCGCTAAAGCACTTTGCGTACGTGATGCATACAACATTTTTTTGCATGAATTCTCTAAATTTTCACATTAATTTCTTAAAAGTTTATTTTGGTGTTTACCAGTGTTTACAGAACAGTGTCGTAAACACTTATTTAACTTTGACATAGTTGTTATGGCAATAACAGATAAATACGTAAACACGTCAAAATGAATGAAAATCCAGCAGTAATTACTGAAAAAGCTAAAAATATTGTTCTAAATTTACTTCCTGCAAAATCTCGAGAACAATACGAGAAAGAGTAGGTATGTCTGTTTTCATGTGTCTAAATATGTACCTATTTTCTATTCAAATGTATTATTAATAAATAATAGTCTTCTAAATTCTAAAAGATTGTGATAGTTACTTTTGTTCATTCATTCTCTAAAATGAATGTTTTGCGGATTCTATATGCTCCGCAAAATACATCTTTAGGGGACAAGTACGCCAAAGTAACTATGACAACCTTTTAGAAGACTATTATTTATTAACAATACATTTGAATAGAAAATAGACACATGAAAACAGACATATAGTTTGTCCCATGAGAGCTCGAGTGTGACTCATTAGTTATTGGTGTGTGAATTAACGCAAATTATTAGGTTGTTATTGCCATACTTACAACAAGTACCTAATGGAAAAGAGAGCGAATATAAAAAATATATCTTCTAACATTGGCATTGTAAATTACATAAACGTACGTTGAGTTTATATCGTAGTGTCAGCTGTTAACTGTCAAATTGATTGTTATTGTCAACCTATATTTGCTTTATAATGTCGCTTAGCAATAAATCGTTAAAAAGTCAATCGCAGATTATGGTAATGAACGTACTCCAATATTTTGAGACCGAATGCGATCGCGGTAGATGAAATTTACCGTTAACATGAATAGTTCAGGTAAATACGAATACACTAAATTTATATTGTGGTACATTTGAGGTTAGAGGATTAAAGTGCCCTATAGAAGATAGCTAAGACAAACGTTTTAATTTATTTCGTTCGGATAGTTTTTAGGTATGAGTCACACGCGAGCTCTCGTGGGACAAACTATACCTACTCTTTCTCGTATTGTTCTCGAGATTTAGCAGGAAGTAAATTTAGTACAATACTTTTAACCTTTTCAGTAATTCCTGCTGGATTTTCATTCATTTTGACGTGTTTACGATGTGTTTACGTATTTATCTGTTGTTGCCATAACAACTATGTCAAACCTAAATAATATGATGTTTACAACTGTTCTGTACGCACCAAAATGAATTTTTATGAAATTAATTTGATAATTTAGAGAATTCATACAAAAAAATGTTGCATGCATCAGTAGTCCAGTAACCTTATACTTCAGACCTTGCATCAAATCCGGTAGTTCTGATTTTTTGCTGACTTATTTATGATGTTGGCCCAATGAATAATCCAAGTTTGAGACCTCGAGCGCCGAACGCAACCATGGCATAAATCGAGAAAACCGCGACATTTTCGACTTTATTTCAGTTTTTGGCGATTTTAAGGCTAAACGACTAGTTTTTCGATAATACCTACGGTGTAAGTTTTTAAAGTAGACTAAATTTGCTACAATATGGGACGCGAACTGTCTCTGTAGACGCAATATTTTCGGAGATAAAGCTTTTCAAAAGTTATCATTTATTTCGAACTTTGCAATTTTTAGCAATAATTTAATTTGTCGTTCTGAACGAATTTTGTCCCCCTCCCGGTTAAATTTTAGTGTATCCTAAAGAGATTTGAGGAGCCCGCAGATCCCCCCCCCCCTTATTTTTCACATTTCTGAAATATACCCCTGTTATATTATCGAAGCCTTGGTGTGATGTTAGAAAAGAAAATGAGATGTGTGAAGGATGATGTGTAATGATAAGCTATGAATAATGAAATAAAAACAGGTAAGTAGATACAACAAGAGTTAATAGGTACATCAATTACCTAAGTTAATATTGTAATCAATTATTCAATTCAGTTATTCAAGATAATCAATAAATTAAGTTAATTTTGCCCTCTTGGAAGGGCCCGTCCGTATCTGGATCATCGTATTATGATGGCATTTCCCTATTAGGGGATGACGATGTATCGTCGATGTCTTGTGCCCACAAGACAACCTCCATGTCGACATCCGACAGATCGTCGCCTTCTGGGGAATCGAAGTCTATTTCTACTGCAAAATCCGGTACGCTGTGAAGCTGCAGCGCCTGCAGACTGACGAGCATTTCATCCCTGTCTTCCTGCAACTGCACTCGTTCCCACAACCCCTTTTGCAGCCACAAGAAATCATCCGCAAGAGGTATTGTGGGGCTGCGTCTCTGGACATCATTTTGTGGCAGAGGTCTTGCGATTTCGATATCCACCCTCAGGTACGGTGTGACTCCCAACCAGGCCTGTACCTGTGTAGTTCCAGGAACCTCCAGGAACTTCCAGGAACCAGAAAAACTAGTCCTTTAGGCTTAAAATGGCCAAAAACTGAAATAAAATCGAAAATGTTGTGGTTTTTTTGATTTATGCCAAGGTTGGGTTCGGCGCTCGAGGTCTCAAACTTGGATTATTCATTGGGCTAACATCATAAATAAGTCAGCAAAAAATCAGAACTACCGGATTTGACGCAAGGTACCACCTCTGTCAGGCGATAAGGTTACTGGACTACAGGTACGCAAAATGCTTTCTTTAGCGGATTCGTCGAAGTTTTCGGACTCGGCTAACGCCTCGTCCGACAAACATCCAGACTCATCCGTTAATACACCATTTTGCATACTTGTTTTACATAAATACCTAAATACGTTTTTGAAGTTAGAAATAATTACTAGGTAGGTACATAAAATTTGCATATACATACTTATATTTATGTGGTAGGTACCATGGGCGCCCATAAGGGTGGGGGGGGGGGGGGGGTAAGAGGGGCAGTTGCACGCCCCCCCCCCCTGGAAATTACTGTATGGGCGCCCATGGTAGATACGATTACTGTAACCACCGTGTAGGTATAATTAGTTAAGTATATGTTAAGTTATAAATACAATAACACTCTGCAACAGTTAATTTAATCTAAAACAGTTTAAGGCAAGTAAAATTATTTAGGTATCCGTATTTATTTTCTATAAGTATGCTATTCACATTATACATTTTTTTCGGGTTATTTCCAGTCCTAAAATTTACACCGTAATGAATATTCAATGATAAATAAATTATTTTGATAACATTTCCCACCTTCATCCAACCACATTGCAAGCTTTTTATTAAGGTGCAATTACCCCCAAAAATGTGACAAAACATATAAATTTTTGAATTTTTAATCTTCAGACATCAGACATCCCTTAGCAATATATTTATTATCAATTATTTGAATTTAGTTATTGCGACATGTTACGGGATACTCAAATCCCATTCTCAAGCAATGTTTGTGAAAACGTCAATTAATAAAAAGTTGTAGAAATTAATTACATAACATTTTAGATTATATTATACAATCTTAGAACTAAGCTAAGACTCACCTAATTAAATACAGAACGGTGCGTAACAAAATCCCTACACGCACTTACTGAGAATGTATCATAATATGCACGATGCACCTTTCCAATGGTTTCCTGTTGTCAATTATCTGATTCATTTTCCTTAATCCAACAGACATTTGCAAATAAAATCCAAACTGAGATTTTTGTTTCTGGTTCTATTGCTATACGCGCGTTCATCCGCTAGGGAATTTAATGTTACCAACCAATTTTGCTGCAGTCGGCAAGATCAAAGGATGTCGCTAGACCATGTAATAGGTGTTTTCTTTTTGCATGTTGTGGTAGACTTAACCCTGCGTTAGTGCGGCGCCTAGTTCAAACGTCATTAGTGCGGTGGGGTGTGGTACAACCCAGTGCTATTATTACTATTTCTCTCATAATTTGGCGCGATTTTATTTACTTCTCGGTAGCATATGTAAGAATGATAACCAAAATTGCTTCTTCTGTTATATATTTTTAATATTTACTCAATTAAATGTGAAAAATTAAACAATTATAGCAGAAAACGCATTTAAAGGAAATCGTCAATCTTGAAAAAGAAATAAATTCAAAACTTACAAAAAACTATTAAAAACAATATATTTATTCACTGTCCTTTTCTATTGGTCTTTGATTAGCATAATCACTACACAGCGCATGAATATGTTCCAAACATAAATATTTGTAACACGTTTGACAAAAGAATTTGCTCCTCTGCGACATGTAGAACATCAATTTACTAATCAGTAATTCAGTGTGAACTGTTACTGAAAGGTACACAGAAACTTACGATTAAATTTAAAAAAACTAAAAAGATACAGCCAAATTTAGAGCGCTGGGGTTTGGTACACCCCGCCGCCGCACTAACGCAGGGTTAAGTCAGCTCTGTCAATAACACACCATTCGTTTTATAAAAATAATTTGACTCAGTTCTCAATAACCCTATTCGTTTTAAAAGCTTTATTTAAGTTTTATATTAACCTAAGGCAGAAATGTCTACATGACGCAAGGCACTTCAATCACGTGATGATTGGTACTTTACCTAACGCTGTGGCGATGCAAAAAGAAAACACCTAATAAGTCGCTACTATGTATTTGTGGGGGCTAGGCTATAGGTTAAGGGCATGATACAATATTTTTTGTATCATGGGTTAAGGGTACGTAAGCAAAACTTGTTTTCACGAAATGCAAACGACGCAATCGTAGTAAAACGTCAGCAGGGTCAACATATAACGATAACGTCGATAACAAGTTTAAGCGTGGCAGAATTTTATTTCAAAGTTCGTAAAAGTAATTCATTTTAACATTTGAGTATAAATACCTATTATAGTTAATATTACCCAAACTGACGTTCAGAATACCATCAGTAAAATTAAATTCCCTTGTGAAATCTTTATGGGAACTTATCGTTGTCATGCCTTCTTTATAAAGTAGTTTTTGAAGATTATCGTCCAAATATGTAAGGATGGAAATTATATACAATAGGTACCTACATATGAAAAATTAGGCAAAATAGCAAATAGAAAAAAGTTTGCACTGCATTGCAAATCAAAACTCAAAATATCTATTACATATATTCGAAGCTAAGACAAACATTTTTAACGTTATTGATATGTAATGTACCCATTAATTAAACATCATTATTAATTACGCATATATTTTTAATTTAACCTTTGTAACAGTCTAGATAATATAATTTACATGTATAATAATTAAGTAAATAATGAATTGATTTCTTTTGGGCAATGTTCAAAATCCACTACTATTATCATCCTTCGGATTTTCCGTAGAAATTCTATAAAGGGGACTCGATTCATTGTTACAAGATAGTAGAATTATAATAAGTCATCTGAAGAAGTTATTGTTAGAATAGTAAAAGATTTTGTTACACTTAAATCATAAATTACTTCGTGTCAGTTTTTGTAAAGTTAATTTTAGTAATTAGATCAATAAATAATTAAAACTATTAGAGGTAGAACATAACAGATATCACGTTTACGTGGAGTGGAAGTTTTAAAAGATTCAATTATTAAGAACGAGAGTACGACCTTTAAGAGCTTTAAGAACATAAATTAACACAACTTTTATAAACTAAAACAATACTTTATTTACGGCCTGTAATATTGGCGCCGCAATTCTAACACAGCTTACACATAACACAGCTGCTCCTTTATCACTCAACGGTTTAAGCCAGTTTAGTAGCTTTCTATTCGCTTTCATATTGAGTTATTGACTTCGTAAAAGATATGTGTTAATCTTTTATGACTCTCCAGGTTCTTTCTTAGTTGATAAGTCACGCTAGCATTTAAGGTCGCTTCCAGTTATCTATCGTGGTGATTGGTATTTGGTAAATAAAACAGCGAATGTGTACTTAAAAATTCACCTCATATAAATTCGAGTCCAGCTCTTGTGGTGATAGGGATGGCATTAGAAACCTAGTCCTGTACAAATTTTAGTACTTATTTATCTAACCAACAGAATTGAGTAAAGGACATATAGGAGAGTCAAAAAAAGTTGGGTAGACATCACCATATTCTGGACCAGGTTTTCTAGACGCCATTTTCTAAAATGGCCGATACGCATTTGATTGTGCATATATTTCCGCTCCTGTGACAGTCACATTCATCATTTTGGTGTCTAAATATATGTTTTTAAGGACAAGGAATCGATTAAGATGGTTTGCGAAGTTAACCGCACTCCATTTCTCAAAATGGCCGACACCAATTTTCTGGTGCTTACATTTTTGCTCCCCTGGCAGTCATACTACAAGAAGTGCGTTATTTGTCAAGCTGTAGACAGTAACAAAACTGTTACCACAGTTAATTGAAGAAACAGAGGACAAGAAGCGGCCGCTATATAAGAGATGTTGTGTTTGTGTATCATGTGGCAAACCAGTGCTATAAAAAGTATACTTTAAAAAAATCTCTCGAAAAAATAGCAGCAGCAAATACTAATAGTGAAGTGTTGGTAAGTGAAGATAAACATGCCGGTGAAGAAATCTCCAGGAAAACAAGATCATTTGTTGTACCACGAGAGCCTCCTTCATCAATCGTGCCCCAACATATATTCGATGTATTGTCTGTGGGGATCAAAGTCATAATTCTGTCAAGGACAAATTTCATGTAAGCCATATCCTTCTTTGAGCTTGGTACCTATAATTTCCATTACTTTCAAATGCCACAATTTTGGTGAAATAGTTTTCTGTTTTTTTAACACCTTGTCACAGCATATTCATATTTTCTTACATATGCTTCCAAACAAACTCTGTGGTACGGTACGTTACATCAGCACCAAACACTTGAGTATCTGATTCCGATCTGCCACACGAGTATACATATCATCTTGAAAATAAATTGCTGCAGATTAAAAAATTTTTGCTCGTTCAGTTTCACTTACACGAAATTTGTCCCTGACACCATTATTACTTTGAATGCAGACAGACAATACATCGAATATGTGTTGGGTGCACCGTTGAAGGAGGCTCTCGTGGTACACATGATGATCTTGTTTTCTTGGTGATTTGTTTACTGGCATGCTTATCTTCACTTTCCAACACTTCACTATTAGCATTTGCTACTGCTATTTTTTCGAGAGATTCTTTAAAGTATACATTTTATAGCACTGATTTGTCACATGATACACAAACACATCAGAAGCCACACTTTCAGTCTGTTTGCAACTATGTCATCTGTTATAGCGGTTGCTTCTTGTACTCTTTTTCTGCCATTAACTGTGGTAACAGTCTTGTTACTGTCTACCGCTTGACAAAAAACGCACTTCCCCATGTCAAACAAAACATTTCGTTTTTCTTGGCGAACAGTTGCCAGTCTCATTCCCATCCTTTGTTGATCATCCATCTTCATCAGTGTTAGTTTACATACAAAAAGAAAAAACTAAAAAAGACAAACTCAGTCAAATGAAAAGTACTTTTCTCAATGAAATTTCGTTCCCACAATAAAAAAAATGCCAAATAAATACACTAAAGTAAATTAGTTGCTTGAAGTAGGTAAGTTGTTCTCTGAATGCAGTAATAAAGGAGTCCTGTAAAACTTTTAGTACTGATTTTCCTTAAGAAATAGCTATCAGGAAACTTCACAAACCATCTTAATGGGTTCCTTGTCCTTAAAAGCATATATTTAGGCATCAAAATGATGAATATGACTGCCAAAGGAGCAGAAATGTAAGCACAAGAAAATCGGTGTCGGCCATTTTGGAAAATGGCGTCCGGCTAACTTCGCAAACCATCTTAATCGATTCCTTGTCCTTAAAAACATATATTTAGACACCAAAATGATGAATGTGACTGTCACAGGCGCGGAAATATATGCACAATCAAACGCATATCGGCCATTTTAGAAAATGGCGTCTAGAACACCCGTTCCAGAATATGGTGATGTCTACCCAACTTTTTTTGACTCTCCTATATGTCCTTTACTCAATTCTGTTGGTTAGACAAATCAGTACTAACATTGTTACAGGACTCCAGTCCAGGGACAGGAGTAAATAAACGGGCGTAGGTATTCTGTAATTCTTTTTGCCTTTGCAATCAGCCCATTCAGGTAGTGGCTGACAGCCGCCTATCTATTTAAGCATTTCAATTCTTTGGCGAAAAATCTAGTATTTTAAAAGAATAAATAGCACTTTTAGTCTTGCCAGTAGTATTATTTGAATCTCAATAATTTTCTCTTTCTATTGATACTATTGCCTTTTCTCTAAGTTAAATAGGCGAGCAACAATTACCAAACACGTTCAATACCATGTTAGATTCCTATGTTCGACATTGAGAACGAACTCCCGGTATAGTGGGAAGGCATGTAATGTGTCTATATTTAGAGGGATCGTGTGTATTGTTATCTTTTGGAAGCATGTAAGTGATTCCCTGTATATGTATTTATAGGAACGAACATATTCCTTGCATGGAGTATCATTTTTGAATAAACTTTCTAAATTGTAAAAGAAATAACATACTGATGAAAATTTTTTTGGCAATGATTGTAACTCGTAAGGGTTAGTCATAGAATATGCCAATGTGAGCAAATTATAATTTTTGTATTATTAACATTTCCTAATTCCCTATCTAATCAAGAAGTTTGATATGAAGTTACTACGCGTTTTTAACACAGTTGCGTATGATTATTCGTGCAACTCTTCCCACATAAATAGTTTAAAGTAAAAGTGTAGGTACATAGTGACCAATTAATTCTTTGCTAAATTAGTAAAAGAATCTTCATTTATGTACTTTAAAGATGTATTTATATATAACAAGATTATATAGCAAAAGATTTATTAGATCGTTTGTTGGACCAACATTGAACAGTAGTTCTAGAAAAATGAATACCTTTGCGAAAAAGCGTCTACAAAACAATCATTTATGTGGTTATCGGTAAGTGACTTTCTCCACTTCCTAGAGGTACTTTTAGAACAACTGACCACTAATTTCGTCCCAACATAGATATGGGTATAGTTTCATAATTCGATATGATGGTTCAGAGATTTATACTAAGAAAAGAAGGTTTTCCTACGCGGCATTAAAAAAAAATGAATTTAATACCATAATACGCAAGTAGTTCAGTTAGGGCCTTAATTGTGAAAAATTACCAAATTTTTGATACAACGATCTTTTAGGTTTTAGTTTTTTTAAGAAAATAAAAACTTGAATGGAAATGGAAAATTAAGTAAAATTTCATAGGATGTTAACGATACTGTCAAACATAGCAAACACATCTTTAAAACCAATGTTTTATAGGTCTCCTCCGTGAGCAGTGTATTCGCTTAATTAAATAGGAAAAAATCTTTAATTTCGTCATCTCTTATTTTCTACCAATACCTACTTACAAATAGTTCTGTAAAGAATTGCAATATGATATAGTAAACCGTTGTTAAAATGTTGCAACGTAGTAGAAAGTAATCGTCATATCAACCTAAAGCAAAAGCACAGATCAATAGATATGTATTCGCATTTTTATGATAACATCACCTATAGACAAATACGGCAAGTTTTGATATTTTCTTAGTATTTGCTATTATTTATTTATGCGCATTTTCAAACAATTTGTTGACTTGCGGTTATTATGTTTTAGCATTTCTTAGTTGTCTGGTAATACTCTCTTATAGGGGAAAAGTTGAGACGACTTGATGCATTGTCTCGCATTCTAAATAATTACTTGAAAAACTTCTACTCAGGAAGACACAGTCGCATACTGCCAAAAATAGTTTCAGAGTTTGGTATATGTTAGGTTGCGATGCTTTTAGTGTCGAACTACAACATTTTCAATGAAGATCATGTCGCTTCATAAAGGACCCGAGGGATCGAACCTTGCATGACAAGAAAATTCGCTAGTATTTAACCCACGAACAACTTAAACTTTAAAGATGAAATTGTCGTTTTCGTGTAGCCGTTGTAAAAATACATAAAAAACCTTGTGGAGTTCTCTATCTCCCATATGATCTCCCATCATACCTACGCGTCGCCAGCTATGTGGCGAATAGGGGGTAATTTCGCGGAAAATAAATAGAACTTTTCCATATACCCTAGCCATCACAGTGCAACATATTTCCAGTTTATTACATAAAAGGTAGTTTAATTGGCGAGTGTACTCCGATACTATGAATTCCCAAATAGGTTCACCAGCTCTGCTGGTAGCCTTCTAGCGGAGTCGCTGGGTAGTGAAGTTTAGCAATACAAAACGATCGTACTTCTATGAATGGCCGACTGAAGCCTAGATAAAGATTAGCCAAGATCTAATCGAAACGTCGGCCATTCATAGAAGTACGATCGTTTTGTATTGCTAAACTTCACTACCCAGCGACTCCGCTAGAAGGCTACCAGCAGAGCTGGTGAACCTATTTGGGAATAAAAGGTAGGTAGCTACTGTTACTTTTAGTATGAACATTTTATCTATGCTACATCGATCTACGATTTTAAACATTCACATTAGGATGCTCTTCGGCATTAGCTTCCAGATGCGCTGTAGACTGTACTGTATGAAATCATTTGGTCGAATAAAAAACGTATTAATACGTATTAATAAGGTTAACAACTGAAGTGTACCATTTTGGCACAAATTATAATAAATGGGTTATTAATATCATTAATTTCATCCATAAATTTTTCTTCTTCCATTAATACGCGTGAAAAAAGTACAAAGAATGATTTTCTTAAACTGGATAATAAACAATAAAATAATCACATGTTACAGATAACCCTAATGGTGTGTTCTCATTAATGCAGCAAATATATATCATAGTTAGGTATTAACTATTTTTGGTTTAAGATATTTATTGTTGAGCAATTTAGTGTCAATAAATTTATGATTATTCAGAGATAACGATTCGAACTTAGGTCATTTACCGCGGCCACACATTCATCGAGTAGCGAGAGAAGTAGCAAGGGAAGTAGACAGAAACGTAGTGTGGCTGCGTTACTCGTCATGCCACTCCTCCTGCTACTCGTCCTGCCCGGCGATGCATTTTGTGTCGGTTTTTGTAGCGCGAGTCAAAGGAGAGGCAATACGAGCGCGAGTGACCAGCCACACACTCGCCTTGAATATTATTATAATAAATGTATAGGTAGCTATACTATCCATTTCAACGTAATCATCTACACCTACAGTAATTAATTGTAATTTCAATAAATAAAGTACTTGTGACAATGACATTCATAACAGCACACCCTGTTACGAGTGTTACGATGCATCGATGTCATCCACCATCTCCTTTGACGGCGACGATCGACGAGGACGTCGTTTAGATACACTGTTTTCTGTGTATTAAATAATTTGCTATGTTGTAAAGGCATAAGGCGGCCGCTGCAGCAATGTCATCGTCCATTGCAAGGCGAATACTGCAATTCTGCAATGAGGAGAACGGCGATGCGATGAATGTCGCGAGTAGGAGAGTGTGTGGCTGCTAGGGCAATATTCGCGGCAACACGAGAAGCGGTGCGAGGAGCATAGTGTGGCCGCGGATTTACAGAATAATTCTTATTGTTAATACCATCGTTTGTTAGGAATTTATTTCAGGGATAGTTTAAAAGGAAACAGGAAAACCCGACCCTAATAATACTGTTAAGTGTTTATCAAGAACAAGTTGCACAAAATATTATGATCAATTTTATAGCAAACGGACTAAAGGAGATGTGAATCCAAGTGAGATCTTGAAAAGGCCTTCTGTACAGTTTGTGGAAAACACTCTTAAAGATTTAAACAATTTGATGAAGGATGAGAACGTGTAAAAAGCAACGCCCGTGCTGTTTTCTACATGTTCTCGAAAAACCCTGCCACCAAAAAACACTCTCCTTCGCTTTTTCGCTTCGAGGTAATGTTGAGTGACGGGGTACTTTCTGACTATCACGCCAATTTTATTCAATTCCAGGTGTAGCGGGCCTCTTGTTCACTTAAATACGACTAATTTGGATAGTGAAACAAAAGTCCTTAATAGCTAAATATACAAAGTCTTAAAGAAGCAATGTAATGCATAATTTTGGATTTTTAAGGTTTCCTTTGTAACAAAACACATACACTGCTTGGTTATAAGTTAATGAACAGTGTATCATGATAGCTGATTTTTCTTGTCCTTATGTATAAACTTTTCAGTAAAAAAAAAGTGGTGAGATAAGCTTCCGATTAGTATTTTTTCTCCGTTATGCTTACAATCTATCCTATTGAATATAATGTAGTCATGTAGTGGGTTCAGTTTTTATTCTCTTAGACATTAATAACATGCAGGGGGTAACTTTCAGTGAAGGGTGAGTGTTAAAGAGCCTTTTATCGAATTCCTAGACGTCAAGTCAACAACAGGCAAGAATTTAACAGATGTGTTACCAGAGGAAGTAGATAAACCTGGCTTGGAGGCCATGACTTTTTTGGAGTTGTTCAAAGAGGGTATATTTGAATGAAAATGGAGAATGTTTGAGTACGAAGGAGAAGATGAGAGTGTTTCAGAATCTGCTGAACAAAACTTTAAAGTTAAGTATTTTTATTGCAATTGTCACAATCTCTTACGAAAAGGTTTCAACAAATGGCCATTTATGATAGTATGTTTGGATTCTTTTTCGGGTGGCCAAATAAGCGAGGTAAGCGGCTGTATCTCAGGACTTGTTCATCTGACAACAATGGAATTTTTTTTATTATTATAAATGTGGCCATAAAAAAACTCTGGAAATTATTTTCGAGTTCCTAGGATGGCCGCTAGGGGGCGTATTTGGTATAATAGTTCATAAAAGCTTAATTTTCTCGCTTAATGTCCCAATGAAGTGGGTCTGAAAATATTGTCATGGCAATCTACGATCATTTTTGAATAAAAAAACCTTACATCAATTTTTTTGACAGCTGTCAAATAAAGTGGTGGGGGAGGGTTTTACCCCGAAAAAGAAAAATGCTTGTAGTGTCAGTTTGGCTTGGCCGATTTTACTGAAACAACTTATGATTAAAAGAGCATTTTTGGAAGTATTTTTCTATAAAAATATAACAACAATATATTTTTCCATTGTTCTGCGAGAGGGCGTTGATTTATAACTTACCCTATTTCTTTAAATATCTCTAAAAAGTTAAATGAAATCATATATTTTTTCTTACGATAATAGGTAGAGCACTAAAAACTAAAAAAAATAGTTATAGAAAAATACTTCTAAAAATGCTCTTTTAATCAAAAGTTGTTTCAGTAAAATCGGCCAAGCCAAACTGACACTGCAAGCATTTTTCTTTTGCGGGGTAAAACCTTCCCCCACCACTTTATTTGACAGCTGTCAAAAAAATTGATGTAAGGTTTTTTATTCAAAAATGATCGTAGATTGCCATGACAATATTTTCAGACCCACTTCATTGGGACATTAAGCGAGAAAATTAAGCTGTTATGAACTATTATACCAAATACGCCCCCTAGCGGCCATCCTAGGAACTCGAAAATAATTTCCAGAGTTTTTTTATGGCCACATTTATAATAATAAAAAAAATTCCATTGTTGTCAGATGAACTTACAGGTCCTGAGATACAGCCGCTTACCTCACTTATTTGGCCACCCGGTACAGTATAAAAGAACTAAAAATCAATAGAACAAAGTAAACTATTAGAAAAGTGTAAACCCTTAGAAGGCACTTTTAAGTTTTGACGATCAGAGGGAATCAACGGAATTAAACTGTGTACAAAATTGGAGGTTCTTCGTGCCCTGTTGAAGTTGAAACAGCTGCCGGGGATTTAAGATTTATGAACAGAATTCAAAATCCATTTCCTAACACTCATTTTTTACAGGATTTTACTTACAATTCCTGTAACAGTTGCTAGTGCAGAAAAGTGAGTTTTGATGAAGTTATTGCGATGACTTTGATGGAATGAAAGCAAGAAAACTAAAGTTTGTATAAGGAAACTATAAGTAGGCACCAGACAAGGTACTAGTTATTAAACTCAAATTACAGTGTTTACGTAATAAGCTTCAAATAGTGATACAAAAACTCTCCACTTCAGATGAAGGTGAAAAGAACATAAAGTACTTCAACAAATTTATTATATTATGTGATACAAAAGTCTGAAATACCATTAAAAATCATTATGTCTTTGTGTTTTGTGACCTTCTTTATATTTACGATTTTGTTTCTTTACTTGAAAACATGAAAAATGGGTTGTTTCGTTAAAACTGTTTTAATGTTTATTTAAGGTTGGTATTATTTGAGTTCTAACAACATTACAGTAAATGATGATTATGTTTCTTATTTTTTAAATTACTGCTGAGACAAACTGCAAACAAATCTGTTTTGTATTTACATTGTAGGTGGTAGGAAGAAGGGATGATAGCTTGTGACTGTTGGTGGGAGGGGGGCGTTTACTTTCAAAAAGGCCCCACAAAACTTTTTGCACCAGGCTCCGCTTTAGCTAAGGACTTTGTGTGTACCTATATGCTGTAAAATTCCACGATACCAGCACCATTTGTGTTTTATCGAATAATATATTCGTGTCTCCTCTTATCAGCTGACAAATTGTAACACTTTTTCCAAAAGTTTATACAACTTTAACTGTTGGTTTCTTTACAAACGCAGTGAATTTATAAAATATGTTGTTTAATATTATTAAACCTTTTACCAGTCTGCAAATTATTCGTAACGTGCGTTTACTAGGAAATATTTCGAAAACTTCTGCTATCCTAAGTAATGAAAATATTACAAAATATATGTCAAGACCTCGTGAAAATTTCAACAGCAGGTAAGTTTGTCCTATGATTATTACATTTATACAATATTTGGAATCATTTTAATTCTTTGTTGCTGAATATTTTTTAATAAACTTTTGTGTAAAAAATGGGATGGTTAGATGAGTGATTTCTTAATATCTACGCTTGAAAATTTGCATTCGCAATCCATTTGTTTGGACTACTTAAAGAAGCTTTAAGTGGCATAAAATTTCCAAATAACGAGGAGGTGCAAACATTTGTACAAAATTGGTTAAACACGCAACCAAAAAGTTGTTATAAAGACATCTTTAAGTTACAAATAAGATGGTGGAAGGGCATTTTCTAAATTATTTGTTTAAACAAAATGTGTGATTCCGGTTTAAAAATGAACACTTCTCGTGTTAAATTAAAAGATGTTTTTTCTTTCTTCCAATTATTTTGACTTTATTTTAAATTCTCTGTTCATAGTTATTTCTAGATTTTATTTTATTTTCATTTTCAACTACTGTGATGGATTCTACCCCTTTTGGCCTTTCTTATAAAGATAAACCGAAAAATGGGATTCGCATAGGTACTCTTAACGAACTTCTTAGCTTGATTTATCGAACATGTGGGGGGGTTTTCTTTCTCGTCTTTCCTCATGCTACTGCTTCCCAAATGTTCATCCCAACTCCTTTCTTTGAGGTAACGGTTATGGGGTGAGTTCGTCGATTTTTGCCAGCAGAGATCCTTTCTAAACAATGAAAAATTTGATGTTATTGAAGTTTCCTTGCTTTTTGGGAAAAACTTCAACCCTGCACCAAAGAACTTTCTCCTTCGCTCTCTTTGCACATTGCTCATAGGGAGTGATAAGGTTCATGAACACTTATACATCCTCCTTTTCCCTCAAAAAGTGCTCTTTTAATTCATCAAGATAATGTTAAGCGATGGGGTACTTTCTGACTTTGATTCGATTCTAGATGCAGAAGGCCTCTTGTTCACTTAAACACCACTAATTTTGATATTCAAACAAAATTCCTTAATAGCAGTGCAATTCATAATTTTAGTTTTTTGAGGTTTCCTTCGTAACAAAACGCACGCACTGCTAATAGATAAATTAAACAACAATATGATTGCTCATTTTTCTTGTCCTTCCGATTAGTATATTAATATGGTTTTCACCTTCATTTTAAAAAATTTAAATGCAATTGGACAAAATTACTATCGCGTTTTCTTGTTCTAACTTTGTTTTTTTTTTTTGTTTTTTTGACCAAACCATTGATAATAATAATCTTTAATAAGTACGTAAATGATAACCCTGTTTCTGTGCCGATGTACCACGATGACTTTGTGAGTAATATTTAAGTTTATATTAAGTACGCATAAACATCGTAATTTTCTTAATGAAATGCTACTCAATAAATAAATAGTTACCTACATGTTGTTCGGTTCAAAATAACTTCACAGTGGACTGTATAAATGATTCTTCAATTCTACCAATAATGTAATAATAAGTTGCCTCTAACATGCCGCCCGCCATTGAAATATATAAAAATATATACATTACTTCATTAACATAATTAGAATTCAAATTAAGAACATAGACAATAAATGCAAAACACAAAACAATTAACAAATCAAATAAGATTCTTAGTTGCACCTACATGTCTAAAATATCCATCCAAATGCAAAAAAAAACAAAAACATATTGCAGTACAAAAATTGAATTCATTACATTAGTTCAATTGGTAACACACACAACGTCGTTACTGATCTTCTTAAATGTTGAGTGCCAATTCGTACGTCCACCACTCGTACAATATTGTCCTTGCCCGGATACACTTTCACCACTCTTCCAATATTCCAACACACGAGAGGGGAATTCTCTTCATGCACCAACACCAAGGCTCCTTTAGACACCAACTTATTTGTGTCTTGCTTCCATTTATTACTTGCTTGCAATTCAGCTAAGTACTCTAGTTTCCATCGTCTCGAAAACCCTTACCTGGTTTAAATCTGGTTCTAGAATAGTTAGACTTCTGCCAATGAAAAAGTGAGCCGGGATAAAGGGTTGGTCATCACTATGATCCGAGGTTAACGGACTTAAGGGTCGTGAATTTGAATCAAAATACTACATAAATCTTCGTATGTTAACTGACTGTTACCTACAATTCGTTTTAAATGATATTTTTCATTTTTTATTGCTCCCTCCCAGAAATCACCAAAATTATGACTTCTTGGAGGAATTAAATGTAATACCTTCCTTTAAAGGAAAATTTGTTATAAGATCATTTCGATTTTTAAATAATTTATAAAATTCTCTTAAACGATTATTCGCCCCTACAAAAATGTTTTCCCATTATCACTGTAAATCTGCCAAGGTTTACCTCGGCGGCAAACGAATCTCTTTAATACTGCTAAAAAGCATATGTATTTAAATCCGTCACTAATTCTAAATGTACTGCTTTGGTATTCATACAAATAAAAAGGCAAATGTAACTCTTTATAAGAGCACTTTCGGTCTTTCATCATAATGGGACCCGCAAAATCAATCCCTGTATTATAAAATGGCGCGTATTGTGATACTCTGTATGAAGGTAAGTTATCCATTTGATATTTTTCTCATGGTTACAACTTCTATCGTACGTTCATTATTATTTAATTTAAAATTTGACATTAACCGCATACATAAGGCCACGATTCCTGTTCGTAGATCTCGGCCCATAACGTGAATAAATAAATAAATAAGCAATCTGAACCCCACCACCACAATGGTGCATTCAAAATTTCTCTTGCATTCGTACCGCGTGACAACACATCTGCTGGATTATTTTGTGATTTTACATAACCCCAAACTACAACATTACTTAAAAGATGAATTTCGCTTATACGATTAGCTACAAACGTTTTAAACCTACTGGGACACGCTTGTATCCAATTCAACACAATGGTTGAATCAGACCAATAAAAATACTTGTAATTCTTAGCCATTAAAATTCATTTAACCTTATCCGCTAAGTGCACTAACAACAGCGCTGCACATAATTCAAGTCGTGGTAATGTCACCCTGCGTAAAGGCAAGACCTTACTTTTTACAAATAAAAGGCTTACCCGTACTAGCTTATCGATAGATCGCACATACAAACAAGCCCCATAAGCTCTTTCCGAACTATCGGCATAGCCATGACCTCCCTTATTACAGAATCGCGGTGTAAGACATGTCGCTGAATTATTAATTCTTGCAAATATCTCAACCCGTCATAAAATTCCTTCCATCTAAAATCCTTGTCCTTAGGAAGTACATCATCCCAAGGAATACCTACGTATGCCCGTTTTCACCTTAATTTGTATGGTGACAACGGGCAGTAAAGACCAAAGTTTCTGTATTATTAACTTTGCCACTATTATAACAGAGCCAACTAGTCGCAAGGGATCAAAGAGTTGCGCAATAACACCCAAAATATTACAGGTAACTTGAAGAACGGAGAAGCAGCTAATTAAGTTGATTTATTGGCATTTAATTAGACGCCAAAATCAGGTTTTATTTCAATGTCATGATGTAAAATAGTATAACGTTTCGTTCATCGGTGTGAACTTAATCATATACAGGTAAGTAAAATATAAATCTGTGAACAAGAATGAGAGTTTTAGACAAAGCTATAGGTAAAATTAATTGGTACATTAACAAATATGACAAATTTTAAATAACATAAAAATAACAGGTGCCTGCCAGCTGATATGAATAGAATAAAAATAATAATGCTTACCGAGATTTAAATCTAAAAGTAGGATTTAACTAAAAGTTGGAGGGAATAGCCACCTCCGTTCGTGTGACACTCATTTTTGGAGTTGAGGGTAATATTAGCATTAAATTAATGATAAAAGGTTAAACGTTAAAAGACGGTTAATATGGTCGTCAGCAGGCCCGGACTGGTAAGGTCGGCTGGTCGGCGATCGCCGAGGGCCCCCGGCCCAAGGGGGCCCCGGAGAGGTCCTTAAAAAATGGATATACTATTTTATGATTAGTTACATCAGAGTAATTTGATTATTTATTTCCCAGTAATCTTACGCGTTAAAAATCAATTTTAAGCACTAAGCAGTTGCCAGTTGGTTTTTGTTTATGGTAGCCTACGTAGTGGCAACGGAAGAGGGGTGCTGGTTGACTCATCCACTCATCGCGTTTTGTGCAGTGCAAAGATTAGTCATCTTTGGTGCAGTGCTCATAGTCTCGGATAAAGAGCGCTTGCGACCCAAGATCTTAAATGCAAACAAGTATTGAAGCTTTGCTGTGAAAAACCTGGTTTTTCTTTATTGTTCACATCTAGAATGCGCGCGCAGGTCAAGTAATATAACTAACTTCTTTTTCTTTGTCGCGACGCTCACTCACTCAGTCTCGCAGTAGGGCTAGGCTTGTAGGCGTTGTACTTAGGGCCGTCGTGTCATCCATTTTTTGTAATTTCCAAATCAACGTGATTTTCTCTGCACACCTCCGTGGGACCCATTTGCGAACATTTTTGCAGAGGAAAAAGTTTACCGTCTCGTTAAAATAAAGCCGCTCACGAAGTATCAAAAGTATACTAATTGATTGCAAAAAGGTGGCCGGCTCCCGGATTATTATTAGTTTGCTGTGTCTGCACCAAGGTATTGTAAAGCAATTTTTCTTTTTGTTATAAACTATAATTTGTAACAATTAAATCACAATTAAAGAGGACATTGTTTTTTTCAATATGCTTGGTTTTTTATTACCGTTGTGTCCCTTTTTAATATCTACAAGGTATTACAGTAGGCTTTAGATTTTTCTGGCTTCAACCGTGTGATTTGGTTGCTTAAAACTAAAATATTACTCAATCTCATTTTTAAGTAATAAACCACTATTAATCAATTAGTATACTTATTTTTTCTAGCATGGAACTAGTTTAGGTACGGTATATAAAAATTATATAAATATTTATTGTGAAAGTAAGTAAAATACAACAGAAAAAGCTTACTTTTTTACTCAACTACTATCCGAGTGGCAAAATAGCTAAATGTGGTTTTTAGGCATGTAAACCTAATTTTCAAAAATTACATCTATTATTCTATTCCCTCTAAATTCCCCAGTAAGGGGCCCCTTTTGAATTTGTAGCCGAGGGCCCCCAAAGAAGCCAGTCCGGGCCTGGTCGTCAGATATAAATGAAGTGCAAGGTAAATTAAATAGAGCATGCGTTGGTTGGCAACTAGGGCACGCGCGTGTTAAAGTAAGTAAGAACCATCTAGTGTCATATAATTTAAAAACTGAAAAGAAGTATTGAATACGCAAGGGAAGAAAGTTAAAAGCTGAAATAAAATTTTTATTATTTTTTTTTTTTTTTTATTTTTTTATAATATCAAAAGAGTTATTTTCATATTTATGAGGATAGGATAATAGTTAATTTTAGATAATATTGAAGTAAAAATTGCTAAGATGTTGGATGTCGGTACGGTAATTAACAGCTTTATTGTGTCTTTTGATTTCGATCATTTCCAAAATTAGTCGTTTGTGTAAATTGGATTCGTTATGTATGATGGTTGGATTGTCGAAGTCGAAGTGATGGAAATTATTAATGGAATGCTCACTAAGTGCGGTTTTAGGGTTGTTACTTGATTCTAGTTGTTTTTTGATAGTGTTTTGATGTTGTTTAACTCGGTTTTTTAAATATTGTTTAGTTTGTCCAATGTAACAGGCATTGCAGTTTTTGCAATTTAGGCGGTAAATGGGATTGGATTTGTCAGTTGACTTAGTTGCATCTTTTAAGTGTGTATAAAGGTGTTTTTTTAAGTTGTTACAATTTTTGAAAACAGTAGTTAAATTGTGTGGACGTAAAATTTTTGTTATTTTTTCAGATAGTTTAGTGATGTAGGGCATGAGTATGTATTGTTTATCGAGGTTGGGCGCGTTGTGGTTGAAATTGGACCCAAAAAAGTTTGGTTGCAGTTCGTCAATATCAAATTGGTAATTATTAATAGTGTGGATCTTTTTTAATTGTACGTTTATTTGTCGGTTTATTAATTCAGTGGGGTAGTTATTATTGATTAGGATTTTTCGTACGATGTTGAGGTTGGCGTAGTGGAATTCCGGTGAAGATAATTTGATGGCTCGATCAACCAAACCTGTGATGACGGATTTTTTGTATTGTAGGGGAGTGGAAGAATTATAGTTTATATAACGATCCGTTTTTATCGGTTTTCTGTACCAATTCGTTTTGATTTCCCCAGTTGGTGTGTGTATGAGTGTTAAGTCAAGAAAGTTGATATTGTGGTTTTTCTCTACTTCTAAGGTGAATTTGAGAAGGGGATGTACATTATTGAAAGTGTTTAAAATATGATTTACCTGCGACTTATGTGCAATGATTAAGATGTCGTCGACGTATCGGCGGTAAAGGGTCACATGTTTTAGTTTTAGTAATAATTCGGTTTCAATATCGCCAAGTACTAAGTCTGCGATGGTCGAAGAAATGGGTTGTCCCATGGCGAGACCTTGGATTTGTTTGTATGTACGGTCTTTAAAGGTAAAAATTGTGGAGTTTAAGACTAGCGTAACAGCTGCGAGAAGTTCGGTTTTGGGGATGTTAGTGAAAGTTTTAATTGTATTCCAGTTTTTGTTGAGTGATGTATTCACTAGATCTAGGGGGATGTTGGTATACATCGAGACTATGTCTAATGAGAATATGATGTGATCATTTGGTATAGTTAAGTTATGGATTATGTTTTTGAAATCCCATGAGTCTCGTAGGCAATTTTTGTTTTGTTTTGTGATGTTTGACAAAAGATTCGATAAATATTTAGATAGGTTGTAAACCGGACTGGTACAAGTTGATATTATATTATAGGGCGTAGTGGATGTTCTTTTTTATGCAGCTTGGGGAGTCCATAGATTCTCGACGCGGTGCTGTTGTAAGTTACTAGTTTTTTGTAAGTATGTGGGTCTATGATGTTGTTATCAAGCCATTTTTTTATGATAAGGTTGCATTGTCTTTGTATGGTTTGTGTTGGGTCTTTGGTGATTTCAGTGTAGGTGGTGTTGTCATTGAGTAGGGTGGATATTTTGTTGTTGTAATAAATCAACTTAATTAGCTGCTTCTCCGTTCTTCAAGTTACCTGCTTACTTAACCTACAACAGCTAAAAGAAGATAATATCCAAAATATTACGTTTCGTTGCCGCTAATTTTAAATACTAAATGTCAATTGTGTACTATTTCTACTTCAATTTTCCCATTTTAGAAATCTCACTTTAGCTAATTCCCTAGATATTTCCAACCATTAATATCAAAAGATTTAACTGGCAATGAATTAGTAATATTCTCCTTCCAGTAATCATGCCGCATAGATGTAAAGGCGAAATTTACAGCCTTCTTCACTTTGGACATGTAATTACCAACACCTTGTATGGCGTAATGTACGGGATATTTTTTTCAAATTTAACAATATTGTACCACACGTTCCGTTATAAAATTATTTTTTGCTGTGATGGGAAAAACGTTTGACATTTTATCTCTGTTGACAGGTAGCAAAATACCACTTTTTATAAAATTACTTTTTCCCGGGGAAAAAAGTGAGTACTTTTCCCGGATACAGGGTGTCTCACGGTGACCGTCGGTTAGAAGTATATCAAGAACTGTAAAAGCTAGAAATTTGAAATTTTGCACATGCGACATGGAGTGTTTAATCTATTAAATAAAAATATTTTCCAAATGGCAGCACTTCCGGAAATACCGGAAGTGAGCATCAACTTCTTTATTTTAAATACAAACCAGGCAATTTTTTTTCACATTATGATGTGTCATAAAATGTTTAGTCAGTATGCTTAAAATAATCGGCGTATCAATTTTGATTGTTGAGAAAAAAAAATTTTTTCACTGAAAAATGTCAAAATCTTGTTTAGGAAATAAAATTGAAAGTCGAACGTGGTAAAAGTTAGGGAAATGGAATTTTAGGTTCTCAATGTCAAAAGATTGAGACACAATTGTCTGTCATGGACAATAAAAAATTGCCCGCGGTTACGTATCTATTTGACGTTATTTCCAGACATAAGAAAAACTTTAAAAGTCTCTTTTTTTAAATGGAATGCCTATTTAATTATCAGCCTATTCGATGCAGAAATAAATTTCCTTTAAATTGATATACCATTTCCTATACCTAAAATCAATGATTACAGAGTTATTTACATTTTTCTAATTAAATTTATAATTACATACTTTACAAAACATGGTTGGCTTTGAAAATTTTCAAAAAATTTTTATTCAAATGTTTCTTATGCTTTTATGATTATTTAAAATTCTATCTATGCAACTTCTTGACTATCCAAGGTCTCTTTCCGTCGAACCAACAGAACTTTCAGGGAAAACATTAAAATATCCCAATACATTGGTTTCTGCAGCGTCATTGGGGACAATTGGCTTTGCCAAATTTTGTGATGCATTTACTTCGCCCAAATTTAGAAAATTCTTTTCAATCATCCTGATTTTTCGTTCTGTCATTGTAGGTAAATGCGGGTATCTTTCGTTAAAATGTTGAGTGATTCTTTATTCAATAGTTAAAGGTTCTGCATGTCCGAAAAGTAATACGAGCAGACTCGCCATGAATGTAAAACAAATTTAGAATATCAGCGTTTGTGTATTCCATATTTCCCAATTAAAAACAAATATTAAGCGCAAAAATCAAAATTCAAACAGATAACACTGATAACAAACGTAAATCTATCGTAAACTTTCAAACTGATAGCTAACTGACAACTGTCATGATAAGAAACAATTGAATAATAATTTTTTTAACATTTTCAAAGCCAACCATGTTTTATAAAGTATGTAATTATAAATTTAATTAGAAAAATGTAAATAACTCTGTAATCATTGATTTTAGGTATAGGAACATGGTATATCGATTTAAAGGAAATTTATTTCTGGATTGAATAGGCTGATAATTAAATAGGCATTCCATTTAAAAAAAGAGACTTTTTAAAGTTTTCCTTAAGTCTGGAAATCACGTCAAATAGATACGTAACCGCGGGCAATTTTTTATAATCCATGACAGACAATTATGTCTCAATCTTTTGACATTGAGAACCTAAAATCCCATTACCCTAACTTTTACCACTTTCGACTTGCAATTTTATTTCCTAAACAAGATTTTGACATTTTTCAGTGAAAAAATTTTTTTTTCTCAACAATCAAAATTGATACGCCGATTATTTTAAGCATACTTACTAGACGTTTTATGACACATCAGAATGTGAAAAAAAATTGCCTGGTTTGTATTTAAAATAAAGAAGTTGATGCTCACTTCCGGTATTTCCGGAAGTGCTGCCATTTGGAAAATATTTTTATTTAATAGATTAAACACTCCATGTCGCATGTGCAAAATTTCAAATTTCTAGCTTTTACAGTTCTTGATATACTTCTAACTGACGGTCACCGTGAGACACCCGTATAGGTAGGTATATACAGTGTGTCTACTTAAGTTGGCAACATATGGGAAACTTTTTTATTATTAATTTTACGAAAAAAAGTTATTCTTTATAAAAAGCTCTGCATGTTCTAAAATCTAAAAATCTAATCTAAAAAACAATCATCAGATATTAAATTTTTTCAGTCGTGTACGCGATATGTCAAAAAATATGAATTTTGCTCAAGAGTAAAGTACCTACCTTTATTTTTGACAATATCGAAAATTGTTATTAAAAAAAGTTAATCAGAACTAAAAATTACGTTCAAATATGCAATTACATCCTGCTAGTTAAATTTTTTTTCACTACTTTTTCTCAAATTGCTAACTACCGATACTGATACTTAAAATTTTTTTTCCTATTTTTGTCTACAACAACGATGCAAATGTAAGTGTAGTTACGTGAAATCTAGGAAGCACTGATAAACAAATGATTTGTATTATATCAAGAAATGTTTGACAGTGAGGTTTCTGAACGGAACGGAAATCGTATCAGTATCGGTAGGTAGTAATTTGAGCAAAAGTTGTAAAAAAAAATTTTAACTAGCAGGATATAATTGCATATTTGAACGTAGTTTTTAGTTCTGATTAACTTTTTTTAATAACAATTTTCGATATTGTCAAAAATAAAGGTACTTCACTCTTGAGCAAAATTCATATTTTTTGACAAACCGCGTACATGACTGAAAAAATTTAATATCTGATGATTGTATTTTAGATTTTAGAACATGCAGAGCTTTTTATAAGGAATAACTTTTTTTCGTAAAATTAATAATAAAAAAGTTTCCCATATGTTGCCAACTTAAGTAGACACACTGTATATGCACATAATAAGTAAAGGTAGATATTTAAAAAGTTAAATTTTCCGGGATTTAGCTGGCAATAGTTTTTGTCAGTGGCGGAACTACAATGCCGCAGACCCCTCAGTGCAGGGTGGCCGAAGCTCGAAGGGGGGCCCGTTTTTGAGAAATTTTGTAACGATTGGAAATACTTATTTTGTCTATTTCACCAATTAGAGCCGAACGTATGCAGGCTCTTCATTCGGCTCGTGTCAACGTCGCTCCATCCCAAAACGCTGAATCGACTTTTATTGGGATGATTAGTGGCAACAAAGTCGCAAGCTCATTCAATGCGTGATTATGTTTGTCACGAGTGGTCACCTGGGCGAAACCTTCGGTGTGACACGCCGCCGCCGCGCCGCGCAAGAACCGTACCATAGCATAAGCGCCATAGACAAACGAGGCAAATTGGTTTAGGGATCCGCCAAAACACTCTTCTTAAAAAAATGTAAAAATAAGCTTTTCCTTTTACTGCATAAAGAAATGTTAAAAAAAGAACTTTTTTTTCATTGTGGAAATGGGATTCAGGGGCCCGAATATGATTTTGCGGGGGGGGGGGGGGGCGAAATTTTAAAGTTCCGCCACTGGTTTTTGTGACGCTACTTTTGCTGCTTAACTCCGGTCGTTGAGTGAAAAGTGGAGCCAGAGAAAACTCGGAATCAGACATTTTTTAACTTTATATTGTTCAAAATAACTACTAAACAACCACTAAGTTCGCAATTTTTAAATCAAATCACAGAATTAAATTGACAGATATTTGATTACTTTAATAGTTATTTGTGTATCAAGGTTGTAAAAGTGATCTTTTTTGGCCGAATCTGATGACTGCAGCCGAGGCGAAAGCCGAGGCTAACAAATCAGATGAGGCTAAAAAAGAACTTTTAACCGAGGTGCACACAACATTTTTTAGGTGACTATCACAAAAAGATATAAACTTTAATTTAAAAATCAATTTCATAATTTTGACAGTGACAGTTACCTGACAAATACAATCATATATTTGATTATTCATGTCACTTACAGAGTGCTTTGCTCCATCACCTGGACAACAAAAAGCGGTTGTAAAGTAAAATGCGGCCGTAAAGTTGTTTATGACAGATGTTAAAAAAAAAGTTATACTTTACCGCTTTCAAAAGATACGTAAAACAACTATTTATGTAATAGCCGCCTAAAAAGGTTCTTTAACAACGCAGGTCCATGGTAATGATACAGTGTATCTATCATGAGATGACGCAGGTCTAATTGTCGCTGTAAGTACAAAACTTCAAATTTCGATAATTTTCTGACTTTAATATTGTAATATTTTTCAATATTAAATCGTCGTTTTTCCCGTCACAGAAAACGCCTGGTCGCTTTCTCTCCACGCGACGCCAACGCCGCCCTATCGGTAGAGCCGCTAAGTTGTTGACTGGCGCCGTTAAAATGTTGTGATTGCACATGTACGGCAGGTCGTGGTTTTTAAACTTTACATACAGTTTTGATGGCGTAACGAGTGCGCAACATGTCGACTATTATACCGCGCGGGTTTCGCGCACTCGATTTGTCGAGAAAAGCTTAAAAAAGGGCGAAACTTGTTTTATACTAACAGTTTGGTTTTCGCGGCTGATCCATAGAATATGCACCCATAATCCAATATTGAGCGTATATATGACTTGTAAAATAGTAACGACGATTTTGGGTCAGCGCCCCATTTGCTTTTGCTAACACATTTTAGAATATTCATACCTTTTTCACATCTTGTTTTCACGTAGTCGATGTGCTTTGACCATAGCAATTTGCTATCTAATACGAAGCCAAGGTATTTATATTGGTTAACAAGTGGTATTTTCAATGTTCCCAGTGTTAAATTACTGGTGATATTTAATCTGTGTCTGGTGAAAACCATAGCAGCAGATTTTTCCGATGAAATATTTAAACCATTATTATGTAACCAATTTTCTAGTTTATGTGTTGCATGTTTCAAATCCATTACACACCACTGAACTCTATTATATATGGAAGAGCAAAGTTGTAAATTTAAGTGATACAAATTGAATACGCGCACGGGGCTCCCGATCATGCGCCGTAATAAATTAGAGTTCAAACAAATAAAACAGCTGTTATATATTATCTAAAACTGTATTTTAATCATGAACCCCATAACACCCACTGTAAACCCTTCTCCCTTGTAACGTTTATAAATCAAATTAATCCACTTGTTCACGAAGGCAAACCACGTAAAATTTTCTAACCCAACTTCAATTTATTAGGTAGAGTTCATTGACTTCAACCGACTTCAACACATGATGCATTTTCATGGTATTTTCCTGTTTCCACTGCGCAAACGCGTAAGCCCCGTAGTTAAACGATTTTCGACCTTATTATTTTCTTCAAATGTGCACACTTTTTCACGCGCATCCCATTTGATTTCAACGGCTTTGCTCTTCCATATATTATTGAGTTCAGTGTTACACACTCATTAAAGGACTTCCGGGGTACATAAATGCAAATGTCATCAGCATATTGAATTACATTAACTGCATCACCAAACATGTCGTGCAATTCAAGCGTATAAAGATTAAACAACAATGGACTTAATACATAATACATAACAAATGGTTGCTAACTAATGCTATCTATCTATTTTCTATCACCACACGGAGGAGCTTGTGTATAAGCGGGCACAGGGCCGGCTTTACTTAAATTGTCTCTCTAATAGATGGCTTTCGTGTTTCGCAACGAATAATAATCTATTATTAAATGCATAATTTAATCAATTGTGTCATGTGTGCAAACTTATATCGATAAATCAACCGTTTACCTATATTATTTCTCAATTGTTCAGGGCCCTGCAATAAACCGTATCACTTTTCCTGTGCTGCGTTACCTATGGAACTGGTGAATTATCTAAAAAACCATCCCGGTCTTACATGGCGTTGTAAGGACTGCATTCGCACTGACATTCTTGATCGCAATCAGCAATTTCACGGTATCTCTGAAGCATTAATAAATGAAGTTACTCATAAGTTCAATGAGATGAAGTCGCTACTTATTTCTGATTTAACCTCAACTTTGAGCGTCTCGAAGCCATCGCCAACAAAATGAATGAATATTCTGCAACTGCTGATAATGTGGATCTATCTAATGGTAATAGTAAACGCTCCTATGCAAAGATCGCTGCTGTAGCTGCTCAAACAAAAGTCCTGATAAAACCGAAAGATGCCAAACAAGATTCAGATAGAACCAAGTCCGATGTTCTCAACAAGGTTAATTTAATTGCCTCGAAAATCGAAGTTAAACAAGTCAAGACGACCAAACAAGGTGGAATAGTTGTCAGCTGTGCAGACAGCAAACAATCAGCTAAGTTATTAAAAGAGGCTGAAGAAAATCTTTCTGAGAATTATCAGTTAAAGCAGCTCAATCCAACTCCTATTAAGTTACGTATTGTGGGTTTAACAGAAGAACTAGATCCTGAAGTTATTATGCAGTACTTGAAATTACAAAATAGTGAATACTTCTCAGAAGACACAAAATGTGATATTTTGTCTGTATCGCCTGTGAAAAAAAAACTCCAAAATATTTCAGGTGATTGTAAATACAGATGCGGTATTGTATAATAAACTGCTTCAGGCTGCACATATTTTAATTGGCTTTGACGGCTGTTCAATCTATGATCGTATGGAACTTAGAAGATGTTTTACGTGTAACGGGTTCAACCACTCGTCGGCAACCTGTCCACGCAAAAATTCCCCTGTTTGTCCACTCTGTGCAGAACTTCATTGTGTACGCGACTGTCAAGTAAAGGACGAGCTAAAATACAAATGTTCAAATTGTCTCTACTACAATAATGTGAAGAAAATTGAATGTAGCTCTAATCATGCTGCGTGGGACCGCAGTAATTGCACTGCTTACATGCAAACGCTTAACACATTAAAACAAAACGTGTTCGGAATTGATGTAATGAAACTTAGGTCCAGCAATAACCTCGACTCAAAAAACTGATAAATGACGCAACATGTGAGGAACACTGTTCTCAAATATATAATAGTTCATATAACTCGTGCGATGCAACGTCAAAGATAAGTGCAAACTTGAGTATAGCCAATGTAAATATACGTTCTTTAAATTCTAGCTTTGCGGATTACTATGAATATATACTGCAAAACAACTTCCATATAATAGGTGTAACACTGTAACAGAGACATGGTTACTAAAAGAGCAACCTGATTACCAGGGCCGTATTCAGGGGGGTTTTTTCGGGTCATTTGTCCGGTGCCCGGCTCACTGAGGGGCCCGGCCCTGGTCGAGCCAATAAGAAAAAAGTGACGGTGACGGGCCCTGGAAATCAGAGAGACCCCTAAAAATTGTGAAGTTTTTAAATACGATATCATTCTAATGCTTTCAGTAGTTCGTCGTTCGTGTAGCGATTAGATTTATCGTATTGAAATTGAAACATTGCTGAGATGATGTTGATGTAATATCGTATAGCCTCCCTACGCCGTGCATGTGCGTGTGCGTCTCTGCGCCACCCTGCGCGGAGGCTGATAACGTCGAGATTAAATTTTAACGCGACAAAGAATGAGGTGGAGAGGAATAATTTTAAATTAGATTATGCACAAGGTATTTAAAATTTTGATTAACAAAGCCCAAAGGGGCCCGTGATATTCAGTATGCCCGGGGCCCGCTAAAGCTGATTACGGCCCTGCTGATTACTTATATTCAATCCCTAACTACAATCATTGAATAACTAATACTTGAAGAAGTGCAACCTCAATGTTAAAATTTCAGTCCTACCCCCCTTGCCCTTTACCCCTAAACTAGAAGTTGTAAAATGCTGCCTTTAACATTTTGCGGGAAAATATAGAAATATACGTTCCAGCCAGTCGATCTTCGTTACGGTATCAAATCGTACACTGCTCAGTGCTCAGGTAGATTTTTGTTTACCTGGCGTCTAGGGTATGAATACTTTCTTTACGACAAAGTAAATCGGATTATACACTAACTAAACAAATTTTAATGTGTAAAGGGGCTCATGTATTAAACGCAACTATTATAGAATTTGTGCAGAGAGGGTTAAGTAGACTACATATACCTGTTAGCACATACGGCTTTCTTACTTATACCTGTTTACACAGCCAAACGGCCATCTGTACACAGTACACATCAAGTCACGCTGTGATATTAACGTTATTTTTGATACTGTTACATGTGGCACGAGGTTATTGCAGGAAGAGGTGCTAATCAGGTTGGGTCATGCTTATACAGTCATCTTATCTCGAACATTCCCCCTGAAGTAAAACAAGTGATTTTGTATTCAGACACATGCGGGGGGCAAAATAAAAATAGCCATCTTGTTGCAATGTTTTTGACTCTACTGCAAAACAGTGGTAGTCTAGAATCCTTGATCATAGATTTCTTGTACCGGGACATACTCATATGGAGTGTGACACCGATCACTCTTTGATAGAAAGAACCAGAAAGAGGTACAATAGTCCAATAAACCACCCCTATGACTGGATAGGTACAATTAGTTGAAATGAAAAGAGAAGATTTCTTCGATTACGCGCCACTTTATAAAGGTGTGCTACAACAAAAGAAGGAGAATGAGGTCGGCGAAAAATTTCTGTGGAAGGATGTAAAATGGTTAAGATACGAAAAATTGCAATGTGGTATACTTCAGTACAAAACTTCCCTAGACCCATTAGAGCCATTGGAAAAGATTAATTTTAAACGCCGAGGACGAAATTTTCATTTGGACCCACCACTTTGTTATCAAGGTCCTAATCCCATTTCAAAATTAAAAAAACAGAACCTCGTCGAATTACTCCCATCCACCAGTGAAGTGTTTCACGATTTCTACAAAAACCTTCCAAGTGATGCAGATGTGAAAAATGTTTACCCCGATAGCATAGAAGACGAAGAGTTTGAAGAGCCATCATAAAGTGGTCGAATCATTTTTGAGTTAAGTTTCAATGTGCCAAAGGGTATAAGTGTTCCTATTTTTGTTTACCATTAACGTATCGAATTTCATTTTTTAATTTAACTAGCATGTAGCAATGTATAATAAAGCAGTTAAAAAAACAATAACGCCGTTTTTGATATTAAAAATAAAAAATAAATTTCAAGTACTAAAACTTTATTTCTGAAATAACCGCAAAATAAGTTTTTTTTACATATATGTATCCCTTTGCACACCTTCCAGCGTATTGTTTGCATACATGTTCATCCTGTCTTACGCTAATAACAATAACAATAAGATTTGAAGATGTCTACCCGTTATGAATCATAGAACTTGTTCGTTAGGTAAACAACTACATTAACCCATTGTACCTGTAGTTTTTTTTTTTAATTTTCAAAGAAGTCATGCAAATTCAAATCTTTTGTACAATCAATTCAGGTTACATTTTAGTACTTACTTTGATTTACTTTGCCCTCGGTTGTGTTTTTTGTATAGTATCGCTTTTATTTGTTTTTGACTTTGGCCTTGATTTTGGCATTACGAGTACTAAGTATTATTTACGGTTTATTCCGATGAGCGCGTGTTAAACTGGTTTTTGACTTTCCGCTTGATTTGGGACTTTGATTGGGAATTACGTATATTTTTTACGATTTGGTTTTTCCTTTCGGATTGATAGTAGTCTTGTTTATAAACAAGTGATCTAAATTATATCTATAATTTTTAAATTTGTTTCCAACGATAAGTGTCGCAAGTCACGTGTATGTTTATACAAACCGTTTTAATACGTAAAAAAAAGAATTAAGATATAACTTTTTTTAAATTTCCGATTGATGAAATTCGTCTGTAGTGGAAACATTAAGCTTTTATATGTTCATAAAGATAAAATGCGCAATAAATTGTTATGTGAACAACACTTTAGTGAAAGCAGTTTTGTAAATGCAAATAATAAAAGACTAATTAAAACTGCAATTCCAATTAATTACTATGGAAGTGAAAAATCACTTTGTCGCAAAAGAAAATTAGTAACAGTAGCAGCTGCATCTACCAAAAAGCCTTCATTACAATCTTCTCCTCACATGATTTTAAATCCATCAAAATCACCAAAAACATACGAACGAAGAGCAGTTGAAATTGAAACGTTATTTCCATCGTCCAATTCTCTCGAATCTAATGTTTTTGTTACCAATTCATTGGAAATGCCCTCTCCAAGTAAATTTGAATCCGAAATGAATTCGAACACACAACTGGAAGGGCTTAATCAAAAAATTATACGTTATAAAAAACTGTTAAAGAAGAAGCGCAACGAAAATGTTTATTTGCGTAAGAAACTGGTCTTATTAACGCCTGCCAAAATAATGAATTTCACATAATTCATGTTATGTACGCACATTTGCTCGAAGTCAATTACTGCATAATCGTAGAACAAATGACGAAGTTAGAATAAAAGGATTTTTTTTTCATTATTTACGCAAATAAACCTTTTCAGATTCGACATTGTATTTATGTAGGTGGAATTTATACCTATTCCTAATCCTATCTCATTCTAAACAAAAATACTCGACTATACTTTCACTTTCACCAATCTTCACTCAAGGCATTGAAATAATCAATGGTTCATTGCACCACTAATTTGGCAAGAATCCTGTATTTTTATACTGCTTGTAATTAATGTACCTGACTATAGGGGGCTTACACTAGCGCTTGAAGCATAGGGTACATCGTCCATACTTAAAATAAGCCTATCTAGTTGCACTACTTCAAGTATTAGTTATTCAATGCTACAATCTAGTCCGGAAAGATAGAGATGGCAGAGGCGGTGCGGTGGTGTCTGTTGGTACATTAACCAAAACCTAAAATATAAAATCATAAATCTTGGATTCGTCAGTGAATTAACCGAACAACTATGGATAACCACAAAAATTAATAATAAGAAAATTGCTTTTGGTGTATGTACTCTACATTCCTTATTGCAACAAGAGTTGCATTGATGAACTTGAAACCGCATTAGCTGAAGTTAACTTAAAAGCCGACAAAATTATTTTTGTTGGAGACATAAACCTGGACTTACTACATAAAAGCAATTCCTATTTAGCTCGCCATTTCATGTATACTATAGAGGCCTATAATTTATTACAAGTGATTAATGAACCAACGCGCATCTCGGAAAAATCTGCAACTCTGTTAGATGTTATTTGTGTAGATCAAAAAATACTATTAGGACAGACTGGGACTGTTGATTTACCGCATATTACTGATCATAGACTAGTGTATTGTAATCTTGATCTGACAATGCATCTACCAACACCGGGTATAATAACGTATCGAAACTTTAAACGCTTCAACTTATCCAAATTTGACATGGACATGCATTAATAAACTGGAATAGTGTGGAAAGCTCTATAAATCTGGATGCAATGGTTACTCTCCTCAATAACAATGTCAATTGGCTTTTTGATGTTCATGCTCCATATCAAACGGGTAAAACACGTAAAGTTAAACTCCCCTACGTAACGCCTACTATGTTAGAAATGAAAAAAATCAAGGATTTGGCCTACAGGAAGTATGTACGTCTCAGAACAAGTGGTAGCTTGGACTACTACAGAACTATTAGGAATTATTACACTACCGCACTCAGAAAGGAAAAAAAATGCATATTTAAAACACACCTTAGCCAACTGTAAATCTAATTCAAAGCTCTTATGGGAAAACCTGGATAAATTTAGAATACACAGTAAATCTAAAATACCAATACCTCAAGGGTTGCATAATCCTCTGCAGCTTAACCTCTACTTTACCTACGGTGTAACAGCACCAGACCCAGATCCTACGCTCTTGAATGAATACAATGGTAGCAGAAAAACAAAACTTAACTTTGAGTTCATGAAGGTTAGCGACAACACAGTCACGGAAATCATCAACAATTCTCAGTCTAACGCAATAGGAAAGGATTTGATTAATGCCAGAATGTTAAAATTAGCTGCCCCATTCTGTGTATCGGCAATTACACACATTATAAATTCTTCCTTAACAATGGCAACTGTGGCGTCGCTATGGAAGAAGGCAATCATAATACCAGTTCCCAAGAATAACAGTCCGAGTAGTAACTCTGATTTACGACCGATCAGTATATTACCTGCGCTCTCAAAAATTCTGGAAAGGGTAGTAGTGATGCAAATATATGAGACAGTAAACTTACATATATTACCAAAAATGCAATGTGGATTTCGAAAACTTCACAGTACCAATACAGCATTACTAAAACTAACAAATGATATAACGAAAGCAATTGACCAATCTCTAATCACTATCATTGTGCTGTTGGATCTTAGCAAGGCGTTTGATGTAGTAAATCATGATCTTCTACTTGCAAAGTTGCACCACTATGGGCTTTCTGAGCATGTTGTTGCCTGGTTTCGGAGTTACTTAACATCAAGAACGAACACTGTAAAAATTGAAAATCAGTTTTCAACCGAACTGACTGTTACTAAAGGAGTACCTCAGGGAAGTGTGTTGGGTCCCCTCTTGTTCTCTATATTTACAGCGGATTTGCCATCAGTACTTTCTGGTGGAGTGAGCATCATACAAGATGCTGACGACACTCAATTATATCTATCGTGCCCTCCTACCTTAATAAATGCCGCCGTTAATACAATAAACTGTAACCTTAAAAATATATATCAGTGGTGTGTGTCTAATGGTCTAATCGTCAACCCCACTAAGTCAGTTGCGATGTGTTGTGGAACTCCAAGTGTGCGTGAACGAGCTTTACGGGTGCTATCTACTGAAATTTGTATCGGCAATAGTGTAATTCCGTTTCAAGATGTAGTAAAAAATTTAGGAGTATACGTCGATAAAAACATTAACTTTGAATATCACGTTACTAAATTACTCCAAGCAGCCTACTTAAAACTTAAAACACTTTATCAATTTAAAAAGAGTATAACCTGTGATGTGAAATGGAAGTTAGTAAATGCAACGGTATTGTCCCGCTTAAACTACTGTGGTCAGGTATACTTTCCCTACTTGACCAAGCAATATAAATATAATCTACAAAAACTTCAAAACAGGTGCTTGCGATTTGCGTTTAATCTTAAGTACAGAGATCATGTTTCTCCTATCTACAATCAAAACAAAATTTTAAAGATTGAAAATGTTTTCTGTGCCCAGTTTCTTGTATTACTGTTTAAGTTATTGTTAAACCGTGTACCTGAATATCTTTATAATCTGTTAAAACATAGATTCGCTGTACATAATATTAATACAAGACATAAGCAATTATTTGATATACCTGCTCACAAAACTGTTAAGTTTAGGAGTTCATTTGTATATATTGCTACATTCTACTTAAACAAATATGAAAATTTAATTTCTGGTAGTCATTCTGTTCGTTCAATGAAGAATAAAACAAAAAGAGAATCATTATGTATACAAGAAAAATCTATTTAGTTATTAGATTCATTTGCGCAAACCTTCCCATATGTGTCCTTTTACATCGTTCTCTTTTTCTTTTCTCTTTTCTTGAAACTCAATACTATTGTGTGTTAGGTTGCTTATGTCTGTAATAGAAGTTTAAGATTAAAGACTAAATTTCCTAAATTTTTTAAGTTATACCTAGGTAAATATGTATTATCTGGCTTGAGTTGAAAATCAGCTATGCTGAACTCATTGCCAATTGTGGTTCTTTTTATTGTCCTCACAATAAAGCTTATTATTATTATTATTATTATTATTATTATTATTATTATTATTATTTAAATGCCATAGCAACGATTAAGTATTGAGACAATGGTTGCTATGGTATTTAACTATTTAAGCTGTACTTAACTTTTAAGCATACCTTAATTTGTATGGTGAAAACGAGCATAAAGGTTACAAACTGCGAATCCTAGACTTGCTAAGTTATAATGTCATTAGGGAAATCATTAACGTATTTTTTATTCCTATAAAAAATTCCCTATTATTCTCTTCTCTTTTTGCAAATTCTAATTCAACATTTAAATCTTCATTTTATTTCTAGCAGTAGAATTTTGGTCGGAGAAAACCATTCAGGTAGCATTTTTAGTTTTGAACCCTTTTGTACTCTTATGTTTTGGCCCTAAACCAATTAGGGGAGCAGGAAATTGCATAGACAATGCTATTACCGAGCGGCCGGATCAACACCCGGGTATGTGTATAATATAAATTTGAAGTTGCTGTAAAAATTATTATTATTATTATTATTTCCGCAAATACTTTCATGAAAATGAGGTAAATTAGGTAACTGAGCAATGTCGTGAGAAAAATCGCACTTAGTAAAATATTCTCTTTTATTTCATGGCATAGAAGAAAAACAGCTAAAATCATAGCTGTATCACAGCAATGGACCAGAAAAATCACGTTTTTTGTTATAATCAAGAATAAGAATAAATGATGAATCGATATGGTAAACCTGCTTATTAATTCAATGTATTCTGCACACGAGGACATAAAGCCTTTCTAAACATCTAATTAATTTAAGTTTTTGGTTCCGGAAATTCAGTAATTTACATTAAGTAGATATGTGATAATTTGGCGTAGATTAATATATGTACAGTATGTTTGTTTGCAAGACCGAACATGATCTTTGCATCTAATATCAATATTTTAAATTTTTTAGTCAATATGTACCGAATTTCAAAATTACACAGTTTAATTTAGAACAGATTTCATGATCTCTATTTTAGTACGTTCGCATTAAAAAATATATTTCGAAATGTTTTTCAGTACGTTATGCGTCTTAAACTTTTGATAATTACCAAAGTAGGTATTGGAATAAAATGTATCTCATTAGTTTCATTTGAATAAATTTTGCTAATGAATAGCTTATATTTTTTATGCAGGTATGCGCAGCTTGAGATTATATCATTGTTGTTACATTTTAATTTGTTTATGATGTTGTTTCATGGAATATTTCTTCATTTATAATGCTTATCGTTATGTGAAATCTTCCTTTTGCCATTTTTTTCCTTCCTTGATGTAAAATGTACTGAATCCATGGTTAGTACCCTATTTACCAAAACCGGCTCGATATCTTTGAAATTATCTAACGTATATTTTTAAATTCTACAAAATTAATTCAGTTTACTCTCTTTAGAGGTTCTACTTTATACACAACCCACAATGTCTGGTAGTAAGAGAAACGGCGAATCATGTACTGACTATTAATAGACTCAGATTACCAAAAACTATTCAACCTGCGTTTTATTCTTACAAGTACGTCTTTACATAAGTATACCTAACCCGCTTAGATGATTTAATTGCCGCAGCTTTTGCCGTTCATCAATAAACTATAACCATACAGAGATATGTAATTGTGGTAAAGCTCCTCATCGTGATATACCCTGTGACGTACCTGTGCTTCTTCTAATTATCTAGGACTGCATAGTGCCGTTTCAAAAGCATGTCCAATTTATCAAAATGAAGTGAAAGTAACTCACGGAATGTCATTCTAATGCGCGTAAAAAGCGATTATAATGGATCAATGGAATAAAAGAATAGTGGGAAAAAAACGAAACGACACTCAACACTCCATCTCCCAATCGAGCCTCCTGGCCAAACCACAAAAGCAGATTCTAGTCTTGATTCTATTAACCAGAGGCTTATAAAAAAGAAAAGGGCCAAAGGGTTAAATCCAGAGGTCCTAAAGGAACTTTTGGGGGTAGGTCATCGTAAGAGGGAAAAACTTCCCCTCAAGATGATCAATAACTGTCTCTAATCTAATAAAATGTGATATTTTTAAACTAACTGAGATACTTTTAAAATTAACTGTGATATTTGAATTTCATGGGTGAAAATGAGTTTTAATGGCGCACCATTCCCCCGAAACTTTTGCTTTCTGGATCGTAAAGTTATCACCATTAGTTTCATAACGAATCTGAAGTTCTCTGAAAACCTAAACTCGTTCATGTTCCATAAAAATTAGCCTCTTCCTTAGGATTCCGAGGATTTGAAACAGACATCTGACAGGTATTGCATTCAATTGATATGATATGAGTAGTATAGCAATACCGGTTTTGGACCACTTTGACCTTGATCGTTTCTGGACCAGTGTGACCTTGGTATAATTATGTCATTTCTGGACCACTTGAAGGTCACGACACTCTGGTGGTGACTTTTAAAAGTAAATAGAGGTTATTCGTAATGTTGCGCTTCTGGACCAGTTTGCCCTTGATATAATTATTTAATTTCTGGACCACTTGAAGGTCATGAGACCCTGGTGGTGACTTTTAAAAGTAAATAGAGGTTATTCGTAATGTGACGCTTCTGGACCAGTTTGCCCTCGCTATAATTATGTCATTTCTGGACCACTTGAAGGTCACGACACTCTGGTGGTGACTTTTAAAAGTAAATAGAGGTTATTCGTAATGTTGCGCTTCTGCACCAGTTTGCCCTTGATATAATTATTTAATTTCTGGACCACTTGAAGGTCATGAGACCCTGGTGGTGACTTTTAAAAGTAAATAGAGGTTATTCGTAATGTGACGCTTCTGGACCAGTTTGCCCTCGCTATAATTATATAATTTCTGGACCACTTCAAAGTCGCGACACTCTCGTGGTGACTTTTAAAAGTAAATAGAGGTTATTCGTAATGTGGCGCTTCTGGACCAATTTGCCCTTGATATACTCCGTAACGATTTTCATATTAACAACGTATTCTTTGTGTTAAAGTGTAGATAAAAAGTTGCTGACTCATGAACACCTGCATAAGATATCATTTCTAGGAAAGAGATGTGTGTAGAAATAACACCTAACCGGATCTGCATAATAATAAAGTATTCTTTGTGTTCAAATGTTGATAAAAATTTGCTTATTCACAATTTTAGCGTGCACGTGCAGATACCGTAACGATTTTCATATTAACAAAGTGTTCTTTGTGTGTTAAAATGTTGATAAAAATGACTTCATAATTTGTCATTTCGGGACCACTTCATGGTTACGAGACCCTGGTGGTGACTTTTGTAAATAGAGGTTATTCGTAACGTTGCGCTTCTGGACCAATTTGCCCTTGATATAATTATATAATTTCTGGACCACTTGAAGGTCACGAGACCCTGGTGGTGACTTTTAAAAACATATAGAGGTTATTCGTAATGTGAGATTTTAACTCACTTCACGACGCACCCTGATGGTGACTTTCAAAAGTAAATAGAGGTCATTCGTAATATAAAACGTTTATGAATAAATCGTAATTCTCAGGCAGTCGTGCTTCGACTCATGGACAACTGCAAACTGCAAACGAATTCAATTACTATATGAATATCGCCATAAAAACTGTACATGTAAACGTATTCTTGGAACTGATAACTGTATATTTAATTCTATATTTAGATCACAATTTGAGTGTAAATTGCTGACGCTGTCTTAAACGCTTATCTCTACTTCTTCTGGGAACGGTGTTATTAATAACTAACCTTTCGATGCATGAAGGTTATGGATGCCATTTAAAGTTAACGCCGTTTGCCCTCTAATTTCTTATCTCTATTCCCGGAATATAACAATGCGCACTGTAAGTAATGGTCACCTTGGCGAGGGTGTCATCAAAAGTGAACTTGCGGATGTAAAGTTATCGATGCCCAATGTCATTGCATACCCTACATTCTGGGAATTGTTTTATAATAGGACTTTATTACAGATTGCAATAAGTAAAAAAGGAAATATAAAATAATAATTTTAAAACTGCTCTCGTACGTACATTAACAGCTTCGGATAAATACAAACGAAAATGTTCGCAAAATTAGCATGAGTTCTCCTGACGTAAAAGCATACCTACTATTGTAGGTACGTATATCGTATAATGCGAAAAAATTGTACTTTCCTAAAATTTAGTTCAGCTATTACAGATTACAATATGTAGTAAGTAAAAAAAAAGCAAAAAGGAAATATAAAATGATAATTTTAAAACTGCATTCGTACGTACATTAACAGTATTGCATAATCTATTTATAGAATAATACCCATATATTACATTAGCTTTTAAGGTAAAAATGATGCAATTGCGTTTTCTGACTGTATATTTTCATAATTAAAGCGGTAATTTTGGTGAACTATTTTAAGTTATTAGAATATTAATCAACGTATCTATTTATAACATAGAGATAAAATTCCTTTCGTTACCTACCTATAACAATAGTTTCATTCATTACATAAATAATTTTTACAGGAAATATTCTTATAAACGAGAATGAGAGTTTACGTGCATCTTTTATTAGTGTACATGTAAATAAAATACTCACGACAAAATTGCGTACACTTTAAATAAACATCTTTATTTTGTTATTAGGTATTAGAGGTACTTAGATCAAAATAGTATCTACACAGAATATAACGAATTCCATCGGTCTTGTTTTCGTATTTGATACCTAGAGAAGGAATAACAAAAATTCATCTTGAACCGAATACTTTTTTCGACGTAAGAGAGTAACGTACATGATTTTCAAATTAATATTGATTGTTACTCGAATATTTGGTATGTACGAACCTCATCCATTTTGACTAAACAATTGACTTGCAATTTAAAATATTTTTGCTTATTTATGTAGGGGTGCTGTTATTAATATTTCTTAGATGCGGAAAGAATGCATTATTATCTTACTTTGTATGTATGAATTAAGTCTACAAGCTAAACCCTTATAAACGATGATCCCCTCCCCCGCACCTCATCTTCAGCGTCGGACTACTTCAAGGTCACGACACCCCCTGATGGTGACTTTTAAAAGTAAATAGAGGTCGTGTGGCACTTGAAGGCCGCCGAATCCCAGTTCCTCGAAACCGCTTACGTGAGCTAGCCCCCCTTCTGGATCACTTCAAGATCATAACGAATCTTGGTGGTGACTTTTAAAAGTAAGTAGAGGTTATTCGTAATGTAAACCAATTCTAACTCACTTCAAGGTGACAACGGACCCTGGTGGTGACTTACAAAACTAAATAGAGGTTATTCGTAATGTAAGACCGATTAGGTGAGTAGTGGGATTGTACGATTACTATATAAGGTAATGTATTGCATGTGATGTAGGTATAGCACGGTAACATGTGGATGGCATATAGAGAGGCATCGTGGTCGAAACCGATAGATATTCTAACGGCAGTGGAACGTCTCAAGCAACTGTTTTCGGCGTTAATTTTTGATGCTGAACATGAAGCAGTGTACGGAAGGGGTGACTATAGCGAGCAGGAGTGCCACGACCTTGTCACGAAATATGAGCTGGGTGTTAAGATATGTGACCGTTTCATTAATAATAAATATTGCGCCAAGTGTCTCATGAAAAAGTTAAGTGATGCGAAGTTAGAACAATTTAGCAGTGAGTTAAATGAATGGGTTAGCAGTAGTGAGTCTTCTTCTCCGTCGCCATCGCCATTATCGTCATCTCCTGCATTGGAAAACTAAACGGACGTGTTCAAAATGAAGAAGAATGTTACATTTGCTAACGAATCACATAACAAAGTGTACATAATGGTGGCGTGGTCATTTGCTTACGACAAAGCACGAAAAGGGCCTTGGCACACTGTAGCCCTGGATCGATTTCGTTTCCATCGTAAAATCGAGCAATTTGGTAGAATTCTGCCTCCTGTATTAGAGAAAAATCATCGCGCGGAAGTCTATCGTAACAGATTTCAAGATCATACCTGCACCGTGACAATATAACGGGGGGAGGGGAGTAGTGATCTGAAATCAGCCCGTTAGTGTTTGGGAACTAGTTAAAATGGATTTTATCAGCACATTTTGCAGACGCTTTAAAAACCCATCAAGGAGATGGAATTTTCAACGACTTTTGATACATAAAGATGTATTCATTATAAGCACTGAGAAAAACGGCTAATTTAACGTTTATGTAAATAGGTACCTAGTCAATAAGAAATTGTAAACAATGTTGACAAATAAAGATATAATAATAATTTCCTCTCTCTCTTCTAAATGAGAATTAGAACTTAAAATCTACAATTGAATTTTAGTAGATATCGGGGTTAAAAATCATGCTTTGCTTAAAAAAATATGTCGATGAAGCGATAACGTAAAATCAACTTTTCGCTTTTTATACTTCTTCATCTAACGCTGATGTGAGTACGTTATGCGAATTAAAAACGTTAAAGACGGTGACCTTCGAGAACTACATGTGTGTAAATTTTGTGTGAAAAAAATTTCCAAGGTGACATTCACTGACCGTTATAAGATCAAACTTTATTTTTAGTCACTGAAGATGGTGGTGGAGGTGTATTATAGGTGTAAAAAATGTAAGATAGTGAAAAACTGTTGCACCCCTTTGGCCCTTTCCGCGCCTAAGAAATATTAATAAGAACTGTCAAATTTTGTATTCAGTTTGGAGAACATTTTGTTAATAAATGTTCCGAAGCCCTCTCAACCGAAAATGATCTGGGGCTGGGGGGAAATTAAAATTACATTGCCCCCCCGCATTACCCAGGATCAATGTTTACACTGAATTGCATATTTACCTCTTGAGATCTCTTATGAACTATTTACGTTAAAATTATAAGAAGTAAAATAGGTTTTGTACAATGTATTCATTTTTAATGCTACATAAATCAAATAAATCAAACCTACCTGACATACTCTTTTGTCCTTAGTAACTTTTTGCTTCTTTAAAAATATTTACGTACGAGGACGTAGCGTAGTGGAACGTTGTAATATATAAGCTTTTCCTGATTTTATTTTTAAGGTACTTAGGTAAGCATTATGAATTGCACACCTGCGGGGGGCTTTTTAACTGTTAAAAAATTGTGTACAAGTCTAATTTAGAAAACGTATAGAGATATCGAAAATGAATTTCAGAAAATGCATTATTTATAGGTACGTATAATTTCACTCCTCCATACAATGAGGAAATGCAGGTTACTTATCTCAAAAAATGGTTCGAGGTATTGTTAAATTCATCCCCCCTATCTGCATGTTTTTAGTAGACAGTAAACTCATCACCGAAATTCAAATGTTTACGCTGAATTGCATATTTACCTCTTGATATCTCCATGTTAAAATTATAGTAAACGTTTGCTTCTTCAAAAATATTTAACGTATGACGTAGTTATCGTAGCGGAAAAGTTAAGCTTTGTAATTTTAATTTAAGATATGTACTTAGGTAGCATTATTAATTGTCCACCTGCGGGACTTTTAACTGTTAAAAAATAAAATGTGTGCAAGTCTAATTTTAGAAAACGTACAGATATCGAAAATTATTTATACCCCTCCATAATGTAAGGAAATGCGTGTTATCTCAAAATGATTTGAGATATCGTTAAATTCATCCCCCAATCTGCGTGCTTTTAGTAAGCTCGCCACTGAAATTAAAATCGAAAAGCATCACAAATGATCTGAGGCGGGCATGTGATTTAAATTAAGTTCAGAATCTATTACTTATACCTACGTGTAATATGAACCTTTTTTTTTTAATTTTGCATGAGTACAATTTTGTAGGTTAGTATAATAAACAAAAATAAAAAAGAGCCGGCGTATTTTTATTCAAGCTAAAAAATATTAAAACAGAAGATTAGTGTGCGGTTAAATAAGTTGGTAAACTTACAAGTTGAATTATAGCGAAATCGCTCAAGCTAGGGTGGTCCAAGATATACACATTATACCTATGAGTATTATATACCCCCCTTATTACTTGTGTAAACAGGGGGGTTTCTATTGCAGATGAGAGCCCCCCTCGCACGATGTTGTAGTTATTCTAAAGAATGTAAAATTAATCAGTGAAGAAATTGGAAACATTACTTACCACGTTTAAAATGAGTAAACTTGTTAACACAATTTTCTTTTCTATAACAGAAAAATTAAGTATTTATTTAAAAAACTGCGGATATATTTACCGCATTCAGATAAATCGGGGGCATTTTCGACCCCCCCGTATTGTTGATGGAAAGACTGTAAATTGAAAATTAGTTATGCGTTAACCGTAAAAACACACACATTACCGTTCATTATAATAAGAGGCGAGGATGCGTACTGATATAAAATTTGTCTCCAAAATAGAGCCTTTCTTTCATCTATTGCTAAAAAAGTGCATATTCAGAAGAGTGTAAAAATAGCACGCGGTCCCTTATCAAAAGTTCAGTAACATTGAAAAATGCGTTTAAGTTAAGACATTGAATAAAGAATCACCCAAACGATTAAAATGAAATTGTACAGCTCTTAAAAGTTGATTTTTTTTTCATAAAATATCGAATAGGAATGATAACAATTCTCATTTTAGCTAGTAAACGAATACCTGTTGTATGCATCTATTTACCAAAAATACATACCATCGTTAATTTTTATTAAAAATTTGTTATTTGAAACCGAATTCCAAAATATAAAAGTCTTGGAAAAATCTCATTTCTGTTACGTTAGTTTACAAATAGTACAATATCGGAACGGGGGACGGGGATGCGTTTTTAAAACTGAATGTGCTGAAGTTTTTACAGTTTAACCTGAAAAATCACATTCCTGCCTGCTAAAGCTTAGTCATCTTAATACATTAATCAGGGGATCACTTTTTCATACTTTTCAGTACGAGGATGTATTTAACTTAATCTTTATTATATATTTCTACAGTTTGTTTTATTTGATATCTAAAATATTGCTACAATTTGAATCAATTTTGTTTATATAATTACATGCTATCGATCAGTTCAGTTTCACATTACTTATGGGGTTGTCTCTTTCTCTCTCTCTTCTACAGAGGTAGAACAATTTTTGTACAGTCAACGTATTAACCATTTTTAACGTTATATGCATCTCTAACAAACTAACTTTTCAAAAATTCTGTGAAGGCCAACCCCCGCGCCTTTTCTTCAGTTTAGCTACCTGCAGATCTGTACTAATAAATTGTTATGTAAATCACATTTATAATAAACTTTCGCATAAATGAAATGTTGCAATTCTTCTTCTTCTTCTTTTGAATTATACACAATACATATGCGAAATATGAATGAGGATAAACGGGATAAAATTGACAACTGTATCCATTATGTGTTTTTTCGGGTTAAATATAATATAATAATGGAAGTTCGCTGTTTGCAATCACTATTCGATTTTTTCAAACTCAGTACGTAGTTCAGAATCGTATATCTTTTACCAAACAACTAAGTGCTTTTACATTCTCGAAAGGTTTACATTGGTCACGAAGCATGTCGATGCATCGATAGTACTAGATTTGAACTCAAAATAGTCATTTACAGCAGTTTTAATCTCGGTCTTTCTCTCTCTCTCCCCCTGGTTTCAACAATCATCGCTGCAACAGTATAAGTTGAAATCTGAGGAGCAGATTCCAGATTGAGGTCAGAGTTTCGCGGATTAGCGGATTCTTGTCTTACCACCATTAAACCAATGCCACCAGGTAGCGATAGTCCCCATCACTGAGGGGCGACTTGTCACCATACGCAGATTTGATCTCGAGAGTGGTTTGTTTGAGATCCAGTTCGATGTTTGTTGTTTAAATACCTGAAGCGCGTTTTTGAACACTGCTCGATCGATTCGAGAAAGCAAACTTGCATTCGCGAATGGGGCTTGTATGGGCGTGTTTGCTGTTGTGTGTTTTTCAATTTATCGATAGAGGAGTACGAAGAAAATTTCCACCTGATCGATTAATGCTAGAATAAAGTAAGCTACATATACTACTACTACTACTACTACTACTCTAATATGACCCTCATCTGTTTAACTGTTTGAGTCCACTTGAGCGAGATAGACACTTGTTTCGGGGAAGGGGGCGTAAATCTAATATTAGTAATAATTCCTGTGTGACCCTTATCTGTTTAACTGTTTGAGGTCACTTGAGTCAGATAGACACTTGTTTCGGGGGGAGGAGGGGCCTTCAGGAACGGACCTGTTAAATAGCCGTTTACTGCAAACGGGTATCCGTTCATTACCCGTTCATACCTGATCATTAGCCGTTCAATACTCGTTCATACCTGTTCATTAGCCGTTCAATAGCCGTTCATAGCCGTTCAATAGCCGTTCATTGCCGTTCAATAGCCGTTCATAGCCGTTCAATAGCCGTTCATACCTGTTGAATAGCCGTTCAATAGCCGTCCATATCTGTTTGTGCTGCCAGAAGCAGTTCTACAGAACAATGGATAGCAAGTAAATGAACGGCTAATGAACGGCTATTGAACGGCTATTCAACAGGTATGAACGGCTATTGAACGGCTATGAACGGCTATTGAACGGCAATGAACGGCTATTGAACGGCTATGAACGGCTATTGAACGGCTAATGAACAGGTATGAACGAGTATTGAACGGCTAATGATCAGGTATGAACGGGTAATGAACGGATACCCGTTTGCAGTAAACGGCTATTTAACAGGTCCGTTCCTGAAGGCCCCTCCTCCCCCCGAAACAAGTGTCTATCTGACTCAAGTGACCTCAAACAGTTAAACAGATAAGGGTCACACAGGAATTATTACTAATATTAGATTTACGCCCCCTTCCCCGAAACAAGTGTCTATCTCGCTCAAGTGGACTCAAACAGTTAAACAGATGAGGGTCATATTAGAGTAGTAGTAGTAGTAGTAGTAGTATATGTAGCTTACTTTATTCTAGCATTAATCGATCAGGTGGAAATTTTCTTCGTACTCCTCTATCGATAAATTGAAAAACACACAACAGCAAACACGCCCATACAAGCCCCATTCGCGAATGCAAGTTTGCTTTCTCGAATCGATCGAGCAGTGTTCAAAAACGCGCTTCAGGTATTTAAACAACAAACATCGAACTGGATCTCAAACAAACCACTCTCGAGATCAAATCTGCGTATGGTGACAAGTCGCCCCTCAGTGATGGGGACTATCGCTACCTGGTGGCATTGGTTTAATGGTGGTAAGACAAGAATCCGCTAATCCGCGAAACTCTGACCTCAATCTGGAATCTGCTCCTCAGATTTCAACTTATACTGTTGCAGCGATGATTGTTGAAACCAGGGGGAGAGAGAGAGAAAGACCGAGATTAAAACTGCTGTAAATGACTATTTTGAGTTCAAATCTAGTACTATCGATGCATCGACATGCTTCGTGACCAATGTAAACCTTTCGAGAATGTAAAAGCACTTAGTTGTTTGGTAAAAGATATACGATTCTGAACTACGTACTGAGTTTGAAAAAATCGAATAGTGATTGCAAACAGCGAACTTCCATTATTATATTATATTTAACCCGAAAAACACATAATGGATACAGTTGTCAATTTTATCCCGTTTATCCTCATTCATATTTCGCATATGTATTGTGTATAATTCAAAAGAAGAAGAAGAAGAATTGCAACATTTCATTTATGCGAAAGTTTATTATAAATGTGATTTACATAACAATTTATTAGTACAGATCTGCAGGTAGCTAAACTGAAGAAAAGGCGCGGGGGTTGGCCTTTCACAGAATTTTTGAAAAGTTAGTTTGTTAGAGATGCATATAACGTTAAAAATGGTTAATACGTTGACTGTACAAAAATTGTTCTACCTCTGTAGAAGAGAGAGAGAAAGAGACAACCCCATAAGTAATGTGAAACTGAACTGATCGATAGCATGTAATTATATAAACAAAATTGATTCAAATTGTAGCAATATTTTAGATATCAAATAAAACAAACTGTAGAAATATATAATAAAGATTAAGTTAAATACATCCTCGTACTGAAAAGTATGAAAAAGTGATCCCCTGATTAATGTATTAAGATGACTAAGCTTTAGCAGGCAGGAATGTGATTTTTCAGGTTAAACTGTAAAAACTTCAGCACATTCAGTTTTAAAAACGCATCCCCGTCCCCCGTTCCGATATTGTACTATTTGTAAACTAACGTAAGAGAAATGAGATTTTACAAGACTTTTATATTTTGGAATTTGGTTTCAAATAACAAATTTTTAATAAAAATTAACGATGGTATGTATTTTTGGTAAATAGATGCATACAACAGGTATTCGTTTACTAGCTAAAATGAGAATTGTTATCATTCCTATTCGATATTTTATGAAAAAAAAATCAACTTTTAAGAGCTGTACAATTTCATTTTAATCGTTTGGGTGATTCTTTATTCAATGTCTTAACTTAAACGCATTTTTCAATGTTACTGAACTTTTGATAAGGGACCGCGTGCTATTTTTACACTCTTCTGAATATGCACTTTTTTAGCAATAGATGAAAGAAAGGCTCTATTTTGGAGACAAATTTTATATCAGTACGCATCCTCGCCTCTTATTATAATGAACGGTAATGTGTGTGTTTTTACGGTTAACGCATAACTAATTTTCAATTTACAGTCTTTCCATCAACAATACGGGGGGGTCGAAAATGCCCCCGATTTATCTGAATGCGGTAAATATATCCGCAGTTTTTTAAATAAATACTTAATTTTTCTGTTATAGAAAAGAAAATTGTGTTAACAAGTTTACTCATTTTAAACGTGGTAAGTAATGTTTCCAATTTCTTCACTGATTAATTTTACATTCTTTAGAATAACTACAACATCGTGCGAGGGGGGCTCTCATCTGCAATAGAAACCCCCCTGTTTACACAAGTAATAAGGGGGGTATATAATACTCATAGGTATAATGTGTATATCTTGGACCACCCTAGCTTGAGCGATTTCGCTATAATTCAACTTGTAAGTTTACCAACTTATTTAACCGCACACTAATCTTCTGTTTTAATATTTTTTAGCTTGAATAAAAATACGCCGGCTCTTTTTTATTTTTGTTTATTATACTAACCTACAAAATTGTACTCATGCAAAATTAAAAAAAAAAGGTTCATATTACACGTAGGTATAAGTAATAGATTCTGAACTTAATTTAAATCACATGCCCGCCTCAGATCATTTGTGATGCTTTTCGATTTTAATTTCAGTGGCGAGCTTACTAAAAGCACGCAGATTGGGGGATGAATTTAACGATATCTCAAATCATTTTGAGATAACACGCATTTCCTTACATTATGGAGGGGTATAAATAATTTTCGATATCTGTACGTTTTCTAAAATTAGACTTGCACACATTTTATTTTTTAACAGTTAAAAGTCCCGCAGGTGGACAATTAATAATGCTACCTAAGTACATATCTTAAATTAAAATTACAAAGCTTAACTTTTCCGCTACGATAACTACGTCATACGTTAAATATTTTTGAAGAAGCAAACGTTTACTATAATTTTAACATGGAGATATCAAGAGGTAAATATGCAATTCAGCGTAAACATTTGAATTTCGGTGATGAGTTTACTGTCTACTAAAAACATGCAGATAGGGGGGATGAATTTAACAATACCTCGAACCATTTTTGAGATAAGTAACCTGCATTTCCTCATTGTATGGAGGAGTGAAATTATACGTACCTATAAATAATGCATTTTCTGAAATTCATTTTCGATATCTCTATACGTTTTCTAAATTAGACTTGTACACAATTTTTTAACAGTTAAAAAGCCCCCCGCAGGTGTGCAATTCATAATGCTTACCTAAGTACCTTAAAAATAAAATCAGGAAAAGCTTATATATTACAACGTTCCACTACGCTACGTCCTCGTACGTAAATATTTTTAAAGAAGCAAAAAGTTACTAAGGACAAAAGAGTATGTCAGGTAGGTTTGATTTATTTGATTTATGTAGCATTAAAAATGAATACATTGTACAAAACCTATTTTACTTCTTATAATTTTAACGTAAATAGTTCATAAGAGATCTCAAGAGGTAAATATGCAATTCAGTGTAAACATTGATCCTGGGTAATGCGGGGGGGCAATGTAATTTTAATTTCCCCCCAGCCCCAGATCATTTTCGGTTGAGAGGGCTTCGGAACATTTATTAACAAAATGTTCTCCAAACTGAATACAAAATTTGACAGTTCTTATTAATATTTCTTAGGCGCGGAAAGGGCCAAAGGGGTGCAACAGTTTTTCACTATCTTACATTTTTTACACCTATAATACACCTCCACCACCATCTTCAGTGACTAAAAATAAAGTTTGATCTTATAACGGTCAGTGAATGTCACCTTGGAAATTTTTTTCACACAAAATTTACACACATGTAGTTCTCGAAGGTCACCGTCTTTAACGTTTTTAATTCGCATAACGTACTCACATCAGCGTTAGATGAAGAAGTATAAAAAGCGAAAAGTTGATTTTACGTTATCGCTTCATCGACATATTTTTTTAAGCAAAGCATGATTTTTAACCCCGATATCTACTAAAATTCAATTGTAGATTTTAAGTTCTAATTCTCATTTAGAAGAGAGAGAGGAAATTATTATTATATCTTTATTTGTCAACATTGTTTACAATTTCTTATTGACTAGGTACCTATTTACATAAACGTTAAATTAGCCGTTTTTCTCAGTGCTTATAATGAATACATCTTTATGTATCAAAAGTCGTTGAAAATTCCATCTCCTTGATGGGTTTTTAAAGCGTCTGCAAAATGTGCTGATAAAATCCATTTTAACTAGTTCCCAAACACTAACGGGCTGATTTCAGATCACTACTCCCCTCCCCCCGTTATATTGTCACGGTGCAGGTATGATCTTGAAATCTGTTACGATAGACTTCCGCGCGATGATTTTTCTCTAATACAGGAGGCAGAATTCTACCAAATTGCTCGATTTTACGATGGAAACGAAA